>JADRCG010008505.1:360431-395692 GCA_019844195.1 Rhabdomys dilectus
AAATAAATAAATAAATAAATAAATAAATAAATAAATAAATAAATAAATAAATAAATTAGAGATTTAACTCAGTAGTAGAGCACTTGGCCTGAAAGTGCACAATCCTGGCTTCAGTTCCTAACATAGGGCACAACTAAAGGAAACAAAAAGAAAGCTATGACAACTCTACCATTTGACAAAATTTCCAGCCCACATTTCTAAATAAAAATCAAATAGAGGGCTGGAGAGATGGCTCAGCAGTTAAGAGCACTGGCTGCTCTTCCAGAGGTCCTGAGTTCAATTCCCAGAACCACATGGTGGCTCACAACCATCTATCTGTATTGGGGATACAATGCCCTCTTCTGGTGTGTCTGAAGACAGTGACAGTGTACTCATACATAAAATAAATAATAATAATAAAATTTTTTTTAAAAAATCAAGTAGATTTTGGGTGTTAGCATTTCTTCTAGGCTCTGCCCAACAGTTACCTAGAAACAGCCAGGTAAGAGCCTGGCTTGCTGTAAAAGAATTGTTTGATCTCTCTTTCTCTCTTCCTCTCCCTCCCTCTCCCTCTCTCCTTATCTCCCTTCCTCCCGCCCTCCCCCTTTACATGTTCCCGGCTGGCTTCTTCCCTTCTGTCCCTCTCTGTCCCCTCTCTGTCCCCTCTCTGTCTCTGCCTTCTCAAACCCCTTTCCCATGCCCCAAAATAAACTTCATTTTATACTAGACCCATCCTATGGCCGGCTCAGGGGGGAGATGCCCCAAACATGAGCCCACTAAGGCAACCCCTCCTGATGCATTATGCCACAGCATTATAAAACATATCACTGGGGATACAGAAAAAAAAAAAAACCTGTGATATGAGACCAAGAAGAGTCTATTTCAGAATTACAATGTTGACTCCACATCAAAAAAACCTCACAAATTTTCTATAGCTCCAGTTCCAGGGTATCCAAAACCCTCTCTTGATCTTTCAAGGTATCAGGCACAAACAAGGTGCACACATACATGTAGGCAAAACAACCAAATACATAAAATAAAATCTTAAATATTTTTCTAGAGTTTACTAGTTTTAGTGCAAGAAACAAATTATTGTGGCTCATTTTCAGTATGAGGTGCTTTTTTTTTTTTTTTTTCTTTTTTGGTTTTTCGAGACAGAGTTTCTCTGTGTACTGGCTGTTCTGGAACTCACTCTGTAGACCAGGCTGGCCTCAAACTCAGAAATCTGCCTGCCTCTGCCTGACTCCTAAGTGCTGGAATTAAAGGTGTGCGCCACCACTGCCTGGCATGAAGTGCTTTTTAGAGTTTTTCAGAGTTACAGATAAGGAAGTGCTAGGACCCTCTTTCCCCTCCCCAGCTGTGGGCTGATGCCAGCTGTTTTCAGAATTCTGAGAGTTTGGGAAGTTGCAAGCAGCATGTGACTGAGTCCAAATGTCAGACCTCAGAATATTCATTAAATAAAGCCTTTTGTTCTGAACCAATGAGATGGGGAAGTTGGGAAGGAAGCAAGTCCTGACCTATGGAAGAAGACAACAGAAATTTATCATAGTCTTGCCAGGCAAGCAGAGGTGGCACATGCATTTGGGAGGCAGAAGTAGGTAGATATCTGTGAGTTTGAGGCCAGCCTGTTGTGCATAGACAGCTATAATTATGGAAAGAAAACCTGTCTCTAATTAATTAGTTAGAGCACATGTTGCTGTAGCAGAAGACCTGGGTTCAATTCCCATCATAGACATATTGGTTCACAACCATCCAAAACTCCAGTTCCAGGAGATCTGACACCCTCCTCTGACTGACTACCATGGGTACCTAATATATACATGGTATACAGACATATATGAAGGCAAAACATATATACTCATAAGATAAATTTAAATATGTTTTCTAAAAACTGCTTTGTTTTCACAAATGTCTTGAATTATATTTTTTGGTTTGGTTTGTTTGTTTGGTTGGTTGGTTTGGAGACAGGGTTTCTCTGTGTTGCTCTGGCTGTCCTGGAAATCATTCTGTAGATCTGGCTGGCCTCAAACTCAGAGATCCACCTACCTCTGCCTTCTGAGTGCTGGGATTAAAGGAGTGCGACAAGATCAGAAATTTTTTACTCTAACAGTGTCAGAATAACTCCATGGCACTGTTATAGTGACAATTTTGGAATTTTGCTTTCTTTGAAAAGCATAGAAATTATAAGAATGTGTGTTCATTTTAATCCCAGATGTAGGGATATAGCAGCTGACTATGATTTGCCTCATGCTCTAGCAGATGCAAGGTTTTGCCAGCTGTAGATAGTTTCTGCAATTGTGTGATGTTTGGAACCCTGGGGAAACTTTCAGAGAGAATATAAATGCCATATACTCTCTATCAGGGATCTCTATCCTTTCTTCTCTATCCTTTTTCTCCCTAATCTAATGTTGGAGGGTTGAAGGGGCAGAAGAAAAAAAAGGATGGAGAAGGGTGGAAGAAAGTAGTAAAGACAGCTACACAGTGTGCTGAGATGGGGTGAAAAATGCTTTTCCATTCCTGAGACAGCTACTGGTACTGACTGAGAATGTGGTTTGTCAGTTAAGGCCACCACAGGTGTGGATGAAGAGGGCTGGGATCTGTCAGCTTTTCTCCATGGAAGACTGTGGCTGTTCTTTTCTGAGCAGTATTTACGCCATGTGATAGATCCAGCCTGTGCTTTCTATTACATCAGTCCTTAGTTATCAACTCCTGTTAGATGTTTAACATGCTGAGTACAAGGTCAGGGTCTCCATGAGACCTTGTTGCCAGCAAACAAACTGGGCTACGCAATGGAATATGTCCCTGTAGCCCTAACACAAGGGAGGATGAGGCAGGAGGATTAATATGATTTTGAAGCTAGTCTTATCTACAAAGTGAGACTCTGTCTCAACCAAAAAAAAAAAAAAAAAAACAGAACTGAACTTGGAAACCTCTCAATGATCAGTGAGTGCCTTTAACTACTAAGTATCTCTCTAGCCCCACTGGTCTTTAATTTTTAAAGTTCTTTATATGTTCTACATAGTAATATCCTGTCAGATCTGTAGTTGGTGAAATTTTTTCCTTCATTTAGTAGTATATCTTTTCACTCTTGTTTTTTTTTGCTATGTAAAGGATTTTTGTTTTTGTCAATTCTTGCTATTATTTCCTGAACTACTGGAGGTATTTTTAGGAAGTCCCTATCTATACCTATATCTTGAAGTGTTTTGTTTTAATAACTTCAGAGCTTCAAATTTCAGATTAAGGTATTGAGAGACTAGGAGTTAGTTGGACTCCCCTGGTGGGCAGAAAAATAGGGAGACGGGACATAATAGTAAAGGTGTAAATTTCCAGGGTGGCATACTCCTGATTTGAGACAAAAGCCTGGCAGCTTGCTTTTGTCCACCAGCAAGTTGGCCTCTTCTTGTTGATGGACTGGCTCAACAAGTTCAAAGCCCTATCAGGACTTGTTACACAACAATTGCCTTTTAATTCTTTAACTGGCTGTGAAAATGAACCTGATTAATCAGTATCACCTTTTGTCAATATAGCTGTGTAGTACAGTTTGAATACAGGTGTGGTGACACCTCCAGCATTTTTTTTTCATATGGAATTACTTTGGCTATTACTTTTCTCAAAAATGTATCCATAATATAATTTGAAGGGTCAAGATACCCTCAGGCACTGGGTGTGGTGGTACACACCTTTAATCCCAGCACTCAGGAGGCAGAGGACAACCTGTACTACAGAGTTCTCAGACAACTAAAGGGCTATAACAGCAGAAACCTGACTTGAAAAAAACAAGAAAGATAACCTCACTATGCTTGAACTCTCACTGTCACCTATTAGCAATTTCCTATTTGGTTTTCATCATCCAGCCCCACATTTATATTTGCTGTAACTGCTTTGACTTTGGGAAAGAAGAGATGAATCAGTACATCAGTGGTAGAGCACTGTTTTGAGACACGTTGACTCCATGACAGGCTTCAAATTGTCAGTCCAGGAGACTAGGCCCAGGAACTGGGCAAATCCAGCCAAGTCCAGACCTCAGAAGCTGCCCAGGCACCTGGCCTGAGGCAAAGACAATGGGTCAGCAGCAGTTTCCAGACTTCTCAGCTACTTCCTTAGTAACAGTTTCCAACCCCCATGCCCTGGTAATGGAATGTCTCTAGAGGTGGAACAAGATACAGGTCACCTGCCCCAGAATCTCCCAAATTGCCTTAAATCAGGTCTTCGAGCTCACTTAGTTCTCTATTTTGGTAATGAAAGACTCCAGCATGCTGAACACTATTTGAGTCTGGGGTATCATTCTTTGGCGAACCATGGACCCTTAAAGTTTGAAATCCTGAGTTGGGTCCCCAGTACTTCCCTGAAAAAGCTGTATCATTGTGCTTTATGAGGTTTTCAGTATTTCCATTGAGACAAGAGGTATTTATTGTAGCCCAGGCTTGCCTTGAACTCCCAACCTTCCTGCTCCTATTATCCTTTAACTGGGGTAATATTACAGGCATGTACCACAATACTTGAGTTCAATTTGAAGACTGCACTTAAGTAAGCATTTTCTTGAAGGAATTTTTCCTCCTCAGTATGTTTAGATGGTACAACTCCATTTATGAAAAGTTGCCGTCTTCCATGTGTATGCCAGCACTTGAGAGCCAGGTGGATCTGAGTTTGAGGCCAACCATGTCTACATAGTAAATTCCAAGACAGCCAGACTACATAATAGAAAAACCCTATCTTTAAAAACAAAAAAGAAAGTTGCTTTCTTTATGGCTATGAAGACCTCCTACTCCTACCCCTCAAAGCCTCTCCACAAATATAGACAAGAAAGGAAGCAGGTCTCTCTGGTCAGAAAATGGGGTCACGGAAATGAAATTTGGAAGTCTGCCTACCAGTACATCACCTTCCAGAATGAGCCATTATTACATTTCAAAGATCTGGCTCTAGGTCCCCAAGGAGAGGAAATCTTCCTCAGTGGGAAAGTGAGCCACAGCCTCTTTAGCCATTAAAAAATGATTTACATAGACTGAAAAGGATGGAGAAAGAAATTCAGTAAGGGAAGCCGGGAGGTGGTAGCACACGCCTTTAATCCCAGCACTTGGGAGGCAGAGGCAGGCGGATTTCTGAATTCTGAGTTCGAGGCCAGCCTGGTCTATAGAGTGAGTTCCAGGACAGCCAGGGATACACAGAGAAACCCTGTCTCAAAAAGCCAAAAAGCCAAAAAGCCAACAAAAAAAAAAAAAAAAAATAAAAAAGGAAATTCAGTAAGAGAAGGGAAAGGAGGAAAGGTAGCTTTCCCTTTCTTTTCAATCAAGATTATTAAACCTTTTGTTTTGAATTTGTATTTGCCTTTAACAAGATCCTTCCTGGGTTTTTACAAAATAGAAACGTCACTATTTCATTATGTCCATTGTTGCTCTTACCTTTTCTGGACAAGTTGCAGATACCTAGCTCTGCAACTAGCCTGTAAGACATCCAAGCAAAGCAATGATCAGAATTTCAGTTTTCAACTATCCACAGAACAACACTTACCATGAGAGAGCTACATTTAAACACATCACAACCATGTGAAGGGCTAAGTCTCAGTAAGCTATCTGCAAGCATTTTCCTTCCTCATACATAATTTTAACTAGCTGTACTGACCTGTTTATTGCTTGAGACTACAAATGGTTTACTGTGTGAGTGTTATTTCATAGTCACCTGCAATGTCTTGCAAATTCCAAACCTGAGGAATAGCCGGGCAGTGGTGGCACTCACCTTTAATCCCAGCACTTGGGAGGCAGAGGCAGGCAGATTTCTGAGTTCGAAGCCAACCTGGTCTACAGAGTGAGTTCCAGGACAGCCAGGGCTACACAGAGAAAACCTGTCTTGAAACACACACACACACACACAACCAAAGCTCAGGAATAGCTTTAATTCTCAAGTCTTATAACTTTAGGGGTTGTTTCTTTGGGGGATGTTTTTGTTTTGTTCTGGTTTTGAGACAGGGACTTGCTACATAGCCCTGGCTGTCCTAAACTCACAGAAATCTGTCTTCCTCTGTCTTCTGAGTGCCTGGATTAAAGGTATGTGCCACCACACCTGGCCATAAGTTTTTAACTAAGAATTTTCCTAATAAGGTCCCAAAACATAACTCTTGGGCTTTCATCAAGTGATCCATAGTATCATATTTACATGAAAATCTAGGCCCTTCTGTGATTGTTTGATTTTTTCAAGCAACAAGTCTTTATGTAAATGCTAAAAGTCACTGGGCATTAACTCATATGGAAGTCTGCTTTTGTTCCAGGGCAAAGACAGAAATTAAGAGCCTTTAACATCCCTGATATGATCCATTTTGGGTATTAAAGAGCCTACTTCCCACTTTATTTTCTTTTCTCAAGACTTGGTTTCTCTGTGTAGCCCTGAATGTCCTGGAACTTGCTTTGTACTTCAGGCTGGCTCCAAACTCAGATTGATCTGCCTCTGCCTCCCTGGGATTAAAGGCATGTGCCACCACTGTCTGGTACCACTTTTTCTTATATCAGTCCTTTCAAATGAGTATTCAGTTTTATGACAGCCAATTAAATCTGTTTGAATAACAATCTATGTCCTGCCACTGTTAATCCCACAAATGCCTGGAGAAAAACCACTGACTCAAATCACGGTCAAACTAATTATAGTAAGCGATTAAGTCAAGCTTTTAAATTCACTACATGGGCTGCCTCCTCCTTAAGGCAGGGTTCAATAGATTGACATTGGAAGTGAGGAAGATGAGGGTTGGTTGGTTTGGTTTTTAAGACGGTTTCTCTGTGTAGCCTGGGCTATTCTGGAACTCAATTTGTTGAGCCGACTGACCTTGAACTCAGAGATCCACCTGCCTCCCAAGTTCTGGGAACAAAGGTGTGCTACTATCACCAGGCAAAGATAAAGATTTTTATAGTTCAGAAGTAGGGGATTTCTTTCTTTCTTTTTGTTTTTGTTTTTGTTTTCAAGACAGGGTTTCTCTGTGTAGCCCTGGCTCTCTCCTGGGACTCACTCTGTAGACCAGGCTGGCCTCGAACTCAGAAATCTGCCTGCCTCTGCCTCCCAAGTGCTGGGATTAAAGGCATGAGCCACCACTGTAGGGGGTTTCTAAACATGGGATTTGGCAGGCAAATAGTCAGGATTATAGAATCAGAACATGAACATAACAAGATGGTCATAGCAACCTCTTGTGAAACAAAGACATGGTTGCAAGGTGGTCATTATAATCTTTTGAAACAAAGGTATGTTTGCTATTTCCAGGAACAGGTAGTACAGAACCATTTGTAGTTGCGGTTATATATAGATGGCACATAGCCCAATCCTTGAGAAACAGAGGTTTAATCATAAACAGAAATGAACATAGTTTGTCTTTATTATAAGATGGCTTTCAAGCCTAAGATGGAGGTAGGCTAGTTCATCACCACTCAGAGTGGACCAAATGGAACTTGTTTCCTAAGGTGAATCCCATGACATAAAGTTGGTCTTGAAAGGGTTCAAATTTTTCAAAAACTCCTAACAGGCTGAGCAGAACCAAGAGTGCAGGTCAGCTTGGTCATGAGCTCTGTGTTTCAGGAACTTGGCTGATAGATGGTTGATTATGAATAGGCTCTTTGAGAATAGCCTATACAAAATGTTCCCCATGACTGTTCCTTGGACCCTGTCACAAACTAAATAATGGGCTGGGACTTTCCACAGGTACTCTCCAATAACCCTCCTTCACTCCCCCTGGGTTGTGGTTTCCCCCCTGAGTTGTGGTTTTTAGCTTTAAATTCCCTCTGTCTCCAAAGCCCGGGGGTCAGACCCCACTGCCCCTGTGTGAGTCATGGGTCTTGACCTCAACATGTTGATAGAAATATACCTCTTGCTGATTGCATCAAGTACTGTGTCTTGCCAGGTGGTGGTGACGCATGCCTTTAATCCCAGCACTTGGGAGGCAGAGGCAGGCGGATTTCTGAGTTTGAGGCCAGCCTGGTCTACAGAGTGAGTTCCAGGACAGCCAGGGCTACACAGAGAAACCCTCTCTTGGAAAAAACAAACAAACAAACACAAACAAACAAAAAAGTATGGTGTCTTGTGAGTTATTGGGTGGCCGCAAATTCCTGAGGCTTGGGTGAGGTCCTCCCTTCGTGGGGGCCTTACAGTCTCCTGAAGTCCTATATAAAAGTGCTTGATTTCGGCGGATTTCTGAGTTTGAGGCCAGCCTGGTCTACAGAGTGAGTTCCAGGACAACAGCCAAGGCTATACAGAGAAACCCTGTCTTGAAAAACCAAAAAAAAAAAAAAAAAAAAAAAAGATTAAAAGTGCCTGCTTTCTAGCTGTCTACTAATTATATAGCCTTTATTTTTGGACAGAGTCTCCTCTTTATGTAGTCCAGGCTGATCTCTAAGCCAGGGTAATCTTTCCTGCCTCTGACTCTTTGAGTACTAGAATTAGAGGTATGCATTGCCTCATCCAGTTTTGCTATGTTTTTCTCTGCCACTCTTCATCTCTGTGAATGTGATTCCAATAAGTCTCTGATGCTGGGATAGTGATGACATTGTCTTTGGGCTAACTGCTACTGGACAAAGTATCAAAGACCTATTGACCTACAAGTCTTTAACACAATCCATCATTGAGGGAAGTGATGACAGGAGCTCAATAGAGCAGAGGCAGGAATCACTGAAGAAAGCTGCTGCTTCCAGGCTCAGAGTCAGCTATCTTTCTTATACCTCTCAGGACCAACTGCCTAGGGATGGCAGTGGCCGCCTAGGCTTCTCCTCATCAAACAACAATTAGAATGCCTCACAGCCAGGCAGTGGTGGTGCACACCTTTAATACCAGCACCAGGGAGGTAGAAGCAGGTGGATCTCTGTGAGTTCATGGCCAGTATGATTTACAAATCAAGTTCTGGGACAGCTAGAAACTCAGAGAAACCCTGTCTTGAAAAACAAACAAAAGTTATAAGGCAAATTAAAATTAAGCCGGGCAGTGGTAGCTCAGGACTTTAATCTCAGCACTCTGGAGGTAAAGATAGATAAATCTCTAAGTTCTGAGTTTGAGGCCAGCCTGGTCTACAGAACAAGTTCTAGGACAACTAAGGCTATACAGAGAAACCCTGTCTCAAAAAACAACCCCCTTCCAAAATAAAAGAAAGTAAAAGAATACCTCACAAAGACAATTCCTCAACTGAATGAAGTTCTCTGTTCCTAGGTGACTCCAGTTTGTGTCAAGTTTACAAAAACCAACCAGCACAATGGGGAATTATTTTTCCCAACATTAAAATATTTCAAAAAGACTGATTATTTTCCATTTATTTATTTATCATTTTGTTGAATACATGGTATCATGCAGTACTTCGGGTTCATATACAGATGAAGATGGCCTTAAACTCCTGTTCCAGGGCTGGAGAGATGGCTCAGTGGTTAAGAGCACTGACTGCACTTCCAGAGGTCTTGAGTTCAAATCCCAGCAACCACATGGTGGCTCACAACCATCTGTAATGAGATCTGATGCTCTCTTCTGGTGTGTCTGAAGACAGTGTATGTGTACACACACACACACACACACACACACACACACACATATATATATATATTAAATAAATCATAAATCTTTTTTTTTTTAGGTTTTTTTGAGACAGGGTTTCTCTGTGTAGCCCTTGCTGTCCTGGAACTTACTCTGTAGACCAGGCTGGCCTCGAACTCAGAAATCCACCTGCCTCTGCCTCCTGAGTGCTGAGATTAAAGGCGTGTGCCACCACCACCAGGCCGTAAATAA
The DNA here is from genome assembly GCA_019844195.1 of Rhabdomys dilectus. NCBI lineage: Eukaryota > Metazoa > Chordata > Mammalia > Rodentia > Muridae > Rhabdomys > Rhabdomys dilectus. Next base: position 370,146 of record JADRCG010008505.1, read on the forward strand.
ATCTTAAAAAAAAAAAACAAAACTCCTGTTCCTTCTGTTTTTATCTTCTAAGTGCCAGGGTTACAGGTATGCCCCACCATACTTGACTTTACTTTCAAATTTTAACAAAAATAGCATGTTAGGCTGGAGTATGGCTTACAGAGCCTGCCTGCCTGGCATGAGCAATGTCCTGGATTTTGTCCTGGATATAAACAAAAACTATTGTGAAATGAAATGCCTCTAGCAACCATAAATTTTCTGGAATACCTTTTTTTCATTTATTTATTTTATGTACATTGGTGTTTTGTCTGCATGTATGTCTGTGTGAAGGTATTGAATCGTCTGCAATTGAAGTTACAGATAATTGTGAACTGCCATATGGTTGCTGGAATTGAACCCAGGTCCTCTGGAAGAGCAGTCAGTGCTCTTAACCATTGAGTCATCTCTCCATCCCTAGAATACCTTTAATACAGGGGAAATCTGTGTCCTTCTCATGAGGTTTTTAGTGTTGTAAAAGCAACTTTTATTGATTTAATTTCCCTCTTCAAGGCTTATTGCTTATGTCTGCTAACCTAGGCCTAGTCCTGGAAGCTTCTAGGCTCCGTACAATCTTATCTAGGCCTCGGATGTTTTCTGCCTCTGAGACTTAGTGCTGAATAAGCCCATCCTTTCTTGTTCTTACTGAGCTGTAGCTGGTTGGATCAACTCAGCTGCTCTGGCTCAAACTCCTCTCCCAGCTGACTGAGTCAATCTGGCTTCTCTCTCTCAGCCTCTCCTGAATCGCTCTGCTTGGCCTCATACTAACTTTGACAATACGTTTTAATCTTCTGACTCCTTATTCATTCTCTGGCTCATTCTGTCTTCACCTCTGTTGTGTCTAGCTTGTTCTCTCCCTGCAACCTGCCTCTCCCAGTAAAACCTGCCTCTTTCTTTCTGTGCTGCTCTCTCTTATGTAGCTTCCCTTTCTTCTCTTTTCTCCTGAGAGTTGGGCATAGTCTATTCTGTCAAATCTCTCTCTGATTCATCACATTGCCTCCTATTCAATTAGATATCACTTTTAAACATGAGTGCTTCTTTCTATAAGGGTTTGACCTCATTTCCATTATTAGTGGAAATGTAAAATGGCAAAACAGTTATGGAAAAGTTTGATGTATACACACAAAACCAGGCAGTGGTAGTACATTTCTTGAATCCCAGCACTCAGGAAGTAGAGACAGGCAAATCTCTGAGTTCAAAGTCAGCCTGGTCTACAAAAACCCTGTTTTGAAGAAAAAGAAAGAAAGAAAGAACAAAAAGAAAACAGAAACCTGTAAAGAAGCCCAAAAACTTGGGGGAAGTTAAGAAAGGTATGCTTAGAAGAAAACATATATAAAGATATATAATAATTACTTTACCAAGGCCCAGTAAACTATTGTTCTAGGGCTAGGAATTTTGACAAGGAAAAGAACAGCATTTCATTAAAGGACTCTATGCCACCTTATCTTATAGCATGGCTTAAGGTGAGCCTACTTTCCTAGAGGTGGTGGTATCTTAGTTAGGTGATTGACCCAGCCCAGTTGGAATGTTATTTTTTCCCTAGATGAGAGATGTTATTTTCTTGACCAGAAGGAGAGTTTTCCTCCATCTGTGAACTATAGTGTAAGTACCAGGGGCCCTATAAGCATCCTTCTGTGGTAAACTCAGTCCAGTCTTCCTTAAGTGGCTGTCTTCCTTGGGCAAAAAAACTGATATTCCAGAGGCAACCAATTGGGTTGGCTGACTTTTTAGGAATATTTCCAGGTGCTTCTGACTTTGCAGTTTCTAGGCATATGCCTCTGTTTCAGGGTCATACTACTTGATGGCCCAGCTATCAGCAAAGTTTAATCTTATGGAGGCATTTTTTCAATTGCAGTTCCTTCACACAGAACTATAGCTTGTGATAAGTTGACAAAAACAGAAACAGTATCTTAGAGTTTCTGTTGCTATGAAGAGACACCATGAGCACAGCAACTTTTATAAAAGACAGCATTTAATTGGGGCTGTCTTACAGTTCAGAAGTTTAGCCCATTATCATCATGGCAGAAAGCATAACAGCATATAAGCAGACATGGTACAGGAAAGGTAGTTGAGAGTTCTACATCCAGATTGGCTATAAGATGAGAGAATAACACTGGGTCTAGTTTGAGAATCTGAAATCTCAAAGCCTGGCCCCAGTGACCTACTCAAACAAGGCCATACCTCCTAATCTTTGTCAAGTAGTTCCCTGATGACCAAGCATTCAAATATATATGCTTATGGCGGGTCATCATATTCAAACCACCACAGAAACCCGCCACTAAACAGGACACCCCCTCATGCCTAAACCTAAAAATGTCTTATTTTAGCCCCTAGACAATGACTCTCAGTGGGTTCAGATGTCCAAGGAGGCCAGAGACATTGGATCCCCTTGAAGGTAGAGGTTGTGAGATGTCCAATGTGGATGATTTATACAAGATCTCTGCTTCCTTACTTTCTCTTAAATTTTCATCTATAGTAGTATAATGAACTCATTTCTAAAGCTAAACTTCCCCTTATTCAGGAACTTCATTCTTCCAGTTCCCAATACAACAGACATAGAAACCACTGGCCTGGGGTGGCTTTGGTAAGCACTGATTTTCCAGGACTCTAGTCCACTAATATTTTGCCCACCTGTTCTCAAGAACCCCCATTTTCTGTTTGGATCAGTACCAAAAATAAATGAGCTATCAATCCATAAAACACATGTAGGGGACTCCAATGCATAATAGTACATGAAAGAAAGCAATCTGAAAAGGCTGTGGACTACGTGACCCTTCTAGAATGCAATAAAGCAATGTGACAATAAAACAAATCAGTGCTTGTAAAGAATTTGGAAGGGAGAGATGAGTGAATATAGTACAGAGGACTCTTAGGATACTGGAATGGTGGGGACATGTGACTATCAATGTGTCTAAATGCATAAACTTTACTACACCAAGACTGATCACTAAGGTGAATGATGGGGTTATTGGAGATAATAAAGAGCCAATGTTAAGTTCATGCTAACAAATGCTCTGGATACACACTGGGTTCAGGAGATCTGTGGAAAGATCTCTGCTCTTTCCTCTTATTTTTGCTGCAACCCTAAAACTACTAGAAAAAGGAAGTATTTTTGTTGTTGTTGTTTTGTTTTTGTTTTTTTGTTTGTTTTTTTGTTTTCCAAGACAGGGTTTCTCTGTGTAGCCCTGGCTGTCCTGGAACTCACTGTGTAGACCAGGCTGGCCTCAAACTCAGAAATCCTACCTCTGCCTCCCAAGTGCTGGGATTAAAGGTGTGCATCACCACTGCCTGACAAAGGGAGTGTTTTTAAACAATATTTTATTCTTTAAATTTTATTTATTTTTATATATAGGTATTTTGTCTGCATATGTGTCTATGTAGCACATGGATACCTGGTGCCCTTGGTTCCCCTGGGGCTGAAATTACAGACAGTTGTGAGCCACTATGTGCGTGCTAAGAATTGAACTCAGGTCCCTGGAAGAGCAGTCAGTCTTTAATTGCTGAGCCATCTCTCCAGTCTCATATTTATTTTATTCTTAATTATACACATGTGTGTATGTCTGTGTCTGTGTTGTGTCTGTGTGTTTGAAAATGAATGGTGGTTCCTGAGGAGACTAGAGAAATTAGACTCCCCAGGAGGTATTGGAGTCAAAGGAGGTTGTAAGACCTCTGCAAGAACATTAAGCGCTCTTAACTACTGACCCATCTCTCCAGCCCCAAGAAAGTTTATTTTTAAGACCTGAAGGGTTAAGGATATAGCTCATTGGTAAGATGCTTACTAGCTAAGTACAAAATCTTACATTTAGTCCTTGTCGTTGAGGGAAAAAAAGTGTCCAGGAATAGTATCATAGGCCTATAATCTCAGTAATGGACAGATAGAGGAAAGAGAATCAGAAATTCTAGACTAGCTGGAGCTATATAAATTTGTGTGTATATATACATATAATATAGAGAGTTATAAATTAAATTTATCCTCTATTTAGTTACTTTTGAGACAGGGTCATGACTTACAGCCCTAACTGTCCTGGTAACTAGTTAGAGAACCAGTTCCTCCCAGATGTTGGTATTACAGGTATGTGTCACCTTACCAGATGGCTCTTCACATTTTATTCTTTTCTTTTGTTTGTTTGTTTTGGAAACAGGGTCTCAATGTAATTCTGCCTGTCCTGGAACCCACTGTGTTAAATAAGCTGGCCTGGAACTCACAGAGATCTACCCACCTCTGATTCCTGAGGAATGGGGTTAGAGTGTTCCACCATGCCTGGATGAAGCTTAAAATATTCAACATCTACTTCCATACTTGAAATGAATATTTCATATGTGTGTATGTGTATGCATGTACTTTTGAATGGCATGACACATGTAAGGAGATCATAGGACAACCTACAACCTTCAGGAGTTGATTCTCTTCTTTCTATCATGAGGATTCCAAGTATCAAACACAAATTGTCAAATTTGTGGGCAAAAGCCTTACACACCAAGTCAGCTTGCCAGTCTGTGAAGTGGAAACTTTGGTTTCTTTGGAAAGTCAGTTGTGTTGGATGGTGTTTTGCTGGGGCAGACACATGAAGGAGTGTTTTCCTGACTGCTTTCTACCATCTTCAAAGTTGCTGGAGACTGAACTCAAGAGATGCTGGTAATCCACAGGCAAGGGCTGGTACCATGGAAACATAAACATAATACCAGCAGAATGGCTCAAGATCTTTCTCTCCTATTCCAGCCTTCTAGTTTCCCTCAAATACCCCATTGGCAGTGCCTAACAGATAACCAGGTGATAAAGAAAAAGTGTAAGTGTGGTGTCTATGTATCAGCCTCTTATAGAACAGAGTGTGGTGCGGTCCCTCTTCCACCTTCCTGGCTTTGCAACATCAATTAAAACCTTTCTTTGTACACATGAATTTCCATCATCAGCAACAATAAGTATGTGGTTTTGCCTAACAAAATCCCAACAGCTTTTATAATAATGTGTTCCTGCACTTGCCTCAAGAGGGGAGAATATGATCCCCATAGTTTTGGTAACTGTCTTAAATGACACTCACAGTAAAAATGATGTTAGTTTTTCCTCTAAATAAGTCATGGCCAGGAGACTTAATCATAAGGTTAACCATCAAAACAATTGCTGCTTAATATAAGAAACCTAAGTAAGGGATTCAGAAAACCAATTAGTTAATAATATGCCTAATATATAATATCTATATACATATGTTAACAAATGAAATTGATGAATGTTCTACATCCTTAGCCCTTGATTTTTATACATTCTTTCTCTTACTTTTGCATATTTCTTTGTTTTGTTTGTTTTCTAAGACATGGTTTTATGTAGTCTAATGTCCTCAAATTCATTATAGAGCCGAAGCTGACTATGAACTAATTGTTCACCTTCCAAATGCAAAGATTACAGGTGTATACCAGTGTCAAAAGCAAACTGTCCCAAATAAAATGTTATATTGGTATCTGCATGATAGGCCCTGGGAACTGGTGATCCTCAGGAAGCACCTCACATGCTGCTGAGTTTATGGATAGTCCTATCCTTGTCACCATAGCCACAGGCTTCAAAGCCTATTGAGCACTAGGTGGCTACCACAGAACATACTTTTTCCTCTCATCTACATATAGGAAGTCCTCTGTACAGTTTGTGTCCTTCTCAGAGTTCTCTTAACCTATCTTCCCCAAGCTTTCTGTTACTAACTTACAGCTCTGTTCCTTCCAAGGCCAGGATCATTTTGTCAAATTGCTAAATCATCAGTCATTATCTATGATCCCAAAGATGTGGCTATACTCCAGTCTTGTAAGAAAAGGAAGATCACAAGGGTTGGGGAAATGGTTCAGTTGACAAAGCGCTTATTGTGCAGCTATAATGACCTGAGTCCAGTACCCACATAAAAGCCAGGCACAGCTGTGTGTTTCTGTAACTCCAATGCTAAAGGGGCAGAGACAGGTTTCGTGAGAGACACTGATTCAAAACTGAAGGTGGGTTGTGACTGAAAAGACGTCTGATATTGACTTTTGGCCTCTACACTCTCACTCTCTCTGTCTCTGTTTCTCTCTCTCTCTCTCTCTCTCTCTCTGTCTCTCTGTGTCTCTGTGTCTCTGTCTCTCTCTCTCTCTCTCTCTCTCTCTCTCTCTCTCTACAAATAGAGTAAAGGAATGGTATAGAAAAGCAAAGCAAGAGCCAGGTTGCTGTTACAGGAACTAAAGCCACTTGCTTACGCCATTGTAATCCCATTGATTGCAATCCTGGCACTTGAGAAGTGGAATATGATTTTAAGGTCATCCTTGGGAGCTGAAGTGGAAACGTAAGGGTTCTTTGGAAAGTCACTTGGATGGTGTTTTGCTGGGGCAAACACATGAAGGAATGTTTTTCTGAAGTGGACACAGGTGAAAGTCTAAGGCAGACTCATGAAGGAATGTTTCGCTGAAACAGACACAGGAGAGAGAATGTACTTCTAAAGCAAGCACATGAAAGGACACGTGAGGAAGGATTCTTTGCTAAGAACACGCATGTATTAGTCCACCTTACATTGTGTAGTTGAGCTCCATTTGTCAGGACTCTACAGAAATAAATGCACCAAAATCTTTTGGTGGTGTACTGTAATTTCTTGCCACTTCTGTGGACTCGGGATGATTGGCAGGGTGATGTCAGGTAAGACAGTGTTGAGACAAGACATGTGCTGAGGCAAGACCCATGGAGGACATGTGATATTTGGAGAGTATAAATAGGACTCAAGAAACAGTGACAGTCATGGAGGCTGAGCTAGGCTTGTTTATAGAGCTAGCTGTTCAATGCTTGTGGGTCTCAAGTCTTTGCTGTGCTTCCCTGAGAGAGGCACAGGCAAGAACTTCTCCTGATGTTCCTGTTGGTCCCTTCTGCTGACTCTAGCCAAGGCTGAGGCCTGGCTGTCTTTGCTAGGTCCTGTCCCTGCTATTGCTAATTCAACTCTGCCAAACTGAACTGCTGGTGTATCCCTGAAGTGTTTGCGAGTGGAACAAACTGCCACCTGCTGACCTGTGAACTGAACTGCTAATTTCCAGACAACACAGATGGGAGTTGCTCCAAAGAACCTTTCTAAACAGGTCTACTTCCCCCATATCCTTTCTTTTCCACTACCTCTGGTGGGTGGTGGGCTACAAGGGAGGTTAAAGAGTTTAAGAACCATCATTAAAAATAGGTTTTGAAAAATTAAAGTTATAGGGAGATAAGACCAGTTTGGGTTAGTGAAACTCATTAGAAAGAGAGAGAAAGGGAGAGAGAAAGCAGAAAAGAGAGGAGAGGAGAGGAGAGGAGAGGAGAGGAGAGGAGAGGAGAGGAGAGGAGAGGAGAGGAGAGGAGAGGAGAAGAGAAGAGAAGAGAAGAGAAGAGAAGAGAAGAGAAGAGAAGAGAAGAGAAGAGAAGAGAAGAGAAGAGAAGAGAAGAAGAAAAGCTAAGTGTGGTATACAGTATGATTCCAGCATTTGGGAGGCTGAGACAGAAGGATCAGCATCAGTTAGCAAAAGAGGCCTATAAATGGGCCTCAAAAAAAGCAACAAAAAATAAGCAACACAAAAGACACAGTCCTGGCCTTCTGAACTATCCCTTTGAGTACTTTGGAGTTATCATCTAGTTGTGAATGGTGGTTCACACCTGTTATCTCAGTATATGGAGTCAGAAGCAGAAGAATCTCTGCGAGTTCAAGGCTAACATGGTCTACATAGTGAGTTCCAGGCCAATCAGGGCTACATAGTGAGACTCCTGTCTCAAAACAAAACCAAAAGAACATAAAACAACAAAACAAAAGACAGAGTCCACATCTCTAATCCTGGTGATTCCCTCCCAACTGGTCGTGAAGACCATTTCAGGAAGCCATAGGAATGGATTGAGAGAGAGGATGTCCTGCTACAAGGTTGGTATTACAGAAACTAAAGCCACTTGCTTATGTCATTGGAGGTTCATGAAACTACTTCAACTTTCATGTCCTGAGATTCATATTCCATGGTTTGTTATGTAGCTCTGTGTTCCTAATTGTTCATTCTTTGATATATTTTGTTGTTGTTGTTTTGTTTTCCTTTTTGAGACAGGATTTCTCTGAGTAGCTCTGGCTGTTTTGGAACTCCCTCTGTAGATCAGGCTGGCCTCGAATTCACAGAGATTCACCTGCCTTTGCCTCTGGAGTGCTGGGATTAGAGACATGCGCTACCAGCACCCTGCTTTATTCTCTGTATCAGGTCAGAGCTGTTACTTTGAACAGTGACTCCTTTATGGACGCTTGTCACAAGTTTCACCCCATACATCTTTTACATAATATTAGACCTACCTGACCATAAGAACCAGATGTGTAGGTTTAGTTTTGTTTTGTTTACTGAGGCTCAAATCCAGGGCTAAGCATGTGCTATAGTCGACCTCTTACCTATATTCCTGGCCCAGTAAGGTCCAACTGGGAAGACAGATTTCTGCAGCCTCTTACCATGCCCCCCTCACTCCCTCTCCCCCCCCAAAAAAACTGACAGGCTATGGGTGACATGGTAAATGAGCCAACATACTATCCTTGAGTATACTCCAGTTTCCAAAAAGTTCACCAACTATTGTCTTCAGAAATAGGCAGTACAAGGTTCAGTGTCTTTATCTTGGATAGGCTTTCTTGCTTCCTTTCAGAGCACAGAACTTCCAGAAACTGTGCTGAACTTCAAGGCTGCTAAGTTTCCAAGGGATGTGTCTCCTTTGATAGAGTTTATATCCACCTCATTTGAGGCTTCTCAAGTGCTTTGTGCTCTTGAGTGTAATGGAGCATACCTTTAGTCCTAGCTTTTGGAGAGGCAGACGCAGATGGATCTTTGTGAGTTTCAGGCTAGCCTGGTCTATATAGTGAGTTCTAGTCCAGCTAAGACTATGTAATGAGACCCAGTCTCAAAATAAAATGAAATAAAATAAAAATAAACAATAAAATAAAGTGTTTTGTGCTTATCCTTTATTACAATACTAACACTTGCTGCGTTGGCAACTGTAAGCTTCAAATTCAAGGTGCTAGGCCCTGCATTTCCCCCAAGAATGTCAACTGAGAATAGTAGATCATGCTGTCTATAATCCTGCTACTTGGGAAACTAAGATAGGAATATTGCTGTGAGTTCAGGCCATATTGAGCTATATCTAGTAAGTTGCAAATAAGCATGAGCTACATAGTGAGACTTTGTCTCAAAAACAAACAGAAAGCGCTAGAGTGGCTGATGAGATGGCTGAGTGGATAAAGTCATTTTTCCAAGACGACAACCCAAAAATTCATTAAATACACAATGTAGGGCAAACACACTCATCTCAATAAAGTGTACCCAACACAATGTCATATTACATCCTCTTTGGCATGGCATCCTTAGGATTCATCTATATATTCCCTCAGATTGTTCCCCATATTTATTAGCAAATACCTTAGCTGGCTATTGTAACTCACACCTGTAATCCCAGTGTGATGCTTAATATTGGTGTCAAGTTGACTGCATTTGGAAACAACTAAAACTAAGCTAATGGGCACTCCTGTGAGCGATTTTTTTAAAAAATCAGATTATTTGAATTTGGAAGACCTACCCTGAATCTGGTCCATAACCAAAAACAACATTGGAAGAAGTGGAAGAAGGAAACTTTTCTTTTTGCTTGCTTGCCCTAACACTCTCTGGCAAGTTATCTGTCTTGTTGCTGAGGCTGTTACTAAATCCAACTTCTTTATGATTCCAGCTGTTTAGTTATGGTTTCATTGCTGTAGACACCGTGACCATGGCAACTTTTATAAAGGAAAACATTTAAATTAGAACTGGCTTATAGTTTCAGAAGTTTAGTTCATTATTGTCTTGGGGAGAAGCACGGCAGTGTCCGGCAGACATGGTGCTGGAGAAGGAGCTGAGAGTTCTACATCTTGATCCACAGGCAGCAGTGGAAGACTGTGTGACACACTGGCCAGACTTGAGCATAGGAGACCTTAAAGATCTCCTCAAAAGTGATGCATTTCTCCAAGGTCATACCTAATCCAAGAAGGCTACACTTCCTAATAACCTCACTCCCAAAGGGCCAAGCATTTAAACACATGAATCTATGTAGGCCATTCCTATTCAAACCACCACAACATAGCTAAAAGCCAACAAATCTCTTGCAACTCCCTGGGACTCCAGGACCAGATTGGGACTGCAGAAATATTCATCCTTGTGAACTGAACAACTAGCAGGTGCTTGGCCTTTTTGTTGTGAGATAGCTATTGATGGACTAGATAAACACATTTTTAAAGCCAGTATAATAAATTCCCTTTTAGTATTTATTCATTCTATGAGTTCTGTTCCTTTAGAGAATCCTGTGCACCCAGCTCTTGGGAGGTTGAGGAAAGGAAGTCAAGTTCAAGGTCAGTCAGGGATACATTGTAATACCTTGTCTCACAGAACAACAAAAATTTTTTCCTGTTTTGTTGTATAAGCTATTTCCTTTTGGGCTTTAGTGTGTACCTGCCTTCTTGGAGTATGTTGAGATCAGATCCTAATTGTGGTCAAATGGCAACAGAGGATATCTTCTTGCAAGTGGGTAACATGACAAGAATGAAAGGTGCACAGTTTCATTGATAAACATGCCAACCTTCAGTGAGATCCACCTACAGTCTGAAGTGGCAGAAAAGAGGTCAAGGTGCTATAGTGAGGGTGGCCTGTGGAAGTCACAAGAAGTTTTCAAGTGTTCAATAGTTTGATGATCAAATGATGGTTGCATGAATCAATATACACAGGTAAAAACCTCAGGTGTGTATTTTATGTGCACTCACCCTCAATAAGAATATGTTCAATGAACAGGCTAAATAAGTTCATACTTACTGTTAATTAGGACTAATCAACTGTGACAAGATGCAAGAAGAATAGGGAAATTTTTGGAGATGAAGTAAGGGCCAGATAGACACTGTAACAACTGTAGTCTCAGTAATTGAGGATCCCTGGGGCTTATGGGTTCAGTGAGAGATTCTTGTCTTAAACAGTAAGGTAGATGGAGAATGATGACTGAACGAGTAAGAGTACTTGCTGACTTCAAATCCCCAGCACCTACATAAAATCCAACCATGGTCACACACTCCTTAAAACCTTAACACCGTGCAATTGCTGAACTTGCTGGTTGTCAGTCTAGATTCAATGAGAGACACTGTCTCAAGGGAATAATGGGAAAGGGACAGAGCAGGACAGCAGATCTCTTCCTCTAGTCTCAATTTGTGCATACACACTTACATTAAAAAATAATTAAGATGGCCACTGATTGAGGAAGTCTGGCCTGCATACATGTGCATATTTTAAAAAGTATGCCTTTTTGTGAGGGGGTTGTTTGTTTATTTGTTTGGTTGGTTTTGGGTTTTTTGGTTTTTGGACACAGGGTTTCTCTGTGTAACAGCCCTGGCTGTCCTAGAACTCACTTTGTAGACTAGGTTGGCCTCAAACTCTCAAAGATCTGCCTATATTTATCCCCCAAGTGCTGAGATTAAAAGCTTTTGCTGCCACTCCCTGGCTAATTGTGTCATTTTAAAAAGGAGGTAACCCTGGCAGGCCTAAAGGCTCTCTGAATAGAGGTATAGGCCTGTTATCCTGAACATATAACTTCCACTTGGCACTCCCTGCAGCTCTTTCTGACCTGACTGTCATATCTGTGTTCTATTTCTGAAAGCAGCCAGTAGCTGCTCCCATACTCCCATGCCACACTTCACCTCTGTCTTTCTCCCACCTACTTGGCAAGAACAGAAGTTGGAGAATGTCAGTTGAGCTGCCATGTGCCTGAGTCAAAAGACTATTATTATGGCAGAATCAGTAAACACACTGGGAATGGAACACATCAGGCTAATGTTTCAAATAGAGATAGTGGGAATAAGGAAAACAGCTGACTCTGAAGGGGTTCTCAGTGAACAGGAACAGAAACCTGGCCAACAGCTTGGAAGCACACAGCATTAGGACTGGAGATTTTTGATGGTTATAGGAAAACAAGAGCTATAGAAAAGCAAAGGTAAGCCTGCAGTAAATCACAGGGTATGAAGGGGAGTGGATGCCTCAGTGGAAGAGCCTGTGGCTGGGCTGGTGGTGAGAACAAGAGGGAAGACATTTTGTTGTTTTAGAGACAGGGTTTCACTGTGTAGCCCTGGCTGTCCTGGAACTCACTGTGTAGATCAGGCTGGCCTCGAACTCACAGAGATCCACCTGCCTCTGCTTCCTGAGTGCTGAAGTTAGAGGTGTGCACCACCACTGCCTAGCCATATTTTTCTTTTGAAGCTTTTCACTGATTCTGTCATTAATAAAGAAGTAGTTGGTTGATATGTATAATTTCAGCACTCTCAGGGCTGAGATGGGAGGACTGCATAATGGCCAGCTTGGGGCCTACATATAGGCCTCAAATCCTAGCTACTTGGAAGGCCAAAGTAGAAGAATCATAAGTTCAAGGCCAGCTTGGGTTACAGAGTGGCCTCAGGGCCATTCTGGGAAATTTAGTGAGACCTTATATCAAATAAAAGGTGAAAAGAGGGCTGGGGAGGTAACTCAGGCAGAGTATTGTTTACCTAGCAAAGTTCTAATCCCCAGTACTGAACACTCCAAGGATGGAATGACATCAGGTACAATATACTGGTTTACCTGAACCCTGAGTACCAAGTGGACACTTATAAGTGACTTTAGTTGCTTTGTCCTATTGGTAAAAGAGAAGCTCCCAGGTATTGTCCAGTAGGCTACAGACTGATGGCTCCAAAACTTCAGGGTCCTCAGCCATATTTGGCCCCTTTAGGCGGTATTTACCTCCTTTAGGAATGGGGGTTCCCAACAATGAGGGCTAAAGCTTGGTATTGAAAGACCATCAGTGCAAAGGGCCCACAGTGTGATAATAACATCCAAGGGGAGCAGATAACAAGGCCTGACAGTGGGGTGGAATGTCCACACTGTGGGAAGAAGCAGGGAAGACGGGGCTGGGACGGTGGGACAGGGCTGATCACACCTCAGGGAATCTGCTATCCAGGGATGGAGCTTCCACACAATGGGACATGTAAAATCATGAAAGGGTCTCTTCATTTCCAGGTTTTTATTTGCCTGTTATAATTCTGATATTATGTACATATATATATATAGATATGTTGTTGTTGTTGTTTTCTAGAGGGTTCATCAACAGACCAAGCAAAGGCATACAAGGGAAGCCACAGCTACTGGGTAGGAGCAGAGCAGTGCTGGGAGAGCCAATCTTTGCTTTTTTTTTGTCTGCTTTTATTTTTCATGGAGTGGGATCATCAAAGCTAACTGCTATAAAATGGAGAAACCACCTAGAGACTCAGACATCTGCCTACACGCTAGTGGCATATGGGAAAAGGGCAACGGCACAAACTTTCAAAGTCACGGTGTATTTACATTCCCAACGTGAAAAACAGGGGAAGGGGCTGAGGATAAGAACTGGGGGCAGGCAGGGCTGCTAAGGGGTCCTGGGGTATGGTGGCAGCAGGAAGAAGCCTAGCCAGTGCCAGTAGGAAGAGGTGTGCCTAGCTCCAGCAGTGAGAGAAGCCACTTCGATGTTGTCTGGTGGGTATCGAAGGCATGTGTGTGTGTGTGTCCTGAAAGTTGGAATAGCAATGGGAGAAGCATGTGAACCTAGTGTGCTAAGAGGGTGGGAGACAACTCTGAGCTTTCCAGATGGCCTCTTCTACACAGGTGGCCAGCTTGCTCAGGTCCCCATCCTGATTGGATCAAAAATGGCAAAGAAAAGGGAGCAGATGGTGGGGACAGAGTTTTATCTCCAGTCAGGCTAGCCAGGGAGAAAGAAGAGGTGCCAACCTAGTCCTGAGGAGACCCCACCATGCCTGTTCCCAGTCAGAAAGTGAGGACAGCTACTCAGAGACAGCTCCGAGGACTCTCTTTTGTCTTCTTCCCCAAACTGTGGCTTCTCTGTCTAAATGGGTCAGCAAGGCAGCACCTGAAGATCCCTGATATGGGAGTGAACTGCCCCGAGCTGGGGCAAAGCAGCATATGCCCAGGAAAGGGTGCAGCTGGGTTTTGGCAATAAAGAGGGTAGTGAGTGGTAAGAAAGAGACCTGAAGCCACAGTTCCTCTCCTCTGCTCCAGTCAAGTCTTCCATGCGCTGTGGAGAGAAGGAAGGACCTCGATCCCAAAGTCAGCAGGCCAGTGGCATGGTGCATTGGCCAGGTGTCTTGGCCCTTGGCTCTCCTGCACCTCTGGCCCTGGGCCCAGCTTGGCCCTGCCTAATATGGATGGATCTTGCTATTCTAAGGCTACTGCAGGATTGATAGGAGAGGTAGCCCCTGAGCTGTCATTGCCTCCTGCTGCCTCCTTCTCTTTCTTGCCACTGTACTGGCCGATGAAAGAGCCATCCTCATTGAACTGGACGTCCACACTGCCCCCATAATCAGCCAGGCTGTCATCACTGCCTAGGGGTTTGATGTCTCCATTGAGAGATGGCTGGCTGCTGCCAAAAGCTTTCTCTTCATTGTCACTGTATGGAGAGAAGATGGGGTGTGAGTAGATGTATTGCAGGGCCCTGGCAGGATACCCTAGCAGGTCACTCTAGTAGGTTCTTGCCTTCTTTTATTTTCCAATACATACAGGAAGTTTTGGGACTATCTTAACATACTTCTAGGAGGTAAGGCTGTATGCATGATGCCACAGTGCCTGTACCTACTGCTGGAGCTTCTCTTGGGGTTAAAGGCAGCCAGAAGAGTTACAGGCAGCCAGCACAGCAACTAGGGTCTTAACACAAGAATAGCTGGGTAATGTTGGCTTCTCCCTAAAAGGGTAACTGATGGACCACCAAAGGAAAAGTGGGGGTCCCTCCCTCCCCAGTTCCTGAGCTCTAACTGGACATCCCTACTGTCACATCTTACCTCTCCAGGGACCTGAAGTCACCCGAAGCACAGAAAAGAGAGAGGAGTTGAGTAAGAAGCAAAGGTCAAGCAGAGCTGGGCCAACCCCTACCTCTGCCCCTGCTTACCTGTACTCGCCGAAGGTCTCGTCTTTCATGGGCCGGGCCTCGGAATCTACCTGAGTGTCCTCCTTGTCCTTCACTACAGACATACCAGAGGAGTCAACTTCTACTGCCCACCCCCAGAATCTGGGTTGCTTTGTGCTGAGAGCCCCCAGCACTGTCTTGATAGCACTTAGAAAAACCTTCAGAATGACCCACCCAACCCATGTGGATCCAGCTGCCACTGGTGTAGGCCTCTGTGGCCCCAGCCTGGGAAGAAATCATCTTTGGGCTCTGATCTGCACCCCACCTCTATAACTATGCTTGTCATGCAACTCTCAAGTTTGAGCTTTTGGGATAAGGTGTTTTTTCTCTACTTTCAGCTGTCTTACCCAAGTCTGCACATTTTCCAGGTTACCTGAGTATTTGCCGCCCTTGCTGCGTTTGATGAAGCAGAGGATGAGCAGGATGAGGAGCAAGAGAATAATAGCGCTGACAAAGGCAATGAACCAGCCCTCGGAGGCAAAGCTACCTGTAGTAGAAACTCGCACAGGGCCTGAAAGCACAGAGCAGGAAGAAGACAAAGCCCAGGCCCTGGGATGAGCTATGCTGCCAACAGGCATGCTACATACCTAAGCCTAAGCAGCACCTTCTAAGTTTAGGCATGGTGCTCAGGACCCATTTGAATCTATAGGAGACTTTTGGAGCCAGGGGGTGCCACAGCAGCAGATGAGAAGGAGAAGGGGAAGAGAGCCCTCTGTTGATGGTGTAGGAAAAGGTACACCAGGATTTCTGGGAGGCAAGAGTGGTTCATGGATGCTAGGGGCTGCATGCAACAAACCCAGCAGTGGTGCCCAAGGCTTCCTGGCAGAGGATGGTGGCCCCAGTGCCTCACCAGTGCCATTAGTCTTCACAGCCAGATGGTGCAGGAGGACCTTCTCCTTCATCAGATGGATCTCATATTTGGTGTCAGGCTGTAGGTTCCACTGTGTGTAGGAGCTCTGATTGTAGCAGACATACTGAGGCTGAGGCTGGTGATCAGGGCTCACTTTCCCTTCTGTACAGATGAGGCACGGTGGCAGAGGGACTAAGCAGGAGGACTGAGGACACCTTAGGGGTAGGGACAGAGCCTTAGCTCTCTACCCCAAGGATATCTCTGCACTCACCTGGCAAGGCTTTGAACAAGATATGGAATTTGAAATTGCATTGGCCCTCCCGAGGGACCCAGGAGACCACGCTGTAGTTTTCACCTGCTGTGGCTGAGATGTTGCCAAAATCTGGCTTGCCTGGAGAATGTAGGAGCAAAGAGGGACCACAAGGCTCTTCAAAGACCTACTCTCATGAGCTTAGCCTCCCAGTCAACCTCCTCCCTTGGTCAAGCACAGGATAACAAGACTAAAACCACCAAAACCCTTGCTTCAGCTCACCAAACAGGGCCATGGTGCCTCCTTCACGCACAATGGCCTCACCAGGACCCTGCTGGGTAGTAGCCTGAAGCTGGAAGCGGTACTGTAGATCAGGGTTGAGGTTGGTGAGATTATGAGTCCGGAGCTCTGGGTCCGAAAGGTTGAAGAACAACTGCTCTTTGCTTTCCCCATCCACTGTGGAAAGAAGTAAGAAGCTGGCTTCAGTTACCAGCTCGGGCCTTTTCTAGGTCTCCCAGACTCCATACCAGGTACAGTGCACACACAGGGATGGTAAGAGAGCAGGTAGCCAGTGAGCACTCCATTGTGGCTGAGTGGTGGCTGCCAGTGCAGTATCAGGCTAGTGTCCGACTGGCACTCCAGGTGTAATGCCTCAGGGTGGCCAGGCACTGTGGAAGTATAGAAGGGTAGAAGGTCCTCACCTGAGTCCAAGGAGAAGGGACAGGGGGTGCAGGTATAGGGTAGGGTAGCAGGCAGACTCACCTCCCTCTGGGGTGCTGAAGGTCCATTCACTTGCGGGCCCTAAGCCCCGCCCATTAAAGGCCTGTACCGCCACATGATAAGAGCTGTAAGGACGTAAACCACTGAGGATGGCACTGGTGGTGTTCGCAGGTACCACCATGTGGCTTTTGTGGATATGCCTCTTGCTGTGCTTTCTCTGACTGCCCTTCCACCAGTATGTTACCTGTCCAGAGGGCCAATAAACCTCTTAAGGGTAGAAGTCATCGATTGAACAGGACCTCTAATACATGTTCCTCATCACTCTTGTCATAGACTCTTCCCCCCCACAACCCAAGAACTTTCAGAGGCGCTTCTCGCAGACAATAGAGTCCCCACCCTCAATACTATCACAATTCCTCTTTAGTTCTCCCCATATCCTGAATCCTTACATTGTATCCCCTGAGGTGGCCCTTAACCTGGGCCAAGTCCACAGGCCTCCACCTGACCAGCACAGTGCTTGAGTTGAAGATTGTGATGTCTTCAAGCTCAGGGCTCACCTGGGGGTCTGAAAACATCCAGTTATTTGGAGAAGACACAGGCCTTCACCTGAGCCAGCAAGTCATACTCCTTCCCACAGGAAAGTGGGCTGCATGCCAAATGAGGGACTATTCTGTGACAAACAGGGCTCTCCAAGAAGAAAGTAGTAACTTATACAGTGAAACAACAACAACAAAATCTTGACTGGGTGCTCAAAATTACCATTTGATGATGTTCCAGACTCAAAGAAATCCACAAGGCATGAAAACTTGCTTTGGTAACTAGCTCTTAACTGACATGCTGGGACCAAAGTGAGTTGAATTTTACATTTTAAAATATTTGTATATACATAATATGCCTTGAAGATAAGTTCAAGTCTAAATCTACAGGGTTTCTCTCTGTGGCTGGGCTATACTAGAACTCACTATGTATCTTAGGGTATCCTCTAATTTTTGCCTCAGCTTCTGGAACGCCACACTTGACTTTATACTAATATATATAATTTAAATTTAGTCTCCTGGAACTCAGGCTGACTTCTAACTTTATATGTATCTGAGGACGACCTTGAACTTCCAGTTCTCCTGCCACCACTTCCTGTGTGTTGAGATTACAGGTATACACAACAACCATGCTAGCTTTATATGGTGCTGGGAATCTAGCCTTTGTGTATGTCAGGCAAGCACTCTACCAAATAAGCTACACCCCAGCCTTATATATATTACACCATTTTTAGCAAGCTGTGTTTTCACTGATCCAACACAAAAAGCCAAGTGTGGAATTTCCCATTTTGGGTGCCATATTTTAGCTCCTGGATCATCTCAGAGTTGGGATTTTCTGATGAGGGATAGTCAGCCTATACCACACACTCCCTGGACCAGAGACAGGAAATGCTGCCAAACATAGTGCTGGTTCACTTAACTGCTATTTCTGCTAATGGCAAAAGTGCAGCAATTTGAGCTGTGCAGAATTTCATAAATTACAGTATCTATGGGAAAGTATGTCCTTGCTTGTAAGCACTGTACATTGAATCACTGAGGGGTGGGGGCTAGCAATGGCAAATAGAGTGAAATACACATGTGTACAGGATGACATGCATGAGGAATCCAGTCTCTAGCCCTCAAACCCTGGGATGTGGGCCAGGCACACTCCAATACTCACAGTCTTCCCCTGAATAGCCAATGGTGACCTGGGGCTCAGGGCCCTTGCCCTGGTTGTTCACTGCCTGGACTTTGATCTCATAAGGCACAAATGTGGAAGTGTTAGACACCACCAGGAAGGGGTCGCTCACAGTCTGTTCCTTCCAGGTCTCCTGCTTGCCCTGTGGACGCCACTGTACACGGTACTGAATCTGGGGGGCATTCCAATCCATCCACCGAAGAGGCTGGAGGAGGCCAGTAGATAAGAAGACCATCAGTCAAGAGCCCCCATCTTCTGTGCCTTGTCCCTTGGCCCAGATATACCCCAGGCATTAGCTTCCTCTTTAGTATAGCCAAAGAACAGCAAATAGCTGGGTTCTGGCTTTGTGTACACAATGCAGATCAGAGTAGGGACCCTCACCTTCCATGTGATGACCATATTGTTGGTCTCATTCCCTTCCCCTCTCACATCCACAGGGTTCTTCTCTGGGGCTGGAAAATAATGTGTCAACCTATCAGTGCTGCAGTAAGGAAAAGGAACAAATGGCCCATTCTGGTTCCTGAAGCAACAAGACAGTAGCCCAAAGAGTGCAACAAAGACCTCCTTGCTGCCCCTGGAACTCTGGAACCAGGGGGCATGGGCACAGCATGCCTTCTCTACACCCTACCCACAAAACCTGGGGCCCAGCAACTGCCACCCCTTTCAGGTGATCTGGGAGAGGGTGTTGTCTTGGCTTACCTGCCTCAGGTGTGACCACAGTCTCAGAGACAGGGCTGGGTTCTCCAGGACCATATTTGTTAATAGCAGTAACCCGAAAGGTATAGTGGACATACGGGGACAGCTTGAGGGTAGTAGAGGTCTGATTTCCTGGCACCTTGCCCAGGCTGAACCATTTCTCAGGAGCCATTTCCTTGTCTTCAAATTCAATGTCATACTCTGTCAAGAAGCAAATCCACAGTGGAGTAATGAGCATGTAGTGTAGTTTAGTGGGGAGGTCAATGGGGAGGTAGGCGCTTATGAAGGAACACAAGCCCCCTGGAAAACAAGTATGTGCTTTAATAAAGCAGGCCATCCTGTGGCTATGGTTCTGGGAGAGAGGAGGATCTGAGGAAGAGGTACAGCTGGTGGGGGCAGTGCAAGGGATGCCACACTCTGGTCTCTTACTCTCAATGGGAGAGTTGTGGTCTTCAGCAGGGCTCCAAGACAAGTGCACTTGGCTCTGCTTCAGCAGGTGGCGGTTGGACAGCTCCAGGTGAGGCACTGGCCCAGGGCTCCCTGAGGGTCACAAAAGGTCATGGAAGGTGGATTGTCTAGCTTCCTCAACAGCTATCCACATGCCCCCACCTCCAACTCAGAATATACAGCAATAGGAGAGAGCATGTGCATGGTGGGTCAGAAGATAGGTACCCTTTGTACCTAACTCTATATTAGGACTTACCCACCACTAAGAGCTGTGCCCTGCTCTCCACTTCATCCAGTTCAGTGCTAGCCACACAACTGTAGTTGCCCTGGTCACTGTAGTCCAGACTCTGGATGATCAGTTGCCCATCTTCTATGAAATACCTAGAGGTAGGGGCATACATGCCCCTTAGCTAGTGGCAGATGAACCATTTTCTGCCATTCTTGACCCTTTCCCTTGTCCCACCATGGACTTCCTCCTCTAAGGAGGAGTCTCCTGCCAGGACAAGGCTAGGAGGTCTGACTCCCAGTTTTTCTCACTCTGCTCCCTTCTACCTAGCCTAATTTAGGGCTGGGGACCCTCACTTGTCACTGTCCCCACGTTCCTGGAGGTCTCTCCCATCTCCACGCCAAGTGATGCTGGCCTGCAAAGAGGGGTCAAAGGAGGCCTGGCACGTGAATGTCACCCTTGCACCTTTCTTCTCAATTGTGCTCCGGGGCCCCTGTGTGATCTGGGTTGCTTCTGAGGAGAACAAAGGGGAGAGGAGGTCACTTTGATGTTCTCCACAGACTTTGACCCTACCTCTCAGGAAGTCTGACAGTCATGTGTGCTCATCATCTGACCTTTAACCTGTAGGTTAGCCAAAATGGTCACATTGTTCTGGTCATTGGCAGCCTGGCAGAAATAGCGTCCAGTGTCATTGGCTTGGAGGTCTCTGATGCTCAGCGTTCCATTGGCATAGGGGAAAAATCGTTCATCCTGAAGCACTGTGGTTCCTTCTTCATCCAGCCTAGACCAAGCAGAGGGCCTGGCTTGAACTAACCAGTTTGGCCTCCCTGCCCTCCTGGGATCTTTAGATGAGAAGATAGCTTAAAAGCTTCCATAGATTGGGCACTCACCACTGGACACTGGGAACAGGAGCTCCAAAGGCTTTGCACAGCAAGTAAGCAGTACTGCCCTCAACTGCCATGTATGTCTGATTGTCTTTCGTTAGGATCCTGGCTGGCAGCTCTAGGGAAAGAATAATCTCAGGAGACAGGGTAGGTCTAGAGGTCCCAAGTATAAGAGAATCCAGTAACTCCCAAGATGGCATGCACAGACCCTTAGGAACCATGTTTATTGGCTTCTTAATTGTAGGCTGTCCCTTTCAGCATTGGTTAAATGGTCTCATTAGCCTTGTATGCACTTCAGGATTCTACCAAGAAGCTATGCCCCAACCAGCTGCTGGCTGGGTAGTTTTAGTGGCCTGGAAAGACAGACTGGGAGCTATGAGGCAAGGGTAAGCAGGTGGGTGGAAGAAAAAAAGGGTCAGAGGGAAGGAAGGCAGGCAGGAGATAAGGTCACTACACTCACGGACAACATAGATGTAGGCATTGGCTAGCAGGACCCCATGCTGGTTGCGGGCTTCACACTGGGTCACCATTGTGTCACTTGGTTGCATGTTACTCAGGATCAGAGACCCCTGCTCAATCCGGTACTTCTGGTCCTTGTTCACCTCTGTATGTAATAGGCAGGACCCAAAGGCTCAGGTCAGAACATTGAGCTTTTCTGAAAGGCCTCCTTACCCTTCTCGTCCTCCCCTTGATGTTTTCCTGTACACCCTACACACCCAACCACTGCTGAGGTCCTGCTTACCCTCCATAGGCATGCCGTTGATTCTCCATGTGACCTCTGGTTGGGGCCTGCCCTGGACTTGACAGTCTAGGCGGGCAGTTTCTCCTGGCCCATACAAATGGCTCTGGGGCTTCTGCAGCCAGTATGGGGCAGCTGAGCAGGAGGAAAAAGCAGTCTGAGGCCGAAGCTTGCTCTGGACCTAAGTGCAGGCCCTGCCTTCTCCCGTGACAGTGAACACTGCAGGCCATCAACCCTAAAAGTCATTCTGAGGAGCCTGTAGTAGCTAGGAAAAGATGTACCATGCCCATACCTTCCACAGTGACATAGTAGGCATGCCGGGCACTGCCCAGCGAGTTTTCAGCAAGGCAGGTATACTCGCCATCGTCCTCCTCTCCCACATTGAGTAGTTGCAGGGTCTTGTTGTGGTTTTGGTAGATAACACGGTCTGTTGGCATAGGATCACTGGGGTGCAGCCACTTGATGGTGGGTGTAGGGCTGCCCAGGGTCACAGTGCCAAAGGAGAAGAAAAGGGAGAACAACAAAACCACTCAGTCTTCAGGCATAAACCTGTTGGGGGCCACTGAGCATCAGCCCTCCACCCTAGAAGCTCACACTCACAATCCCTCAGCAATGCACTCCAGGATCAATGACTGGCCCTGCAAGGCCACCAGGTGGCTGCTGGAGTTTGTGGGGAAGAGCAGACGTGGCTTCCGGTCAATCATGCTGTTGGCTACCAGGAGAAAAGGAGTGAATCATCAGATTTGGAGAAATTGGACATCCCAGAGAGGCCCTAGGCCTCTGCTTGCTCCTATGTTAAAAAGTATGGCTCAGTTGTAGAAAGTTTGCCTAACATTCCAGAAGCCCTGGGTTCCAGAAAAAGATGCCCGACCAGTGTGGCGGCCACATTAGCATCCATTCATGAATTTAAGGCAGAAGAATCATAAGTTCAAGGCCAGCTTGGTCTACAGAGTGAAACTATTATTTTAAAGTATGTACTAGCAACATGTGGTAACATATGACTCCAATCCCAGCACCTGGGAAATAGAAGCAGGCAGATTTCTGTGAGTTTGAGACCATTCTGATCTGCATAACAAGTTCCAGGCCAGCCAGGGCTACAGAGTGAGACTCTGACTCAAACAAATAAACCAACAAACAAAACATATCCACCCATCTCTGCCTTCACCACATCAGAAGGGGTCTTAGTGGATACAGTTGAGAGCCATGTTGACTTAGAGGACATTTGTGGTTGTGGGCCCCTTTTCTTGGGGGCCAGGCTGGAAGTTAAGAAAAGAGTGGGATAGGGTTATCAAAGCTTCTGGGACTCACTGGGCTTGACCCGGAGGTCAATAGGTTCCTTTTGAATGATGGTTCTGGTGCCAGGGAAGTGGGCATTGCAGATGTAGTCTGAATGATTGTCTGAGGTAAGCACATTGGCAAAATATAGGTCTCCATTCTGGCCCATGGACACTCGCTCATCTTGTTTGATGTGTAAAATCTCTGCAAAAGAAGAGACAAGGAGATGGAGGTGGGAATCTGTTGGAGAAGACCTCCTGCCCCCAGCCCTTATGTTCCAGGCAGCAGCTCCTTCTGATACCCACTGCTGTTCATCCAGTAGATCCTAAGTGGGGCTGCACTGGGTGGAGGGTTGCAAGGCAGAACTACTGATTCTCCTTCCTCCACTTCCACAGGTTTTACAGTCTCCTTTGGCCACTTGGGGGCACCTAGAAAGGACAGAGACTGGCATTCTCATCTTGAGCAAAACAGTTGAAGACAGGAAGGAGAGACAGGGGAGGTCATGGTGATTCACAATGGCATGAAGGTGGCAGGTGGAAGTTCACATAAAGGGAGGCAAAAATTCTGGATATTTCTGAGGCTCATAGTGGGGAGGGGGGCCCCACAGCAAAGAGATGGTAAGCAGGAGGCCAACTGACCACAAAGGGTTAATTCATCATGATTCTCAGCTCTCCCACCCACCCTGAGGAAAGGACAAGCAAGAATGGTAGAGGGATGCTGAGGTGCAGCCGTGGGGGAAGGGAGCTACAGAGGGATGCAGGAGCCACAGACCCTTCCATCATCTTGACACAGGAAACCATGGCAACAGTTCCCAAGGTAACTGAAGAAGAGAGTGCTTCAGGAAGCAGAAAACTCAGTGAGGATGGAATGCAGAGGGAAAACCCCAGGGAAAGGGCGACACATATAAAGAGACAGCTCTAGAAGCAGGAATCAGGAAAGAGAGAGATGGAAAAGCCAAGTTAGAGATGCAAAAGGAGTGGAAGGCAGCAGAGACCAAAGTGGGAAAACCAAGAAAAGATAAATGGCAGAGATGACAGAGATGAGCTAAAGAGTGGAAGAGGAAACCCCAGGCAGAAACAGCAGCTACAAAGGCCAAGCCAGGGAGTGACTCAGCTAGACAGGTGGGCAGAGAGGAAGGCCAAGTAGACCCTGTGGCAGTCACCCACCCATTCAATCCAGTCCATGCCCCCAGTCTACCAGCAGCGATCACAAGATAGGCACCAAGAAAGACTAATAGAAATGAGGGGCAATGAGGTAACAAGAAGTTCAGTGGAAAAAGAGGGTGGATAGACTACTGGAGAAAATGAGAAAGGACAATGGGGACAGCTAGGGTGGGGTGAGGGCTGTCAGGGCACTCAGGCACCTCAATAACAACACAACCAGCTAAGGTGACAGTGGTTGCCTGTCAGGCCCCCACTCAGTTCCCAGGATCTAAGGACCTTCCTTTCAGGTACCCCAAGCCCTTCTGGCCCTGCTGTGCTTCGCACCCTCGGCCACGAGCTGAATCTCATGTGACATGGCAGTTCCTAGCGTATTGCTGGCATAGCAGCGATAGATGCCCTGAAACCTCTGGGCAAAGCTGTTGTTGCCTTCGATGGTGAAGGAGCCAGAATAGGGTGACTCGTGCACCACTACACCCAATTCTTCCTTGGGTTTGAAGTGGATGCCATCTTTCGTCCAGCGGAACCTGTGGGCAAAGCATAGATAAGAGATTCTAGTACTCAAAACATGCTGCAACATGATAAGAGTGAGTGTTCCTGAAGCCAGGGAACTTCAGCTGGTGGGCCCAGAGTGGACAGGGACTCAGAGTCACAACTCATATCTGAGGCTTCTAGACTCAGAAGTTAGGTGACCCAGGGAGGCCTGAGGACTAGAAGCTGAGGTCAGCTGTCATCAATAGTGGGTCAGAGGGTGGGGGTCACTTACTCCACTTGAGGTCTGCCTCTGGCTTCACATTTGAGGCTTATGTCATCTGTTGGGAAGACAACCAGGCGCCGTGGAGACTGTTCTGTGATGACAGGTGGCTCTAGCACTAGAGACAAAATAAGAAAAATGGGGAAATTTATGTCTGGTTGATACCATGGCCTCAACTTCTGTCTCAATATGAGGATAGCAGGGCACTTAGGAAGCCCATGGCCAGTGAGCATATGTGGAAAAGGAGAAGCTAAGAGACACAGGGTGTCAGAAATGGATACTTGAGGAACAGAGAAGAGATACCAATAGAAGTCAGAGAAAGGAGAAAGAGATAGACAGGGACAGACAGAGAAACAAAGACAGAAAAAGACAAAGGCACATAGAATAGTCTATGGCCATATTACCCAAAATGAATCTGATCTGGGAAGCTAAGTAGGCCTGGTTAGTACTAGATAAGAGAGATAAAAAGAACAAAAAGTCAAGAGAGACAACAAAAAACAGAGAAAGCAAAAAGGGCAACTCCAGCCAGGCTGTGGTGGCACATACCTTTAACCCCAGCATTCGAGGGGCAGAAGCAGACAGATCTCTGGGTTCCAGGGCAACCTGATCTACAGAGTTCCAGGACATGGAACCCTGTCTTTTATACCCCCCCAAAAGAAGAGCAATTCCTAGTGAGAAGAGATAGCACCAGAGTGACAGCAATAGACAGAAACAGTGTGAGAATGACAGAAATTCCAACAGAAGCAGAGACAGAGCAAAGATGCTAAACTCAGGTGAGTGAATAAGCCAAGAGGAGCCTCTGGATTGAGTTAAAGGGACAAGAGACAAGGGACCTGAGCCAATCCCCCCCCCC
>JADRCG010008506.1:0-25007 GCA_019844195.1 Rhabdomys dilectus
AGCAAAAGTCAGCATCTTGACTTCTAGTTCCATGATTCATTTCACTCAAGAAGTTCTGATACAATCAACCAACAGTAGAAAAAAATTGAATCTTTAACAGGATTGAGTGGTTGGAGATTCAATGGTCCAATGAACTAGAAGGTGTGGAAGAGGGGTGGGATTACTTGGGGAGGGATGAGGAGGAAGGTGTATAAAAGTCTGAGGAAGCCAAGCAGACTGCCAGATTTCTGAGCCTTGGAATTGCTGCCTGTTCGTGCTGGGAATAGGAGCCCTGTAGCCAGTGTCCACATCACTTAAGGAATTTATATCCATAAGGAGGCTTCTTGCTTGCTGGGATAGCCTTATCACCATTCAGGTATGAATTCATTTCTATTTATAATGATTTTATAAAAACTGACAGACTTCAGTTTTAATGAGAAATGGGATTCCATGGGAATTCTCTTGTTTTATTTTTTATTGGATGTTTTATTTCCATTTCAGACACTATCCCCTTTCCACATTTCCTCCAACTCAGAAACCACTTATCCCATCCCCCCTCCTCCTGCTCCTAAGAGGATGTCTCCAGCCCACCCACTCCCACCTACCTACTCCCACCTACCCAACCTCAAATTCCCCCACACTGGAGGATCCAGCCTTCACCAAGCAAAGGACCACCTATGCCCAAAAAGGCCATCCTCCCCTAAGTAAATAAGTGGAGCCATGGGTCCTTCCCTATGTGCTCCCAGGCTGGTGGTTTAACCCTGGGAGATCTGGTTGGTTGGTATTATTGCTCTCCTCATGGGATCACAAACCCCTTCAGCTTCTTCAGTCTTTTCTGTAACTCCTCCATTGGGAACTCCATGATTAATTCAAAAGACTTTTAACATGAAGGGATGTTGAGTTTTGTCAAATGATTTCTCAGCATCTAGTGAGATGATCATGTGTTTTTTTTCTTTGAGTTTATTTATGTAGTTGATTACATTGGTGGATTTCTGAATATTGAACCATCCCTGCATTCCTGAGATAAAGCTTACTTGATCATGATGGATGATTGCTTTGATGTGTTCTTGGATTTGGTTCACCAGAATTTTATTGAGTATTTTTGCCTCAATATTCATAAGAGAGATTGGTCTGTAGTTCTCTTTCTTTGTTGAGTGTTTGTGAGGCTTAGTTATGAGCGTAATTGTAGTTCATAGAACGAATTGGGTAATGTTCCCTCCGTTTCTATTCTGTGAAATAGTTTGAAGAGAATTGGTATTAGGTCTTCCTGGAAGGTCTGATAGAGTTATGCACTAAAACCATCTGGCCCTGGCCTTTTTTTGGTGGGGAGATTTTTAATGACTGCATCTATTACTTTAGGAATTATGTGACTGTTTAGATGTTTTATCTGCTCCTCCTTTAACTTTGGTACCTGGTATCTATCTAGAAAATTGTCCATTTCATTCAAATTTTTCAATTTTGTTGAGTACAGGCCTTTGTAGTAGGATCTGACGATTTTTTTTCAATTTTCTGTGTTTCTGTTGTTCTGTCTCCCTTTTCAGTTCTGATTTTATTAATTTGAGTGCTGTCTCTGGTTAGTCTGGCTAAGGGTTTGTCTATCTTGTTGATTTTCTCAAAGAACCAGCTCCTGGTTTTGTTGATATTTTGTGTAGTTCTTTTTGTTTCAACTTGGTTGATTTCAGCCATGAGTTTGATTATTTTCTACTGTCTACTCCTCTTGGGTATATTAGCTTCTTTTTGTTCTAATGCTTTCAGGTGTGCTGTCAAGTTGTTAATGTATGCTCTATCCATTTTATTTTTGTGGGCATTTAGAGCTATGATTTTTTCCTCTTAGTACTGCTTTCATGGAGTCCCACGAATTTTGATATGATGTGTCCTCTTTTTCATTTAAATCTAAAAAGTCTTTAATTTCTTTCTTTCTTCCTTGACCCAGTTATCATTGAGTGGAACATATTTCATTTTCCACATGTATGTGGGCTTTCCATTGTTTTTGTCCATGTCAAAGACGAGTCTTAGTCCATGGTGGTCTGATAGGGTGCAAGGGATTATTTCAATCATTTTGTATCTGTTGAGGCCTGTTTTGTGACCAATTATATGGTCTATTTTGGAGAAGGTACCATGAGGTGCTGAGAAAAAGTATATTCTTTTGTTTTAGGATGAAATGTTCTACAGATGTCAGTTAAGTCCAATTGGTTCATAACTTCTGTTAGTTTAATTGTGTCTCGGTTTAGTTTCTGTTTCCAAGATCTGTCCATAGCTGAGACTGGGGTGTTGGAATTTTCCACTATTATTGGGTGAGTTGAAATGTATGCTTTAAGCTTTTGTAAAGTTTCTTTTATGTATGTGGGTGCCCTTGCATTTAGGGCATAGATGTTCAGAATTGCAAGTTCCTCTTGGTACTTTTTTCCTTAGACGAATATGAAGTGTCCTTCTTTATCTTTTTTGATTATTTTTGGTTGAAAAACGATTTTATTTGATATGAGTATTGCTACTCCAGCTTTTTTCTTGGGGCCCTTTGCTTGGAATATTGTTTCCCAACCTTTTAGTTTGAGGTAGTGACTTTCTTTTTCACAAAGGTGCGTTTCCATTATGCAGCAAAATGTTGGGTCCTTTTTATGTATGCAGTCTGATAGTCTGTGTCTTTTTATTGAAGAATTGAGTCCATTGATATTAAGAGATATTAAGGAAAAATGAATGTTGTTTCCTGTTATTTTTGTTATTGGCAGTGGAGTTATGTTTGTATAGCTACCTTCTTTTGGGTTGTTGGAGGATTACTTTCTTGTTTTTTCTAGGTTGTAGTTTCCCTCCGTGTGTTGGAGTTTTCCACCAATTATCCTTTGAAGTGCTGGATTTGTGGTAAGATATTCTGTAAATTTGGATTTGTTATGGAATACTTTGGTTCCCCCATCAATATTGATTGAGAGTATTGCTGGGTATAGTAGTCTGGGCTGGCATTTGTGTTCTCTTATGGCCTGTATGAAATCAGTCAAGGATCTTCTGGCTTTTATAGTCTTTGGTGAGAAATCTGGTGTAATTCTTCTAGGTCTGCCATTATATGTTACTTTTCCTTTTTCCTTTACTGCTTTTAGTATCTTCTCTTTGTTTTGTATATTTGATGTTTTGATTATTAGGTGACAGGAGGTATTTCTTTTCTGGTCAAGTCTATTTGGTGTTCTGTAGGCTTCTTGTATATTTAAAGACATCACTTTCTTTAGGTTAGGGAAGTTTTCCTCTATAATTTTGTTGAAGATATTTACTGGCCCTTTAAGTTTGGAGTCTTCACCCTCATCTATACCTCTTATCCTTAGGTTTGGTCTTCTCATTGTGTCCTGGATTTCCTGGATGTTTTGTGTTAGGAGCTTTTTGCATTTCATATTTTCTTTGACAGCTGTGTCTATGTTTTCCATGGTATCTTCTGCGCAGGAGAGTCTCTCTTCTATCTCTTGTATTCTGTTGGTGATGCTTGTGTCTATGAGTTCTGATTTTTTTCCTAGGTTTTCTATCTCCAGAGTAGTCTCCCTTTGAGATTTCTTTATTGTTTCTACTTCCATTTTTAGGTCCTAGACAGTTTTGTGTAATTCCTACACCTATTTGTTTGTGTTTTCTTGCATTTCTTTAAGGGCTTCTACCTGTTTACCTTTGTTCTCTTCAAATTCTTTGACAGTGTTCTTTATGTCCTTTTTAAATTCCTCTATCATCATCATAAGAAGTGATTTTAATTCTGAGTCCTGCTTTTCCGGTGTGATATGGTGTTCATCATATGCTATGTTGGGGGAACTGGGTTCTGGTATTCCAAGTAACTTTGGTTTCTTTTGTTTACATTCTTATGCTTGCCTTCTGCCATTTGGTTAGCTGTAGTGCTACTCACAATCACTGGTTCTGACTGGAGTCTGCCTTTCCAGTTATCTTGGTTGTGTCAGAACTCCTTGGGGTCCCGATGTCTCTATGGTCCTGAGCTCCATCTGTTCTGGGTACAGTGGCTCTTCTAGGTTATCTCAGGATATGGTGTCACCATGGTAGTAGACCAGCTAGGTGTTTGCTGCTCTGAATGTAGTTGCTCCTCTAGGATGCTTCAGGATATGGTGTCCCCTGCTATGCAGTTCCGCTGTCCATGACCTCTCTAGAATGCCTCTGGACCCAGTTTCCTGTAGCTCTGCGGTCCATGACCTCTCCAGGATGCCTCTGGATGCAGTTTTCTTGGGGGAGTAGATCAGGTACCACTCTGGGTTCAGTTGACCCTCTATCATGTCCCAGGATGATTCCAGTGTCCAGAGAGGAGCAGCTGATCAGGCACGGGTCTGCACCAGGTCTCATATCTGGGAGAGGGGCGAAAAGGGAATGCTGCTACTCCTCAGTGGCAGGGTTTGGGCTTCTGCTGGAATCTGTGTTTGGGTTTTCTTACCTACCACTCTGGGTTCAGTGGACCCTCTATGATGTCTTGGGAGGAGTCCTGTGTCCAGAGAGGAGCAGGGGACCATGTTGCTTATGTTTTTCTGTTTGCCTTTTGCCATCTGGTTATCTCTAGTGCTACCTGTATTCACTGTCTCTGATTGTAGCCTGTCTTCCCAGTTATCTTGCTTTTGTCAGAACTCAGAATCCAGCTGTCTCTGTGTTCCAGTGATCCTGAAAACCTAGGTAAAAGAGCTGCTAGGAATCAGGATGCCTCTGGGATCTTGAAATCCTGCTGCTCTGAGTGCAGTGGTTCCTCCACTGCTCTGAATGCCATGGTTCCTCTAGGATGGATCAGCTTATGGTGACTTTACATAAGCAGACAGCCTAGGTGTCTGCCTCAGCCAAAAGGCATTTTCCTCATTTTAAAGATAGAGTATGAAGGAACAAGGATGGCCTGGAATTGTCATCCTTCTGGTAAAGAACAGACTTCTAGATTTAATCAGGAATTTCAGTGAGGATCATCTTTATTATTTAATACTTCTGCAGTATTTTAAATTACATTTCACAGATAATGGTTTTGCAATTATATGAACTGGAAGTCACAGATGATGCAGAAAACAAGGCTATAAGAATGTGTTTGCTTCAGTCATGTCCAAGTTTTTATATATTGTATAAAACATGTAAGCATGTATGAGTTAAAGTATTTTAAAGTATATTTCACACATTATGGTTTTGCAATGATATGTACTGGAATTTTCTCTTTTAACTATACTGTATACATTGTGCTGGGGAAGGCGTCAGGCACACAAACCCAAATTTGTAGCTGTTGTCTTGTGTCCTGAAAGCCAGAGATGAAGCAGAAACAAGCCTATAGGAATGTGTTTGCTTCAATCTTGTTCAAGTTTTTAGACGTTGTATAAGCTATGTATGCGTGTATGAGGAAAAGTATACAACTGCCACATCTGGAAAGTAGAATTAATGTGGTGGGCACAAATGATCATGATGTAGGATAGACTTAGAAGTGCTGATGGATACATTGTCTCATCTCTTTATTCCTCTGGACTCCAAATGGTAATGAGAAACTCTTCTCCCTGTGGCCTTCTTGGCCTACACTTGGCTTCTCCTCTAAGACTCACATGGGAAGGTGCTCTCATTCAGTAGCATGGCTTTCCAAATGCTCTGGTGAAAGTTGTGCATTTTACTTATGTTTGGCATTTCAGATGTGGTATGATTGTGTATCCAGGTGGCCATGAATTGACAGACCATTTACCTAATTAACCAACTGAACGCAAGCCCAGCTTGCTTGTGCTTGTCTCTAAATGATTGAGTAGTACTCACAGACAGGGATCTCACAGGTCCTTCTTAGCCCTTCCCAAGAGATATCCATCTGTTGAAAGGACAATTAGGCTGGGGTGAGCCTCTGACATTGGCTCTATATTTTATTAAAAGGCTTGAAACTTGTTAAGTATCTTTTCCCTGAAACAAAACTCTGGTCAGACTGTATGCTCCTGAATAACCCTTCTGACTAGGCATGCAATTAAGAGGAACAGAAATTGGTATCATATGTGAAAAAGTTTAATTTTTTTTTCTCCTTGGTTGCTTACAAAGGAGTTTACATGCTGAGAGTGATAAAGAAGGCTTGGAGACATTGAGATTAAATAACTGTCCAGACTGAAGTCTCTATTATTGCCAGAGCATGGGCTCTGGCCTTCTGATTTCTGCAATGTGTGAGAAATAGGGATTTCCAAAATGTAGCCTGAAATTATGTCCCCTAAATCTTTCTCCAGGTTCCTTCTGACTTAATATCTATTAGGATGAGCACCTACAACCCTCCCACACTGGAGCAGCTGGCACTGGAGGCGCTGGTGAGGAATGATGCCATAGACTTGTCTGATCTGGAATACCTGCCCACTATGCTCTTCCCACCACTCTTCGTAGAGGCAATCAAGAGCAGACACACAGAGATGTTGAAGGCAACAGTGGCAGCCTGGCCCTTCTCCTACCTCCCTGTGGGATCATTATTGAAAACTGCTGACTTGGAGATGATGCAAGCGGTGCTGGATGGCATAGATATACTGATGACCCAGAATGATTTTCCTAGGTAAGGAAGGGCCAAACAGCTAAAGGGGAATAGGGTTAGTGGTAAGACACACATGAGGACATTAAGACTGTGATCAAACAGGACAGAGAATAATGATGTCATTGACATGGGAATTTGTGGAAATACTATTCAAGGTGAAAGCTGATCTAAATGAAATTCATAGTAAACTGCTCAGAGTACTAGTAGCCCTAGTAGGATCATCCTTTCCCTGGCTTTCCTACAGACACTAGTTATGGGAGAGACACAAGTTAAGAGCAACTGAATGGACTGAGGTGGGTCATGTCTGCAGATGTGTCAGGAGCCATAATAAGACAAGCTAATAAGTAGCAGGTGATCATCCTGAAATGGCTTGCCTTGGATTATTATATAATCTGCAACAAGTGAGCCCTTATTCAGCAAGGCTGTAAGGGACTTATTTTAGGAAAGGTTTCTGTTAATAATTTGGTTATCCTATTATTAATATTAAACATATCTAACAATCACTAAGCAATAGCACAGCCCTCTGTAGCAGATATCTGCAGATCCATGAAGATGTACCTTGTGTTGATGCTATATAGACAAATAAATAACTTCTTAAGTCTTATTGATGATCCTATAAGAATTCCTAAAATTATATCAATAATTGGTATTAAGCTCTTTTGTAGTGGGTCTGCTATTAGGTCCCTTTCTGATAGTCAAAACTGCAATGAGAACTTTTTGAGTCTCCCACGTGTCATCAGTTAATTGCTTTTAGATAGTAACGAGACTTTCTCCTACTCAGAGCACATTCCAAGAGGTTGTAAAGCAATTAACCAAAGGTCACTAACTGCAACATGTAATCATGTACTCTGAAAGATGTATAAGTATTGAAGACAAAGACAAAGAAAGTAGTAGTAGTAGATGTCCTCGTTGTCATCATTGTCATTGTCATTGTCATTTGTCCCTTCCTTTCCCTTTCCCCTGCCTAGAATTTTTTCCCTTAGAATTTTTCCGATATTAGATTTTTTTTCTTTTCCCCACTTAGAACCTTTCTGCTTTTCCCCTTAGATAGCTCTCATAGAAAACTTTTTACACTTTCTAATAAACTCTATAGTAACTTATCTGTCTTTTTCTTCCTCTGACCTCATACTAGTAGGCATGAGTTAGAGACCAGCAGTTCCTGCTGAGATAGAACAAAGGCCATATTGCCTAATCTTCTGCTGTTAGGCTACAGGTGTTAATCACCTAAGCCTGCAGTCTTTTATCCTCAGAAGTTTTTAGAACTTTTGAGAACTTATCATCACCATTTCAGTACAAGTCAGAGAGCCAGAAGACTCTGAGACTATCAGACTTTAAAGCCATCACCAGAGTCCTAATCTGTGCCCCTGCCACTACCCTCTCTGGGATGGGAGGCTCCTGGCAAAGATGCAGATCATGTAGTGTCCTTGACTGCCTGGTGTAAAGTGTTATGTTGGAGTTGACATTAGACAAGTGGGATTCAAGCTGACTCCATATTGGTTCCTGATTTAAATTATAAAACTTTACCTTTTTCCATCACAGAAGGAGGAAGCTGCAAGTGTTGGACTTGAGAGATATGCATGAGGATTTCTGGGATGCATGGGCTGTAAGAAAAGATGGAATGTGCTCACCAGATATTTTGAGAAAGAAGCGAGGCCCAGAGAGTCTTCCTACTTATGCAATGACAAAGCAACTGCAGGTGGTGACAAACCTGAACCTCTTCATCTCTTTGGAAGAACACCAAGAATGCTTACTCCAGTGGGCCCAGAAGTGCAGTGACTCTTTGCAGCTAATCTGTCTGAAGATGAAGATTTGTTTCTTCCCCCTGGAGATTATCGAGGAGGTCTTGAACATTTTCCAGCCAATCTATATTGAGGAATTGGAAATATGCACACCTGAAGTCCTGTCTATCCTATGTTTCTTACCACATTTCATTGGCAAGATGAGAAATATTATCAAATTCAAGCTACAACAAATTGACGTCCACCGTGATGTTGTGGCTACAGTGACAGATGTAAAGAAGTGTTCTGCACAGTTCTTTTCTCAGTTCTCTAAACTCAACCATCTCCAGAGTCTCTATTTGAATGGTGCCTACTTTTCCTATGGCAACATGAAATTTTTGTTCAGGTAAGGAAGGATGGTGATCTGTTTCTGTTCTGGCAGAAAAACTTTCCTTTTACTTGAAGCATTATTGAGCACCTGAAGTGTGCCATTCACAAAGGGTGTTACAATGACAGACTCAGTACAGTAGCAAAGTGTGGACTGTTTGTTTCTTGCTTTTTTTTTGTTTTCTGAGATGGGGTTTCTCTATATAGCCTTGGCTGTCCTGGAACTCACTCTGTAGACTAGGATGGCCTTGAACTCAGAAATCCACCTCCCTCTGCCTCCCAAGTGCTGGGATTAAAGGCATGTGCCACCACTGCCTGGACTGTTGGTTTCTTAACTGAACTCATCTGGTTTATTCCTACTCCTTTAGCTGAGTCTGAGCTGGGGTAGGGGATATTGAGATAGCAGCCTTGCAAACAGGTCGATTGTGTGGGTCAGATGCAGTAAGTGTGCTTTGTATATTCCTCTTTGGGTTCCCTGCAAAGCTAATGGAAGGAAACTCGTGTAATATGGGCAAGGCCCTGAGTCTTAGCCCCTCCTCACTGTGGTGTTTAGGTAACAGGGATGGTTTCAGGAGTGATAACTGCTGCCTGAGAATCAAATGGAACCATTACTTTTTTACTATATTTATCTATTTGAGAGTTCTTTTACAGTTATATTTCAAAACTAAAGAGAAAATCTCAGAACAATGTTTAAAATAGTAGCAGAAATACAAATTACTAGAAGCCTAAGCAACATAGCATGTTCCTGAGACATTACAATAGAAGACTAAAGACTCAAGGAAAAAGTTCCAAGGAATTGAGCCTGGTATTCTTTCTCATGATTAAGACCTGCCATCTTCATTACAAGTGGTGGCAATGCTTCCTGTAATGTATCTGTTTAACTGGGACTATAGAGCCTTAAGAATGTTCTTGTACCTTGGAGATTTCAGACTCCTACCAGATAGAAGGTGCATGTTTATAGGAGTTCTGAAGCACAAACAAAGGCTGACATCAGATAGAAACTTTCTATTAACTACTTACATAAACTAAAAAGTTATGAGGAAAATAGTGAAACAATTTCAGTGTGCACTAATTCTGCTCTGACTTTCACCTCTCAGAATCCCAACACTGATTCTGTACAATAGAAACATGAAAGTATCTGACCCTGTGGCTTTATGACTCTCAATTTCAGACCTTTGAGAACTGATAAAAGAAGCAGGATAACACAATTAGAAGTATGTGTCTCAATGCTGACATTTATAATTTATTATGGTACAAATTGCCATTAAACAGAAAGATTTCCCTGCCCAGTACTTAGAACAGGTCTCAATTACTTGACTCCTCTTACTAGGCCTTCTTTGATAACAACAGTTGTTTTGCTTTTAAGAATGGCAATGTAAGATTTAGATTAAAATTTAATCACTATCATTAAAAAGATATGAGTTAAATCTTAATTCTGGTTCCATAAACCATTAAAATTGGGACTTTGGGCAAATGAATTAATCCCCTCATTCTTAACAGGGGAACAATAATAGAGTGAGAAGTACAGCATGTACCTTTTGCAATTATAGCTGTAATCAAGTTAAAGTATGCAACCTGTGAAGAACAGTGGTTGGTTTATATAGCATCCCAGTGCAGATTGGGAAGGGTGATGGTTGTAGAGTGAAGGAGTGACATTGGTCAATGTGTCTCAAAGTCATCACTAGAGTTTAATAGAGAGTTAAAGCTGGCCAAGTCTCAGAGCTCCTCATGCTGCAATCAAAGTGCTGATGGTAAAACTGTCATTCTAGTTTTGCTTTCATCACATACCATGGATCAGGAGTTTGTTGCAAAAGACCTCTTCAAAGAGTAACTTCTTACTGAAGTCTAATAGTGATAGGGATGGGATGACAAAGGGATTTCTGGGCACAGGTCACTGCAGCAACTGCCCAATGTAGATAGGACCTGGGTAAGACAATGTCTTAATGTCTTACACAAGTGTATGATGGCAGACAGAAAAGTAGGCAGGTAGATAAGTACATAAAAATATTTATGTACAGAAACAAAGAAGATTCAATAAAGGGGGGAAATGAAGTCAATTAACATTTGATGTAAGCAGGCTAGAGAGATGGCTCAGCAGTTCAGAGCAATAGATAATCTCCCAGAGGATCTGTGTTCAATTCCCCGCATCCCTATGGGAGCACACAACTGTCTTTAACCTCATTCCAAGGGACCCTACACCCTCACACAGACACACATGTATGCAAAACATTAATGCACACAAAATACAATTACACTATTAAAATTGATTTAACTAAATAATTTAAATGGAAGCATTCTCAATTTTAAAATTCTTCCTTTGATATTGGAACCAGCAATATATGTATCAATCACATTACTTGCCTTTTCGTGGGAAAAAATATTACACTGAAAACAACATGAAGGATGTTTATTGGTGAACTTGTTTTTAATAATAGATGCATATGCAAAATAAGATACAGCATAGTGATGCTTTAAAAAGAGTAAGGAAATAGTGGGAGAAATGAAGAAATGTATATGTATGTATTTTTTAAAAAAAGACAGTAGTGCAAATATGTTCTCTTTGAAGAAAAAAAATATGTACTCCTAATGTTTCAGAACAGTTTGTAAAATTTCAGAACAGTGTGCACATGAGTAAATGCCCCAATGTCTTTGAGTTCATGGCAGCATCCATGTGATGTTCTAAGAGCACACAGCATTTAGGGATACATAAGGGACCTGTAAATATAACAAAAAGCAAAACGGTTGGAAGTATTGTCATTTGTGGGAAAGATAAACCGTGAGACAATACAATTAATAGTCTTCTATAAAGAGCTGAACACTGGTATTCTTTCAGGCCCATACAAGAGCAAGCAGAAATACTAGGTTATGGACCAGAACAAACCCTGCCAGCCATGCTTCCTACCAGCAGTGGTGGTATACTGCTCAAATAAAAGAAATCTTGCAAATGATGAACTATACTGTGGGGGTGGGAATGGGGGGGCATAACCATACTGATGGTCACAGGTTAGAGGCAGCAGCAGGTACCTGGTGAGCAGACAAAACCCAGTTAACCAACAGACAGCTCAGCAGAGTCTGGAATGACTAGGGCAATATGGCATCCTTCAGGAACCCTCAAAGTATTACTGCTCATTGAAACACACCAAAGTACATTCAAGAAGGGCCAGAAGTATTAATTGAATCACATACATTGTCTTTTATGAAAGGGGGAAACTAAAGAGAAAAATAAGGGTGCAGTGAGAAGGACAAGCAGGACAAACTGGATGTGTACTTCCTATTATGAGAAATGAAACAAATGTGGGAAAAATAAATATATTACATTAGGTCCTTTCATTTTTTAAGATGCTGTGTTAATACAGAGGCATTATTTTTGTTTAAGATGAAGACTCAACACATGGCTTGTACATGCTAGACATATGCTCTCCATGAAGCAGCACCCCTAGGTCCTATATTACTCTACTTTGGTGTGTTTATCATATAAAAATTTAAAGACAGCAGGAAGTATTGAATAC
The DNA here is from genome assembly GCA_019844195.1 of Rhabdomys dilectus. NCBI lineage: Eukaryota > Metazoa > Chordata > Mammalia > Rodentia > Muridae > Rhabdomys > Rhabdomys dilectus. The sequence continues at coordinate 12,066 of JADRCG010008506.1, forward strand.
AAATACAATGTGGGAGAAATATGTTTAATGACATGATACCAATGTACTATTTATTATCAGGTCTGACATATAACTAAAAAGTATGTTTGAGAAGAATCTAAGAGAAAAGAACCAGTCGGGCAGTGGTGGCGCACACCTTTAATCCCAGCACTTGGGAGGCAGAGGCAGGTGGATTTCTGAGTTTGAGGCCAACCTGGTATACAGAGTGAGTTCCAGGACAGCCTAGGCTACATGAAGAAACCCTGTCTCGGAAAAAAAAAATTGAGGAAAGAACAGAGATGTTCTACAACAAAGGAATAGATATGGAAAATATGGCACATTTAAACAATGGAATGCTACTCAGTTATTATAAACAATGAATTCATGAAATTCTTAGGTAATTGATGGAACTAGAAAGTATCATCCTGAGTGAGGTAACTCAATCACAAAAGAACACATATGGTATGCACTCACTGATGAGTGGACATTAGCCCAAAAGCTCACAATACCCAAGATACACCTCACAGACCACATGAAGCTCAAGGAGAAGGAAAATCAAAATGTTGATGCTTCGGTCCTTCTTAGAAGTAACAAAATATTTAAGGGAGCAAATACAGAGACAAGGTATAAAAAGTAGAGACTAAAGGATGGGCCATCTGGAGAATGCCCTTCCTGGGGATCAATCCCACATGGAGTCAACAAACACAGACACTGTTGTGGATGCCAGGAAGTGCATGATGACTACAGCCTATTATAGCTGTCTCCTGAGAGGCTCTGCCAGAATCTGACATATACAGAGGCAGATGCTTGCAACTAACCATTTGAACTCATCATGGGTTCTCCAATGGAGGAAGTCATGAGAAGACCGAAGGAGCTGAAGGGGCTTGCAGCCCATAGGAAGAGATACAATACCAACCAACCAGAGCTCCCAGGGTCTAAATCGCCAGCCTGGGAACATGCATGGAGGGACCCATGATTCCAGCTATATATGCAGTGGAGGACGGCATTGTCAGGCATTGGTGGGAGAGGAGGTCCTTATTCCCGTGAAGGCAGGATGCCCCAGTGTGTGGTAATTCGTGGGCAGGGAGGCAGGAGTGGGTAGATGAGTGGGTGCACACCCTCATAGAAGCAGTGGCAGTGGGGAGAGGATAGGGAATTTCTGGGCGTTGGAAATGGGAAAAGGGGATAACATCCAAAATGTAAATAAGTAGAATATCCAATAAAAAGAATACATTTACAGCTGGAGGCATGGGTCCTTCCCTGTGTGCTCCCTCCCAGGCTGGTTGTTAGGCCATGGAAACTCTGCTTGGTTGATATTGTTACTCTCCTCATGGGGTTGCAAATCCTTTCAACTCCTTCAGTCTTCTCTCTCACTTCTCCATTGTGAACCACATGATCAGCTCAATGGTTAGCTGTGAGCTTCTGCCTCTGTATATTTCGGGCTCTGGCAGAGGTCAAAGGAGACTGCTATATCAGGCTCCTGTCAGCATGCACTTCCAGTTCAGCATCTACCTTTGGTGACTGCACATGGGATCGATACCCAGGTGGAACAGTCTCCAGAAGACCCCATTTTCAGTTTCTGTCTCATTCTTTGTCTCCATATTTGCTCCCATGAGTATTTTATTACTCCCTCTAAGAAAGACCGAAGCATCCATATTTTGGTCTTCCTTCTTCATCAGATTCATGTTGTCTGTGAGTTATATCATGGGTATTTCGAGCTTTGAGCCAATATCCAATTATCAGGGAGTGCATACCATGTGTGTTCTTTTGTGACTTGGGTACCTCACTAAGAATGATATTTTCTAGTTCCATCCATTTGCCTAAGAATTTCCTGAAGTCATTGTTTTAAATAGCTTAGTAGTACTCCATTGTATAGATGTACAACATTTTCTGTATCCATTCTTCTGTTGAAAGACATCTGGGTTCTTTCCAGCATCTGGCTATTATAAATAAGGCTGTTATGAACATAGTGGAGCATGTGTCCTTGTTATATGTTGGAGAATCTTCTGGGTGTATGCCCAGGAGTGGCATATTATAGCTGGGTCCTCAGGTAGTGTTATGTCCAATTTTCTGAGGAACTGCCAGACTGATTTGCAGAGTGGTTGTACCAGCTTTCAATCCCACCAACAATGGAGGAGTGTTCCTCTTTCTCTACATCCTTGCCAGCATCTGCTATCACCTGAGCTTTTGATCATAGCCATTCTGATTGGTGTGAAGTGGAGTCTCAGGGTTGTTTGGAGGGGAAGTTTGAGGGTGGGGAGGTGGGAGTGGGTGGGTGAGTTGTGGCACAACCTCATAGAAGCAGGAGGAGGTGCATGGGATATGGGGTTCCTGGGTGTGGGGGGAATGGAGAAAGGAGAGAAGATCTGAAATGTAGATTCAATATCAAATAAAAAAGAAAGAAAATTAAATAAAAAGAATACATTTTAAAAAAGAGTATAGGAGTCAAAAAATAATAGCTCAGGTTCCTATTCTGGCCTACCAAGTTGTTTGAGACAGAGTCTCCTGGTTGTCTACTATTGTGTCTAAGAACTTGCTGGCCTGCAAGCTTCCTAAGAACACTGGGAATATAGACATCATGCTGCTGTAACCAGCTTTATATTGTTTCCAGTGATTCAAACTCCACTTGCTTGTGTGGTCTGTGTTTGACACACTGAGTTATTTCCCCATTTAGTTTTTTGCTTTAAAAAGGTTTTAAGGTACTGGCGTTTGCACTTTTAATTTGCATGTTTAGTTTAGTATATGTGGTGTTTTGAATTAAAGAGGGTCCTAGAGGCTCATATTTTTACATGAGTTTCTAGTTGATGAGCTGCTTGACATACATTAGAAAAATTCAAGAAACTGCCTGTTCATCCAGGTATAAACTTGGTGGAGAAGGTCTGTCACTGTCTTGTCCTTGTCCTAAGAGTATAATAAAGAATAAAATGGAAGAGTTTTAGATTAATGGCATTGGAGGAGATTTTAGGAAAGCCTAGCATTGACTGTGTCATGTGGTCATTATTGATCTACAATAAATCCAAGCAAGTGAGGAAAGAAGAAAATAATATATAGTTTGTGGAGAAAAAGACAAACAAGTAAAGGTAATGTTCGAGCTAAGTCCTGTGCTCAAGGAAATACAGTGTTTAAAAGACACTTTTCTATTTAGTGTGATTCTAAATAGAATAAAGGGAGTAGTAAACTTAGGGCAAAAACCTACCAAGCTAAGTTTACAACTTATGTAAAGAAATTAAAGGAAAGCTTAGGTAGCAAAGAAATCCATCAACAACTGAAAGCTTGTGCAAGTGTAATACAAGAGAGAGCCCAAGTTGGAGTCCTAGAAAGCAGGAGAACATGGCAGCTTCGGTTTTAGAGTTATGGATAGAGGAACGAATTACAGATTCTTCCTCCAAGATTTAAGAAAAACTATTGAGACATTGCATTAGACAGGGCAGCCTCCTGCATGCACACACAGAGAAGCCACTGTGTGAAGATGAAATATGGATTCTGTTGCAGACGCCAAGATTTTGGAGATACCATTGTTACTGGAAACCTGACAAGGAGAGCTAAAAACACAGGGAGGAACCAGTGTCAGAGAGAGAAATGTGTTACAGTCAGTGAAGCAAAAGTATTTGGATATATAAACAGCACTTTCAAAACAGACATGGAAGTTACAGAATTTCGAGTTTGCCTTTCTGGGTTTCAGTCTTGCTTTGGTCCAATAGTTTCTTATGTGCCCTTTTCTCCTCTTTGAAATAGTAGTATATACTCTGTATCATTGTATGTTGGAAATGTGTCGTCTTATTTTTAAGATTGTACAATGGGTTATAGTTAAGAGATTTCCTTGAGTATAAGAGAAGACATGGACTTTGGACTTTGAAACAAAGTGGACACTCTGAAAGACTGTGGAGACTTTTGAGGTTGGACTGAATGAATTTTTGCATTATGATATAGCTATTATTAGCTTATGTGAGTCAGTGAGTGGAATGTAGTGGGTTTTTTTTTTGTCTAGTCTTTGGCATTCTATAGACTTCTTGTATGTTTATGCCATCTCGTTCTTTAGATTAGGGAAGTTTTCTTCTATAATTTTTTTGAACATATTTATTGGCCATTTAAGTTGGGAATCTTCACTCTCATCTATACCCATTATTGTTAGGTTTGGTCTTCTCATAGTATCCTGTATTTCCTAGACGTTTTGGGTTAGGAGTTTTTTGCATTTTGCATTTTGTTTGCCAGTTGTTTCAATGTTTTCTATGGTATTGTCTGCACCTGAGATTCTCTCTTCTATCTCTTGTATTCTGTTGGCAATGCTTGTGTCTATGACTCCTGATTTCTTTCCTAGGTTTTCTATCTTGAGGGAAGTCACCCTTTGTGATTTCTTTATTGTTTCTACTTCCATTTTTATATCCTGGATGGTTTTGTTCAATTACTTCACCTGTTTGGCTGTGTTCTCTTGTAATACTTTAAGATATTTTTTGTGTTTCCTCTTTAAGGGCTTCTACCTGTCTACCTGTGTTCTCCTCAAATTCTTTTAGAGTGTTATTTATGTCCTTCTTAAAGTCCTCTATCATCATCATTAAGAGTGATCTTAAATCTGATTCTTTTTTTCCTAGTGATATGGGGAATTCAGGACTTTCTTGTGTGGGAGAACTAGGTTCTAATGATGCCAAGTATCCTGGGTTGCTGATGCTTATGTTCTTGCATTTGCCTTTCCCCATCTGGATCTCCTTAGTGCTACCTGCCCTGATTCTGACTGGAGCCTGTCTTTCTTATTATCTTAGTCGTATCAGAACTGTGTGTGGTGTGTGTTACTAGAGCTGGGACCCATGATCTGCTCACTGCTCAGGCACAGACAGGAACGAACCAGTTCTCCAGGCCAGGAGTGACTTCCTGAGTCCTAGTGGGTTGCAGTTACTCCCTGTTTGGGGTGAGTATTGCTGTCTCCTTACCTAAGATACTGCCTGGGTTAGAGCTTCTGGGAGTCTTGCTTCTTCTGGGTTCTGTGATTGGGTGCAGAGCTGCCCCCAGGGATCAGCTCAGTGCTCAGGCCCAGACAAGAAGTAACCTGAGTTACTTTCTGAAACTGTAAGTAAACACCTAATTGAATGTTTTCTTTTATAAGAGTTTCCTTAATCATAGTTTCCTTATCTCTTTACAGCAACAAAACAGTGACTAACGCAGTATAGCTTTCCATGTATTACAAATCAAAAGAGAAGAAAAAATTTTAAAGTAGAGGGAACTATTTTCAGAAAATTTTAGAGATGAGATTAGATGACTAGGACTTACAAGTATAGAGCACATTCGTAAAGAGAAATGGTCATGGAAATCAGGATTCAAAGAACAGAATAAGGAGCATTTCATATTAACAACATATACTTCTTTAAAAATTTAAAAATATAGTTTAAAAAATACTGAACTTAAATAGATAGTTTTCCATAGGCTGATATGTTTGCAGTGTCTAGCATGTAAATATGCGCATCTATTTCTTTGCTTTTTTTATTTTTTAATTGTTATGAAAGGGTTAAAATTTTTCAAAAACTCCTAGCAGGCTAAGCAGAACCAACAGTGGAGGTCAGCTTGGTCATGAGCTCTGTGTTTCAGGAACTTGGCTGACCACAAGATAGATGGTTGAGTACGAATATTCTCTTTGAGAATAGCCTATACAAAATGTTCCACATGACTGTTCCTTGTACCCTGTCAAAAACTAAAGAATGGGCTGGGACTTTCCACAGGTACTCTCCAATAACCTTCCTTCACTCCCCCTGGGTTGTGGTTTTCCAACCCTGGGTTGTGGTTTTGGCCTTTAAATTTTCTCTGCCTTCAAAGCCCCAGGGTCATACCTACTTCCCCTGGGTGGGTCATGGGTCTTGCACTCAGCATGCTGATCAAAATATAACTCTTGCTGATTGCACTGAGTTAGATGTCTTGTGAGATATTGGGTGGCAGCAAATCCCTGAGACTTGGGTGAGATCCTCCGTTTTTGTGGGCCTTACATTTTTGGTTCCCTGGCTGGGAAACTACGACCACCCTAGCCTCTACGAACCCACTTGAAGGTAAGATTTCACCTGCAGTTTTCTGTCTAGTTGCTGTGTGGCCCTCTGTCTAAATTGTTTGGTTTCTCATGTGGCCATCTGTGTAAATTGTTTAGTTTCTGAAAAGTGCACTTTGGTTTTGATCTGTAATTGTTTCTGTCTGAAGAGACAGTAAACCGTTTTTTTGTCTCAGGAGGAGACAAACGGGTAACCAGCAGACTTGTTGTGGGGCGTCACTGGCTGCTGGACCCTGAGAGACATCTCAGGAACCCAGGGACCCAAGCTCCCATCTGGGTGCCAGAGAGGAAGTGGAGTCCCTCCCAGCTGGCACTGGGTGCGGGGAAGGACTCTGAATCCCTCCTGGCTGTCACTCGAGATTGAGACAGGTTTTTGTTACTCTCTCTGTACATGTTTTATCTGGGTTTCGTGTTATTTGTGACTATGTGACAGACTGTAACTAAAGTTTAACCCTAGACCATTGGACTGAAGTTAGAACAAGAGCACATAACTTATCAGTTGATATCAAGAAAGGACCATGACAGACTTTTTGTGCCTCAGGGTGGCCGACTTTTGGTGTTGGCTAGCTGCCAGACGGGACTTTTGTCTTGACTATTATTTTAGAGTTAAAGCTATTATTTTTCAGGAAGGACCAGGATCACATCCCGATCAACAGCCATACATTACTCTATGGCAAGAGTTGGTCCAAAATCTACCACCATGGGTGAGAAGGAGGAAGCCAGGCTTCTGAGCCCTGGCTCTCCTCAGAACATGGCACAGACCAAACTGGAAGATTAATCACTCTTTCTTTTCAGATAACCCTGCCAGTCTGATGGGACTGAAAGAGTCTTTAATGTTTTCCCCCAGCCTACCTAGTATGATTGCCAGAAGCTTTTACAGGTTCTCTTTACCACAGAAGAAAGAGAAAGGATCCTGTTAGAAGCCCCCTTTAACCGATCAGACAGGGACATGGCTACAGGTAGAGAACGACTGACAGTTTATCCCACCAGGTTCTGGTGACAGGTAAGAAGTTACAGCATATAGATGCATTACATGATTATACTCTACAGGATTTAGTTAAAGAGATAAAAAAAGTATATCACAAAAGAGAGACTAAAGACTAGAATACTGGACACAGTTGTAGGAGATAGAGAGAAAGAATGGGCAGGGCCTAGACAGATAGGGAACCTGGGCAACCGAAGACCAAGACCAAATGGGAACAGAGAGATGCAAAGACATCTGAGAAAAAAAAAGGAAAGAAAAAAAGAAAAAAAATAAAAAGAATAAAGGACACTGGGCTAGAGACTGCACAAAGAAGAATGGCAGGACCTCTAAGATCCTGGCTCTCAAAGAAATGACTAGAGGGGACCCTGAGAGTGGAGGGGACCCCTATGAAATTTCTAGTAGATACTGGAGCAAAATATTCAGTTCTAAAACAAGCATTAAAAAATTTAAAAAAAAAAGACTACAGTCATGGGGCAACTTGGCAAAACTATATTCTTGGACTACTTCACAAACTGTTGACCTGGAAAAAGGAGAAGTGTCTCATTCTGGTTATTCCTGAGTGTCCTATGCCTTTTTTGGGGAGAGACAAAGTTAAAGTTTACTCAGACAGGACCAGGGGTGTCTTGAGAGAACCCCCACCTCTATGATATTTGCCTTAAAACTAAAAGATGAGTCCCAGCTTCATGAGCTTCAAGAACAGCAAAGAAGCCCTGACATTAGTAAATGGTTAACAAAATTTCCAAAAGCGTGGACTAAAACCAGTGTCTCCTCTATTGGAGTGAGGCAGTACCCAATGAGTTGTGAAGCCAGAGAAAAAAATTAGACCTCACATTCATAGACTGTTGCAACAGGACATTCTGGTTCCTTGCCAGTTGCCATGGAACATGCCGCTACTACTGGTAAAGAAGCCAGGCCTACATTTGACTACATCCACCACACTTAAAGGCCTACAAAGAACTAAGACTTGTCTAAAAGCCATCACTGCTGTGGCTTTGCTTGAATTGACTCTGGGACAGCAGATAACTGTTGTGGCACCCCACTCCCTTGAGAACATTATCCGGCAACCCCCTGACAAATAGATGACTAATGCCTACATGAAAGGGTGATCTTTGCCTCCCTGGCCATTCTGAACCATACCACCTTGCTGCCCGAGACTGATGATCCCTCCCCTATCCATTGACATTTTGGCAGAAGACCAAGCTTGACCAGGAAGTCTGAACTGGTATAATGACAGGAGAAGCTTTGTTATTGAAGGTAAGCAGATGGCGGGAACAGCAGTGGTAGATAAAAAACAAGTGATTTGGGCGAGCAGCCTGCAAAAAAGAACACTGATAACAGGTATGTTTTGGCTACTGTCCATATTCACAGGACAATTTACAGACAGAGGAGACTGCTGACTTCTGCAGGAAAAGTCATTGTCCTGGACATCAGAAAACCCAGGATAGTGTTGCTGAAAAGAATCAGATGGCAGATTTAACTGCTAAAAAGTCTGCTCAAAGAGCTATGATCCTGATTGTTGAAAGTTCTAAAAAATATCTTGATGTCCATGTTAAAAATAGTCCTTCCACAGAGGGAAGAATAAAGATATGTGACAAATTTACATCTTTTAGTTCACCTAGGAGCTAAACATCTGAAGAACTTGATAAAGTCCTCCCAATTTTATGTGTTGAACTTATCTAAGTTAACTGAAGAGTAATTAAAAAATTTGAGGCCTGTGCCCTGACTAATGATGGGTATTCGAGGTGTCCCCCAGGAAAAAGACTTTGAAGAGACAGACCTGGCGCCTCCTGAGAAGTGGACTTCACCAAAATCAAACCTGCTCAATTTGATAACAAATATTTGTTAGTCTTTATAGATACTTTTTCAGTCTGGGTAGAAGCCTTTCCTATAAAGACTGAGACTGCCAATGTGGTGGCTAAGAAGATCTTAGAAGAGAACTTCCCCAGGTTTAAAATACCCAAGATAATTGGGTCTGACAATAGACCTGCCTTTGTTGCTCAGATAAGTCAGGGACTGGCCATCCAGCTGGAGATTAATTAAAAATTACATTGTGCTTACAGATCCCAGAACTCAAAACAGGTAGAAAATATAAATAAATCTAGTAAAGAGACCTTAAATAAATTAGCCTTGGAGATTGGTAGGGATGACTGGACAGCCCTCCTTCATTTTGCCTTGTTCTGGGTTATGATTTAAGCTAAAATCTTATAAGATTTTATGTGTGTGTGGGGTCTCCACCACTTACTGAGATAGATAAAATATATGAATTTGATGTTGTTTTTTCTAAATCCCTGTTTGCCCACATGAAAACATTTGAGGTAGTCTGACATAAGGTCTGGGAGCAGTTAAAAAGTGGTTATGAGGCTGGAGACCTGAGTGTGCCTCATCAGTTCCAGGCTGGAGATGCTGTTCTCATCTGCCACCACCTGGTCGAGAACCTTGAGCCTCACTAGAAAGGACCATACCTGGTGCTCCTGACCACCCTCACAGCGGTAAAAGTCAAAGACATCTCTAAATAGATTAGTTACCTTTGCTTTAAAAAAAAGTAAGTGTTGTTCAGATTTTGATTTTGCCCCAACAGTACCATAGCTTACAGGGTCAAAAAAGAAATCCAGATTATAAAGATGCTAAAAATTAGTTCTATGATTAGAACTCCTACATCAGAAGAAATGGGGAAATGAAAGGGTTAAAAATTTTCAAAAACTCCTAGCAGGCTAAGCAGAACCAACAGTGGAGGTCAGCTTGGTCATGAGCTCTGTGTTTCAGGAACTTGGCTGATCACAAGATAGATGGTTGAGTATGAATAGGCTCTTTGAGAATAACCTATACAAAAATGTTCCACATGACTGTTCCTTGTACCCTGTCACAAACTGAAGAATGGGCTGGGACTTTCCACAGGTACTCTCCAATAACCCTCCTTCACTTCCCCTGGGTTGTGGTTTCCCCCCTGTGTTCTGGTTTTGGCCTTTAAATTTTCTCTGCCTCCAAAGCCCCAGGGTCAGACCCACTGCCCCAGGGTGGGTCATGGGTCTTACACTCAGCATGCTGATCAAAATATACCTCTTGCTGATTGCATTGAGTTTGGTGTCTTGTGAGTTATTGGGTGGCCACGAATTTTTGAGGCTTGGGTGAGGTCCTCCCTTCATGGGGGTCTTACAGTTATACCATATGTGTTCATACATTTATCATTTGAAGGCCATTTTGATTTTTTCAAGTTCTGGCTACTATTAATAAGTCTTCTGTGAATAACCATCAATAAATATTCATGTGTAAAGGTTTTTTGCTGTTGTTGTTGTTAGAAATGTTATAGCATATTGCTGTGTACTTACTTAAGCTGGGAAGAATCACCAGATCCTTTAAAAAGCCTGCTCTGTTTTTACATCCCCAGAAGCAGACTCAAAGCCTCAATGTCATTGTTGTTTGATGTTTCTGATGTTTCTGTGATGGACATCCCATAAGCTGTGGAGGTCACCTTGTGGGTTTGACTTGCATTTCTCTGATGTCTGAAGATATTGACCATGTGTTCTTTAGCTATGATGGATGTCCCACAATTTTTGTAGCCCACCTTGTGGTCTTGACTTGCATTTTCTGAGGTTTAGGGATGTTGATCATTTGTTCATTTGTAAATAAAAACGTAATATATGATTTCTACACATTGTCTTTAGAAAACTGCAACACACAATTGATCATTTCATTTTTCTTTGAGTAATAGCCACATCAGAGTTAAAATAATAATATAAAATTGATGGTAAGGCTATGATTTGGTCAGAGGGACCTGGGTTTGAATCAAAGTTTTTATGAATCCTAGTTGAGTATATGACCAGATCAAGCTACCAATGCATCTTTAGAATATCTTGTCATTGATTGAGGTTTGTTTGTTTGTTTGTTTGACATTTTTGAGACAAGGTTTCTTTGTATATGGCCCTGGCTGTACTCAAACTCACTTTGTAAGAACACCCTAGCCTCATACTCACAGAGAACCACCTGCCTCTGCACCTTGAGTGCTGGGATAAAAGGTGTGTGCTACCAGTACCTGGCTTATTGGATTATGCTTAATAGTGCATTTTTGTTATGCCTTAGGAATATATAAAATCTGTAACTACATATACTAAAAACAAAAGTAAAGTATTTGCGAAGGGAAAAAGCAATTTCTCACAAATGAGGATATTTACAATCCACTGTTTTGTAAATCTATACATTAGGGACTGGAAAGACAGCTCAGCAATTAACAGTGCTTGCAGCTCTTCCAGAAGACCTGAGTTCATTTCCCAGAACTCTTATCAGGCAGCTCACAACTGTCAGTTCCAACTCTGAGGCATCTGGTGCCCTCTTCAGACAGCAGTGGGTACCTGCACAAATATGTCCAGGTTTCCCATTTGAGAATGCATTAGCCATTGACTATCCAGGTGTCTACCCTTGCATCACAGAGCCAGATACTGAGTACTAATCAGCCATATCTGACTCAAATATCAATTTCTTTTTCTCCACCTGCCTCTATTCCTTTTTATCTTTATCTTTTTCCCTTTTTGTTTGTTTGTTGAGACAGTGTTCCTATGTAACCAATGCAAGCCTCAAAATCATTATGCAATCCCTGGCTAGCCTGGAACTCAAAAAAATCCTTCTTCCTCAGGATTCCAAAACCTGATATGCATTCCAGGTGTACACTGCCACCCCCAGGTCCAATGTCATTCTCTTTCCTGTGGCCACTCATACTCATCCATGCTCCAAGCCACAGAACATTGTAGCTTATGGCTGTGAGTTAATGATAAACTAGTGTTTATCTTACCTACCAGATGATGCATACAATCCAAGAGCACATACAGTTTTTCTTATCAATATAGCCCCAAGATATAGCAAAGTGATTGGAAGAGGACAAATTTAGAGTAATATTATGAACTAATAAAATTACTAGATGACTGAATATAAAAGTGGAAAATAAACAAGCATTACAGAAAAAGAAGACAAGTTCTTTCTTCAACCTGGACACTCTGCTCAGACCCACTTTTCTGAAAGGACAACAAATATTTCTTAAAAACCTATTTACCTAGCATTTAGCAGTGATCATTTCTTACTTATGAATACTCACTTTATGCCTACTAACATACACATGAATGACACATCCGTGCATTTGAGACATCACCTTGATTTTGAGAAATGTTAATATATGAATTAATTGTGGAAGAGAAAAAAGAATGACGTTATTTGAAAAAATGAGTAACACTATTGAAATAAAAGGAGTCTAGGTTTAGAGAGTAGGAGAGTACAGCTGAAGAACATGAGGTATTTGGGCTATTATTAGGAAAAGCAAAGATTAAATGCAATGGTACTACAATGATTAAATAAAAAATTGGATAGTGGTCTCTTTGAAAACAGGGTGTTGTTTTGTTTGCTTGAAGACTCTGCTTCAACCAGAGCTATTGATAATGTGTACATGGTTGATAGAGTGTACAAGAGCATGTGTTGTTCATTCATGGACAAGCTGCAAAGCAATGCTCTGTGGATTGCAAGTCATATGTCATGTGAATGTTGGGAGACTGATTTCGTGGGTTGCAAACAGTACTTTAAACAAATGGAAGAACATTTTTAAAGCACTCTATTTTTCCTCATCTCTTCCCAACAAGAACTTTGAAGGCAAGTGGATGGAACTAGAAAATATCTTCCTGAGTGTGGTAACCCTGACCAAAAAGACATACATGGTGTGTACTCACTGATTAGTAGATAATAGCCAAAAAGTACAGAATACCTAAGACTAAACCCACAGGCCATAAGAGGTATAAGAAGTAAAAAGGCCCAAGTGAGGATGTTTCAGTTCTATACAGAAGAGTTAAGGGAATAATCATGGGATGCAGAGGGAGTGAAGGACCTGAGTGAGAGAGGGAATGAAGAAGAAAAGGGGAACAGGTTCACACATGGGTGAGTGGGGCAAGAGATAAGCCCAGAGGGCCAAGAGAATGAG
>JADRCG010008506.1:30007-86438 GCA_019844195.1 Rhabdomys dilectus
TCAAGAGAGGAAACTAGAGGGGGTCATGAAGAGACCAGCTCAGCTCTAGAGAAGAAGCTAGGAGTTTCATCAAGGAACCAGCTCAGCTCTTCATAGAGAAGATGGAGTCAAAAAGGGAAGGTCAACCAGGGAGGGGGCACTCACACATTACAACATGAGACAAGAACAGGAGGATTGCTACTTTCCAAACAGTCCCTTCTCTCACTGTCAGCATGGCAGCTTCTCCCAAGCACCCACCTGGGTAGGGTCAGTATTGTATCACCCAGCTTTTCCTCTCTGCTAGAAACAAAACATTTCAAATCTGAAACAAATACACAAACTCCAAAATAATCTAGGGTTGAAAAGTCTGTCAGAACCTTTGCCTTTTTAGTTTACACAGATCCATTTCTATTTTTCTTCTGATTTGGGGGACCAGGGAGGAGCAGGTGTATATGAAGTCCAAGAAGGAATCGCCATTGACTTTAAATCTGTCCTTCCATCATTCTCTAAAGGCTGGTGGATTGCAGGTGTGTGCTTCTGCACCTGATATTTGGAGTTCTGAGATCTATCTCAGACTGCATGCAAAACAAGAACTCTCAACTGTGGCAGATTCAGAGCATTTGCGAGGGGTTGAATCCAGGGATTTTCACATAAGGATTCTGTAGTGATGTCCTTACACTAAGGGCAGAGAACACTGAGCTATATCACGAGATCATTTCATGTAAAACAGTGTTTGTTTACTAATGTGTCATGTTTGTCTGTGGTTAAAAACAAAACAAAACAAAAACCTTAATCTTTTCCTTTGTTTTGTTTTGTTTTTGGAAACAGTGTTTCTCTGTATAGCCCTGGTTATCCAGTGACTCACTCTATAGAGGAGGCTCCTTTTTTGTCTTGTTTTGTTTTGGTTTGGTTTGGTTTGCTTTGCTTTGTTTTGGTTTGTTTTGGTTTTTTGTTGTTGATGATGGGGTTTTTATTGTTTTGGTTTGGTTTGGTTTGGTTTTTTGTTTTTTTTAATTTGTTTTGTTTTTTGAAATTATTTTTTTTTTCAAGGGGGAGGAGGTTTATTCAGGAGATAGGGCAAAGGTGGGGAGAAGAAGATGGAAAGGTAAGAGAGAAGAGAAGTTGAGGCTGGCCATGACCACTTGGAAAAAGAGGAAGGGGGAGGGGACAGAGAGGCAAGAGGGTAATAGAGAAAGTGATAAAGAGCTTAAGAGAGAGTAAGAGTTGAAATTAATTTTTAATTGGATATTTTATTTACATTTCAGGTGTTTCCCCCTTTTCCCTCTTCCCTGTCCCACCTAGAAACTCCCTATTCCATCCTTTCTCCTCCTGCTTCTTTGAGGATGTGCTCCCACCCACCCACCCCCACCTCCCCACTCTTGAGTTTCCACACACTGGAGCATCCAGCCTTCAAGGGACCAAAAACTTCCTCTCCCACCTATGTCCTGCAAGGCCTTCCTCCCCTACATATGCAGCTGGAGCCATGGGTCCCTTTCTATGTGCTCCCCCAGCTGGTACTTTAGACCCTGGGAGCTCTGGTTGGTTGGTATTATTGCTATTTCCAAGGGGCCAGGGCCCTAAACCCCTTCAGCTCCTTTAATCTTTCCTAACTCCTTCATTGGCAATCCCATGATCAGTTCAATGGTTAGCTGTGAGCATCAGTCTCTGTGTATGTCAGGGTCTTGCAGACCTCTAAGTAGACAGCTAAATCAGGTTTCTGTTAGCATGCACGTCCTGGTATCCACATCAGTGTCTGCCTTTAGTGAACAACTCATACCAGTCAGAATGGCCAAGTTCAAAAACTCAAGTGATAACAGATGCTGTCAAATATGTGGAGAAAGAGGAACACTCCTCCATTTTTGGTGAGATTGCAAGCTGACATGATCACTTTGGAAATCAGTCTGGTGGTTCCTTCAAAAATTGGCTATAACATTACCTGAGGACCCAGCTATAGCACCCCTGGGCATATACCTAGAAGATGTTCCAACATATAACAAGGACATATGCTCCACTATGTGCATAGCAACCTTATTTATAATAACCAGAAGGTGGAACAAACTCAGATGTCCTTCAACAGAGGAATAGATACAGAAAATGTGGTACATTTACACAATGGAGAATTACTCAGCTATTAAAAACAGTGAGTTCATAAAATTCTTAGGCAAATGGATGGAACTAGAAAATATCATCCTGAGTGAGCTAACCCAATCACAAAAGAACACATAAGGCATACACTCATTGATGAGTGCTTATTAGTCCAAAAGCTCACAATACCCTAGATACAACTCACAGACCATGTGAAGTTCAAGAAGAAGGAAGACCAAAGTGTGAGTGCTTAGGTCCTTCTTAGAAGGGAGAACAAAATACTCATGGGAGCAAATATGGAGACAAAGTGTGGAACAGAAACTGAAGGAGGAACATTCTGGAGACTGCTCCACCTGGCTCCTTTTGAACTCAGAAAAATCACTGTGCACTTACATTTGGAGCACTGGGATTAAAGGTTCATGCCACACTGTCCTGCTCATACTTCCCAGTCAAGTAGAGCCACTCTTGACTGAAACCATTTCTATAACCTGCTGGGAGCTGACTTTAAGCAAAAAGCGGCTAGAAAGCAGCTATCAGCTTTGCAGTCAACTTGAGACATATACCCTGACATGAGACTTGGTTTTCAACAGCCTACAACAGCTGAAGCACACTCTGATATCCCACATAGCTTGTTTTGCTGTTAAGTGTCCCCAGCTACAAGGAGCACGTGGTATCCATGCCTACAAGGCACGCAGTGCATGTGTTATCCACATGCTATCTAAGCCATATATGCCTGTAAGGCACACGTGCTGTCCACGCCTGTAAGGCTTACGTCATATCCACACCTGCAAGGCACATGGTATCCATGCGCCTACAAGGCATGTGGCAAAAGCCTATAAATAACCAGGATTTCCTTGTTGTGTGTGGTGGTGTAGTAGTAGTAGGTGTAGTGGTGTGTGTATGGTGGAGACAGTAAAGAAGACTTTACTACAGATCCTCTGGCTTGTCTCTATTCTTTGCGTCTCCTACCCTTCTTCCCCGCACTCTCTCTCTTGCTATACCAGGACCTGCGGAACAGAGCGGGCCTCTATAGTTTGGCCCCCAAACGTGGGCAAGAGTGGTCCGTTACAGTTAGCTCAGGGCTTTTACAGTTTACAGCTCGGGGGTTTTTACAGCTTGGCACCTGAACCGGGGCTCCAGTAAGCGGGGCTTTTACAGTTTTGGCGCCAAGCATGGGGCAGAAAGGTTCTTTACAGTGTGGCCCCTAAGGTGGGGCAGTAAGAGGTAGAAAGGTCTTTTACAATAACCTGCCTTGGAATTTGGATGATGAGATTACAGGCCCAGGATCCAAGTGACACTGAGACTTCACTTTTGATTCATTTTTGTCTTTCAGTATTTCCTGTTAGCTCCTTCTAGTTGTCACTTTTATTTTACATATGAGTGTTTGTTCTGCATGGATGTGTGTGCACCACGTGAGTGCATATTGACCTCTGATTCAGAAGATGCCATCAGGCCTCTAAAACTGGAGTCCTGAAAAGTTAGGAGCCACCAAGTGACCACCGGGAATGACAGCTCTGTCCCTGGCAAGAGGAATAGTACCCTTAACAACCAAGACATATGTCAAGCTGCCAAGGTAGTCAGGGTTTTTTTTGAAAGAAAGCACAGATATACACCAACACTTCAGCAGAATAACATGAGACTCTACCTCATCTCCACACTATACATGCTTATCATTTTAAACTATGGAGATGTTGAAGTGGGTGTGTGCATGGGTGTGCAGCAACCTGAGGCAGCCAGTGGCCTTGCAATTCCCTGGCCTAAAGTTCTAGGAGGTTTTCAGATGTCCAACTTGGGTTCTCTGAACTAAACTCAGGTCCTCTATAATTGCAGTACACACTATGAACCGATGAGCCATTTCTCCAGCCCCTGCATTCTATTTATTTATTTTGTGTGTGCATGTGCAAAGCACAACATTCCTGCCTTGAATTGCTTGAGGAGGTCAGAGAACTTTAGGTGTCAGCACTATTCTTCCACTATGTGCATCCCAGGGAATAAGCTTCAGGTATCAAGCTTGTTCCTGCACCACTTTCTCTTTATGACAAAATCTGCCTCCCACATTTAATAAGAAGAACAATGAGGGGTAAAATAACTATGTTTCAAAATTCTTTGCTGCTCTTCCGATTATTCAGGGGAGATGAGTACAAGGACTAGACTCCCGGACTCAGAACAGTAAAGACAATTGATAGTTGAACATTTATAATGCAGGTTTTAAGGGATGTCCATCATTTAGGACAGGACAGTGACTTTCATCCATATCCTGGAGACACCTATGTGCAGGTTTACAGCCAGCCGTTGGGAGTCATGAAGAACAGAGCCCACAGATATGGTGATCTATTCAACTATCCCAACACCCAGGAAATGGAAGAAAGATCTGAGTTCAAGCCCACCCTGAGCTATATGTGACTATAGTGGGATATTTTTCCCTGCTACATATGACAATAAAACTTGGTAATTTGGGAGAAGCTAAGGTGGGAGGAGCAAAGAGTGTAAGGGAGAGGAGGAGTAGAAGAGAGACAAGGGAGGTGGAGGAGTAGAGAAAATGGCTGGCGATGTCCACATGCCTCTAGCAGTTTTAGGAGGTTATTCATATCTAGGTTAGCTATTTGGGTTAAAAATTCTAATTGTGTGGGTATCTTGTTAATTGAGCATTTCCAGATATATAAATATTGGATAGCCCATTAAGTATTAAGAGCCTTCTTTCTACGGTGTACTGCGGGATGTATGGCAGGTATTATCTGGACTCAGCCAAGCATTGTGGACAGTGTGGTGGATTGGCTCATCTAGCCACCACGATGGAGGCTCATGGATGCCAGTTCCCGTGCTTCTGACTAACCGGAGCTGAGGTCTGAGCTGAGCAGTGGCAAAAGCACAGTGCCAATCTTGGCCTCTGGCCCCTTCTGGTCGGGAACATGGTGGCTGCTTAAGAACAAGCCAGACTGTGCACTGCCATTTTAAATATTACCCTCAACATGTGACCAGAGAAAAGGCAGTTGGGGGAGGGGGGAGTGTGCTATAGATTCCACTCCCTTTGTTTGTACAGTCTTCAGTTTTGCTTTTGCCATATTTAGTGTGCCCACAGTGCCTCTTCCTGTGAGTATCCTGAATTACATTCACCTGGCCATCTGAAACCTCCTGAAATAGCCAGTCTGCATTGCTTAACTGAGGTTGACAATGCTGTGTAAATGAACCAGGCAGCAGCCACACAAGCAGGATGTAACATAAGCCTGATAGGACAGGGAACAGAGGCTGTAACAGATTGATTGCTGTTGACTTCCATGTCAAGAGGTTCTAGAAAGCAAAAGCTCAGAACTCACAGCTTCTTTGGGTCTTCTGCATGTCCTGACCAGAAACCTGATGGACCAGTGGAAACAAGAAGCATTGCATACAGGCCCCAGGAACTGAGGGTTGGTTTACAATTTCCATGCGGGAGAAGCTAATCATTCTTGTGGAGTGTTTATGATTCCACAGACAACTGTCCAGTGATCACACTACTCTCCATCTAAACAAGGCCCATGTGCTGTGATCCAACTGAAGGTCATTTTATTATGGAATCTGATCTTCCTTGTCCCAGTGATATGCACACTCCAGTGGAGAACCAGGGCATGCAAGGCATCTGACTCCCCTGAGTGGCTTGCAGGTGATGTATGGCACCCCTGTGGAGATGCAGAATTACAGCCCAGGACCATTGTTCCTTCTTTCCTCCCTGTGTACCTCCATTCCTTCCTCTCTTTGTTTTGTTTTGGTATTTTGAGAGAAGGTCTCTCTGTTCAGCCCTGGGTATTCTGGAATTCACTCTATAGACCATGCTGACCTCAAATTCAGAGATTCTCCTGCCTCTGCCTTCTGAGTACTAGGATTAAAGATGTGTGCCAGCACCTGGCTCCACTCCCTTTCTTAGTATCAGTCACAGCAGATGCTTGCCATAGCCTCCAGCTCAGGTTCTTAATCCATACAAACAGACTATTTTGACAAGAGCATAGGTCCCTGGATTATGGTATATTTTGAATCATGTGTCCTCTCTCTCAACAACAGATTGTACCTGGTGCTGAATTGTACTCTGAACTCCAGAGAACTAACAGGGTGTGTCAGCTTCTTTGATAATCCTATCTCATAGACAAAAATGAAGACATAAAGATTACTGAGACTTGGATATGAGCTCAGCTGGAGTTTCAGGTAGATACTGAGAGGACAAATCTTTTATATTCAGACTCCATTTTAGAGAAGTTACCTAAGTTTGATGTCTGGTAAACTAACAGGCTGGTACCTAACATTAGTTTCCAAGTTGCCCCGCTCCCCCAACAAAATCCAAGGCTAGCTCCAGTCTCTAGCCTAATCCCCAATAAGACCAGCATTTCCAGTTTACATCCTCAACAAGACTAGTGTTTCAAGGTTATTCCCCCAACAAACCTGCACCCCCTGGTTACAAGCCCACCCCTTGCCTAAGGACCACCAACGAGGAGCAGAAAGTTAAGATTATGATGTGACGTTCAGCACCCGCCAATTATCGTAAAGGTAACAGTAGCTTTCCAATTAGTTTCTTGCATACTTCCCTCCCACTTGCTGCCTAGTGTAAAGCCTTGCCAGGTAGATATTTGGACTCCCACACCTCCAAGACTGTCCTGTGTGATGGCGATACTCTTTGTGGGGAGTGAGCTGGCTCAAATAGAATAAAGACTCTTGCATGAGTTATATCAGATTGGTTCCTGTTTGTGTCTTTAGAGATCACTGACATTTACCTGGTACTACATTTTGGTGCACTGGTAGGAAGTTTCTTTTTCTTCTTTTTTTTTTTTCTTCTTTGTTTTCTTATTTTTTCATTATTTAGAGAATACTTTATTAGCTTTTGTAATCAAACCCTCAAACCCACGTACATAAGACCTTACATATTTAATATAGTGCATTACCCCTGTACAAATTAAATTAGTTTCTTAATCATCATCTGGAAAGAAAACATTCTGAGCAACATCATTATCAACAGCTCTGATAAAGCACGGTCACTACCACGTATCATAAAGCAGGGACAAGCTATTTTAGATTCACAGAGGTATGATACAGTACTGTCCCACATTTTTAATACTAGAGGATACAATTTAAAAGGCATTATTTGAGACTTGATCCTGCTTTTCCAGCAGAGGGCCAAGAGGATGGTGTGACACAGCTCTGTAAAGAAACACATTCTTAGATAGGATTTCCTTTCACTAGTGGCACAGTTCTAAGGATTCATTCTCTCCATAAATGTAAGCTAAAAACCGTTATTAAAAAATGAAATATCCCTAAAACAAAACTGTACAACCACTGGATTCATATGAAGATGACCTAGCAGAGATGAGTTGGACCTCACCTTACCAACATTTTATCACATCTGTTATTTGGTGAGACCTCCAAGGAAAGAGGTGCCAAGTAGTACTTCAAAGCTTCCGACCACAATCAAACAGCATCATTTTAAATAGATGCAGAAGCCATATGTTCCTCATCTGAATATACCCAAAGATGATGACATCAATACTTAATCATCTGCTCACTCATCCAGGAAGAAGGGGAGATCAGTTACTACTACACTTTACTGTGTTCAACCAAATCACCATGTTACAAAAATAGCAAGCTGCCATTATAAAAAATAAGGCTCCTCTATCCAGCACCAGATAGCATCAAGCTACTTTCAAGCCTAGAAATGCCATAGACACATCCACAGAACACAAGGGAGCAAAAGAACTGTAGCTGATGTATTGCGAAGTTTCCCATGAAGCACAGGATTGCAAGTTTGGAGGGTACTGAAGCCTGCAATTCTAGTCTAGGTATTTGTGTTTTTATGTTTGTAACAGTGTTAAACTTACTGTCTCTTGCCTGTGTGAACACTAAATTTGTCTGAGCTTTCTGTGAAATCTGAGGAGCAGAACAGAAGCAGGCTTGTGTAGAGGTAAATGTGGCATCTCTTCCAGCTGAGAAGATTTATTGTGTGTGACCTGGTGGCTTGTGTTCCCATATTAATTCTTTTAGATTTGAGCAGTGCTGAGGAATCTGAGTGTTAGAAGCTATTTATGTGGCCTGAGCTGGTAAGTACTCGCACAGTGGCACAAAATCTTGTGATTTGTATGGTGGCTAGTTTGTCTGAATGTTAGAAGCTTTCTGTGAGAACTACAGAGTGTAACAAAAACTTGTGTAATGATAAATGTCTTTTGTTGCCATGGTAATATTTCCAGGTCTGAGTAAACATCTGTGCAATACTTTGGTGTTCTGTGTATGTGAGCGCCACCTTTTGTCTCATTCTTGTTACTGCAGGCTGAATACTGCTTTTCCAGGTCTGAGTAGTACCACACCTGTCTTCTGTGAGCTCCCCCCTCTGGTTGATTCATGTTACTGCAAGCTGTTTCCTTTATTGATTTTGTATTTGTTGCTGTCTGTTTCTATTCACAGAATCTAAGTGGCATCAAATCCATCTTTTGTGAGTGTCACCATCTGGTTTATTCTTGTTACTACAGGCTGTATCTTTTTCAGGTTCACGTTGTTTTTTGTTTTTGGATCTGCGCTTTTCTGTTCACTGATTCTAAATGGGGCCACATCTTTCTGGGAAGAAGGCCTAGAATTTGTTACATGACTGATTTGTGGTTTGCACAGATTTGTCTGGGAGCTGTGGCAAAGTTGGGGTCAGAGGTGTCCTGAGCCTGGTTTGGGTGGGCATGGCTCAGGGAGCTGGGCATTCATCCATCTGAAAAGAAGGCCTTGATTTTGTACCCATGGCCGGTTGCAGTTAGGGATAGACATATCTTAGAGCTGTGGCAACAGTGTGACCAGGAGACATCCTGAGTCTTGATGTGGAATGGGTGTGGGCTCAGGGGAGCAGAGAGATGCCCACCATTCTGGTTCCTTTCTTGTGTGTGTCCAGCACTTTCTGGTTGTTTCTCATTTCTTCATGATAGAGAGTAAAATATTGGGCTTGTGTCTTGAGTGCCAAAGAGAGGTCTTTTTCATGATTGCCAATTTTTGGGTTTTTTTTTTCCTGCTTTTGTCTGATAGAGAGGAATGGTTATATTTGTGTTTTGGTATGTTGTTTATGTTTCTCATTACAAAATAATTTTGAAGTGATGACTTGAGGAAATGACTTTGATGGACTTACTAACATGAGAGAGGCAATGTCTACCACATTCTAGAGGTTCCATTCTCCATAGAAGAAGCTAGGAAACGGTTATGTGTATGTGAGCACCAATAATCAAGCAGGTATTCATGCTGGCTTCCTCATAAGTCTACCAGACTTGGATTGTCACACCATTGAAGGTAAGAAGAGGCTCTTGGTCTACCAATAGGCTCTGCCAGCAAGTCTCAAGGCTGCTCCAAGATGGCTCAAAAATTTGGCCAGAGTATATGACATTAGGCAGCAAGAAAATAAAAAGCTCTACAGGTTTTTAGAGAGGGTCATAGAGGCATTTCAACAATACACTCCCATGGTCCCTTAATTACCAGAAGCAAAGGCAGCAGTCACTCTAGATTTTATCAGTCAGTCAGCACCAGATCTTAAGAAAAGGGTCCAGAGGGTTGAGAGGTTAGGAGAAAGGAGTCTTAGAGACTTAGTGATAGTGACAGAAATAGTATATAATAGAAGAGAGACTAAAAATAGAAGAAGAGAACAGAAATAACAGACTCGAGATCTGGCAAATATCTGTTGGCAGCCATGGCCAACAGAGGACTATAGGAGATGCCTAAAAGAGGTAGCTTCAGAAAAAGGAGGTAAGTGGGGGGAGGGGGGACTGAAGACCAAAAGTGCCCCCTCCCTAATCCCTGGGTAACACTAAAAGTAAAAGAGAAAACCACCAACTTTTTTGTTGATAATAAAATTCAACATTCTGTTTTACTAAAACCTAAAGATAAAAGTCTCTTTATCAGTTCATAAATTACATCCCTGTAGGAACAGAAAAAAAAACAAAAGGCAGAGCCTCTTAGAAATCCTGGAAAGTTCAGACTTTGGAGCCTTCAGTAAAAAGGTCTTACTTTGTCAGCTACCAGTCACTTTACTAGGCCCAGGGGATGCATATTTAGACTAGAGGACTTGACTTCAGTCAATGGCCAATCAGATACCAGTTGTCAGAAGCTGCTCCCCATCCCCATTTACATGTTACAGTACAGCAACAACCTCCTGGTTAAAGATGATGCCAGGATGACTCATTACCATACTCTTTTCTTGAATGCCCCCAGGACAATGTTTTAGCTGATCTACTGACAAACTCTGACCTCTATCAATGGGTCTCTGCATGACTACTTGGACATATTGGCCCACACCCATGGGACAAAATCACCCCATTGATGGATGCAAAAGTAAAATGGTTCATCAATGGCAGCATCTTCATTCAGAATCAACAGAGGTATGCTGGAGCTGCAGTGGTCTCAAACACCAAGATCATTTGGGTAGAGCCACTCCTGGCAGGAATATAAGCCCAGAAAACTAAACTGACAGCTCTGACTAAGGCCTTAGAGCTAAGAAAGGACAAGAGACACAGATGGCCAATGTGCCTTTGGTACTGCTCATATCCATGGGGTTATTTATAGGAAGACAGTACTGACAGCAGAAAGAAGGATTAAACTCCATCCCAGAGGGCAACAAGACAGTCCATGGGGTGGCTCTAAAAATTGGGCTCTTCATGCCCTTGATTGTCTTAGATCTAGGAGATTTTACACTCTCTGACCAGATTGAAGATATAATCTGGGTCAAAAACATGCTTATGTCTTAGTGCCATAAGAGATGATGGAGGAGAGCTGAATGACTGCAAACTAATTGTACCAGAAAAAATAGATATAAGCATACTGAAAAAGATCCATTATTCTTCACTCATGGGATCGTAGAGATTACAGGACTTAGTCCACCAGTCCCACATCATAATTAAAGATGCCAATTTGAAAACAGCTGAAATTGTTTTGTTTTGTTTTGTTTTGTTTTGTTTTGTTTTGTTTTGTTTTAAATATAAGGTCTGTCAATTGACTAATACAGTTGCTAATGAGAATAATCCCTAGCCAGGGCATTGGTGGTGCACCACTTCAATCACAGCACTTGGGAGGCAGAGGCAGGCAGATTTCTGAGTTCGAGGCCAGCCTGATCTACAGAGTGAGGTCCAGGACAGCCAGGGCTACACAGAGAAACCCTGTCTTGAAAAGAAAACAAAACAAAAAACAAAAGAGAGAGAGAGAGAGAGAGAGAGAGAGAGAGAGAGAGAGAGAGAGAGAGAGAGAGTAATCCCTGTACTTAATACCAGAGCACCAAGTAAGGAATCTATCAGGAAATAGACTTCATGGAAGAAAATCCAGATACAAATATTTGCCAATATTTATAGATACCTTCTTGAGATGTGCTGAGATTTTTCCCAACTAAGCGTGAGACTATGCAGATAGTAACAAAGAAACTACTGGAAAAGTTTTTCATCCAAAGTATGTTTTTCCTAAGTTTATAGGGTCAGAGAATGAACAACATTTGTGTAAGGTAGAGATTAGCTAGTATTTTGGGGACTGATCAGAAACTTCATTGTGCTTACAGATCCCAGAATTTAGGTCAGGTAGAGAAGATAAACAGAACCCTAGAAGAATCCTTAAGTAAATTTACCTTAGAGTCTGACAATGACTGGGTGACTTTTTCCCCATTTATCCTTTATTACAGAGTACAAAACTCCCCATACCAGATGGAACTCACCCCTTTTGAAGTTATGTTTGATTTACCTACTGACAGAAGTTATTATATGATATCCAGGGTGTCCAGTGGGTACACACATATGTACACGTGTTTGGCTTAAACATCATGCTTTCCATAAAACAAGTCCACCTCCAGAGCTTCACTAACTTTAGCCTAGAGATTGGACTACGTCAAAAAACACTGTCAGGCGTCAGCAGAGATTCACAGAAAGGTTCCCTTTGCTAGAGAGTTGCAGCCTGGATTCAGTATTCATCACTTTGCAGTTGAAGGTCAGCAGGAGGAGAATTCAGCCTCAAGATTCCCTCCTGTCTCCAACTGATGGGCTCCTACCCATGCCCCAGGTGCACCACAAATTCTGTTTGTAACTGTTTTTATGAAGCTTCTGGAAGTCCCAGGATTGAGATTTCTAGTAACAAGAAGAGGAGGGTGGGGTTGAGAGACAATATTTTTTAAGTTCAAAATCTACTGTAGAGAACCTGATCTAAGTTTGATGTCAGGAAAACTAACAAGCTTGTACTTAGAATTAGTTTCCCAGTTACCCCCCACCCCCACCCCAAACCCCAATAGAACCCAAGACTATCTCCTGTCTCTAGACTAGTTCCCAACAAGATCAGCATTGCCAGGTTAAACCCTCAACAAAACCAGTACCCCAGGTTATTTCCTCCAGCAAAACTGCACCCCCAGTTTACAAGTCCATCCCTTAAATAACAACCAACAATGCAGAGGAGAGCAGAAATTCAGTTTATGATAAAACTCCCAGCACCAGCCAATTATGTTAAAAGCCACAGTGGCTTTCCAATTAGATGCTTGCACATGTATTTCCTGCTTCCTGCTTGCTGCTTGCTATAAAGCCTTGCCCTAATAGACATTCAGGAATCTTCCACCACCAAAACTGTCCTGTGTGACAGTGGTGCACTGGAGGAATCTTTGCTAGGTTGAATAGAATAAAGATCCTGCTGTGAGTTGTATCAGATTGACTCCTGTCTGTGTTTTTTAAGGAACACTAACATTTCCCTGGCACAATAAAATAACTTATACTATGAGACCCTCTCTGAAAAACAAACTATAAGTTAAGTTCTTTAAAAACTCAGAATTCAGAGTCTGTAGAGAGACATGGATGGAGGTACCTGACCATAGAATCAGATGTTTCTTTTTCCTCCATTGAGATATAATTCAACCACTCTACATAATAACAAAAAGCCAAGTAAGTTTAAAAGGGTCAAGGCTTAGTCCCACTCTCAGACTCCAGCTTGTTGTTGGCAGCTGGAGCTGGGGCCCTGGAGAGTTGATAAGCATCAGTTGTCCTTACTAGTTGCTCTAAGCATTGTCAACACAGGATACACATTCCAGTGGAAATGGGATTGAGGGGAGCAGTGGCTGTATTGAGATAGGACAGGGGCAAATCCATGATCACATGGATAGTGATGACTTTGGCCAGGTTGTCAGTGAGGGGTGATGAAGAGAATTTATCTTCAGGTTGTAGCAAGACAGAATGTTGCACTTTATTAATTTTCAACAGCAAAGAAAAAAAAAACCTGGTGGAATTCCCTTTTACTTCAAGGTTACCCTGGGTTTGTAGAGGGGGTGCTTTTGATTTTCAGGGCCCTCCTCTCCTCCTTCTTCTGAAGCTATCTGTTTCAGCCTTTTCCTACAATCTTCTGGTTTGTCTGTGGCTGCCAACAAGACTTTTGCCGGGTTTTGAGCCTGTTGCTCCTGTCATCTTATCTGCTTCACCTCTGAAGTCTCTCTTCTATTAAATAGTCTCTCTGCCACTATCACTAAGTCCCTCAGATGCCTTTCTACTAACCTATCAAACATCTGGATATTTCTCTTAATTTCTGGTGCTGACTGATTGTTAAATGCTAGAGCAACTGCTGCCTTGACTTCTGGTGATTGAAGGTCCACGGAGGAATGTTGTAAAAATGTCTCTATGACTCTTTCTTAGTAAGGTATAGGTCTTTTATTTTCTCCCTATCTAATGTTATATACTCCGGTCAATTTTGGGGCCTTTTTGGGGCCACCTTGAGATCTGCCAGCAGAACCTGATGGTAGACCAAGAGCCTCCTTTTATATTCAGTAGTGTGAAAATCCCACTATGGGAGACTTAGGAAAAAGCAAGCATATTGGGTGTGGGGGCTCCTCTGTGGTGCTAGGGACCAGTTTCTGGCCTCTTCTGTGGTGAATGTAACATGTGGTATGTGGTAAATGTAGCCTGTCTCGTGTTAATAAGTCTATCAAAGTCACTTCATCAAAGTCATCTTGTAAAAGTTATCTTTTCAAGGTTATCTTGTCAAAGTCATCTTGTAAAGAGAAAAAAATACAACATACAAAACCACAAATACAACACTTCCTCTCTATATTTGACAGAAACAGGAAACAACCAGAAAGTGGCACTCATAAAAAAGACCTCGCTATGGCACCCCAAACACAAGCCCAATTTTTTCTCTCTATCAGGCAGAAATGAGAAACAATCAGAAAGTGCTGTACACACACACACACACACACACACACACACACACACGAAAATAATCAGATGGGTGGGCATCTCTCTGTCTCCTGAGGCCATGCCCATCCCTGATGGGACATCTCCTGCCCCTACCCTTGCCAGATCACACAGACATGTCTGTCATAACCACAAATCAAGCATGAAAGAAATTCAAGGGCTTCTTCCCAGAAAAATGTTGCACCATTTAGAATTAGTGAACAAAAAAAGACACAATCAGAAAAAAAAAAAAAACAGCCACAATACAGAAAAAGATACAGCCTGTAGTAACAAGAGTTAGCCAGAAGGTGACACTCAACAGAATAATGTGGCTCAACTCAGAATCTTTGACCAGGAATAGCCAGCAACAAAAACCAAAACCAAAAATGGAAATAGCCTGCAGTAACAAGGCCCAACCACAAGGTGGAGGTCACACAGGTGGTGGAGCACCAAATTTCTATCGGGGCAAGGCTGTCTAGGAAGATGCATGTAGGAAAAAATATGGCTGAGGAACCCAGGGTTCCTCTCTCCATGCTGTGGGTAGTCGGTTGGGAATGCTCTGGGTTCCTCCAGCTGGAAGTTAGGCCCGGCTGCTCATTAAGTAAAGGCCTCTCCATAGTACTGCCCAGATGTTTACTCAGACCTGGGAAAATCACCATGGTAACATAATTCATTTATCTTCACATAAGATTTCGTTATGCTCTGTAGATCTCAAAGAAAGTTTTTAACATTTAGACAAATTAGCCACCACATAAATCCCAAGATTTTGTGCACTGAGCAAGTACTCACCTCCTTAGGCCACATAAAAAAACTTCTGACACTCAGATTCCTCAGCAGGGTTCAAACCTAGAAGAATCACCATGGCAACACAAGCCCCCAGGTTCCATACAAGTTAATCATATCAGCATGAATGGAAGGGTCCTGCATTTACCTCTACACAAGCTTGCTTCTGTTCCACTCCAGATTTCACAGAAAGCTCAGACAAATTTAGCACTCAGTCAGGGGAAAAGCAGGAAATTTAACACCATGTTACAAACATAAAAATACAAATATCTAGACTAGTTTTGCCAGGTTCAAGACCCTCCAGATTGGTAGTCCTGTGTGTCATGGGGAACTTCTCAGCCAATGGACCAATATGTTGTGCCAGGGAAATGTTTATGATTCCCCAAAAGCACACAGGAGCCAATCTGATGCAACTCACAGCAAGGTCTTTGCTCTACT
Source organism: Rhabdomys dilectus (assembly GCA_019844195.1). Lineage (NCBI taxonomy): Eukaryota > Metazoa > Chordata > Mammalia > Rodentia > Muridae > Rhabdomys > Rhabdomys dilectus. The sequence goes on from JADRCG010008506.1 coordinate 45,445, forward strand.
CCAGTTACTTAGAGCCCCCTCAATGCACCACAGTCAAGCAGGCTGGTTTTAGTGGTGGTGGAGCCCCAAATTTCTATTGGGGCAAGGCTTTCTAGTAAGAAGCATGTAGGAAAAAATATGGCTGAGGAACCCAGGGTTCCTCCCTCCATGCTGTGGGTAGTCGGCTGGGAATGCTCTGGGTTCCTCCAGCTGGAAGTTAGGCCCAGCTGCTCATTAAGTAAAGGCCTCTCCATGGTTCCTCATGGTTCCTCATGGTGCGGCTCCAACACAGGAGGAAGTCCTTGGGTTTCCAAAACTGGTTTATTGACATGGTGGATGTTGAATGGATCTGGATGCACACCCCACAAAACTCAGGGCAGACCTGAGTTAAATAGTGAGGGGAAGAGGGGAGGGGGCTGGGGAAGAATGTTTAATTGGCTTCACCTTCTGGCCTTCAGGTACTTTATTAGTATGTAAATCTCTCTAGGGCCTGTTCATCAAGTCCTCCACCTGTGTGAAGGTGGAATGGAGATTAGACCTCATGACAGGATGCTGGGTTCTGGGGGCATAGCTGAACCCACAACCCAAGAACCAGGACACCCTTCCATGGCCCGACATCAGCACACAGGGAGTACATATGCAAGCATCTTTTGAAAAGTTACTGTGGCCGGTTGGTGGTGGTGCACGCCTTTAATCCCAGCACTTGGGAGTCAGAGGCAGGCAGATTTCTGAGTTCGAGGCCAGCCTGATCTACAGAGTGAGTTCCAGGACAGCCAGGGCTACACAGAGAAACCCTGTCTTAAAAAAACAAAAAAAAAAAAAAAGAAAAAAAAGAAAAAGGAAAAGAAAAAAGAAAAGTTACTGTGGCCTTTAACACAATCGGCTGATGCTAGGCATCATATCATAAAGTTAACTTCTTCCTTCCTCTGTATTATGGGTTGTTGGGAGAATAACGTGGAAAATATTGTCTTATTGGGAATTAACCTAGAGACTGGAGTTAGGTGCAGGTTTGGTTGGGGGCAACTTGGAAACTCATGCTAGGTACCAGCCTGTTAATTTACCTGAGTTAAAATTTAGGTCAGATTCTCCAAAATGGAGTCTGAATTTAAAAGCTTTGGCATATCAGCTCATTGATTGAGACTTGTAAAGCTCTTGCTAGAGAGCAGAATTTATACCACACTATTTTGGTCAGAAAATCCAGAAACATCTGTAACTGCTACACCTAGAGCTTTTTATGCTCTTCTGGAATCTGGGAATACTTTATATATGCCTGGACACAACCAAACACATATACAAATCATTTTAAATGAAGAAACAAAAAATTTATACAAAGTAGACTTTATCAAAAAAAATATTGCAATAACAAGTTCTGACAGTTTAATTTTAATGTGACTTTTCTTCTAGAGTCTTGGCAGGTATCACATGATAACAGTATGGCCCTAGTTCCTATGTGTCTGTGATATCAGGAGTGAAAAGATCATAAAAGATTCCCTGAAACTGAAGGGATGGGGAGTGAATTGCCTTTAAATTAGACTTCCATATTTTATTTTTCTTCTATTGCTTTTTTTTTTTGGATCAGGAAAATGCTTTACTTTTCAGATTTTTTGGAAATGATTTTATATATTTTATTTACAAACAAGATATCCATAGAGACAAATAAGAATACTACAGGAGGTAGTACAAGGTAAAAAACAAAATAGATAAAGGATTTGATATTTAAAATGATTATAATGCCATTTACTATCTATTTTTTATTCTTTATTTTTTATTTTTTAAATTTTTTCATTAAATGTTAATCAAAGACTTTATAAGTTTGGTAATTCTCAATCAGAAGTGTAACCCAATACCCAACCTAGATATATAAACTATCTTTGACTGGTGGAGACACATGAACATCTGCCTCCATGCCCCCCTCTCTTTCTCTCTCTTTCTCTCTCTCATTACCTAGCTTCTCCTCTCCTCCTTCTTCTCCTCTCCTTACTCCATCTCTTCCTCTCAGTACTCTTTCCTCCTCAGCTCCTCCTACATATCACCCTTCCTATTAAAGTAAAACTTTTCTCTCAAAATACAATTAGAGCATAATTATTCCTATTTGTACCAGTGAGGTACAAGATAGTCCTAATACCCAGTTCATCATTTTGTTGACTAGCCAGAACCTCTGTCGTCTCTCCTAACTAAAACACTTAGTTTTGAACCTGGCTTTTTTCTTGGCTTTAGAATGAATGTCAGCTGAAAACCATCCACTCAGATCTTTTCTCTCAAAGTAAATAGCCAGGATTGGCTATGAGACTATAGGTCTTCAACCCCGTCAGAAATCCAGAATGACTGAGTTAACTGAAATTATGGGAAGCACTAAGAATAGCTTCTAAAACTTAGCAAATTTATAAAGACTGCTGAACAGCTGGACAGCCCCTATACTACCCAACGTTGGAGCATCAAATCTTCAGCCTTCTGGCCCAGAATCATTAGACAGACCTTAGTGATGCAGAATTATTAAGGGCTGATTACTCTGTCTAGGCAGATATAGTCAGTCGAGTACTCTGCACATATGTCCATTTCTGGACAGTAATTTGTCTGTAGATGAAAAGCGGCAATTCTTGCCACCGCACAACTGGAGTAACTCCAAGGATGCTTGATTTCATCCTAGAATCCAAGACAGGAAGCTGTCAGGAGCAGACAGCTCTCTAATCAAAATGAACATTAATATAGAAGTATTTGTGACATCAAATCTATGGATTTCTGACGTTTTGAAATCCAACTATCCAGGTAAGGTAACCTGGACTGTTGTCTGTTAACTCCTCTCAGCTATTTCTAAATAAAATATAGAAAACACCCTAACAATAAACTCAAAGTCATGAATTTGCTATAGTTCCTTAACTCACAGGCTAATCATCCCAAGTCAGTTAAAAAAAGTTAAAGAAGGACTGGGTCTAAGCCTTGTATTTCTAAATGTGTTATACAGGCACAATGCCCATGAGAGTATCAATATTCATCTTAATAAGAAGCTCGTACCACTGAAAGACTTAAATTTGAAATCAAAGTAAATTTTGTACCATTTAAGAAATTATCATTTCATCTTGATATTAATTATACAGATTTTTACCAATAGGTTAAGGCTATGCAATAAATCTTAGCTAATCCTCCCTGTTCCAACAAAACCACTACTTTTCCCTCCAAAGACAGCACAATATTAACCACCTTAGTCCCCAAGCCCAGGGAAGAGTGTAGCTGACTCTTCTTTAACTTCTTCAAGCTGATTATGGCTGTTGAGATATTAGAAGAGGGGTTGGGGGGAAGAGTAAATTGATAAGCCTCTGATGCTGTGTTTTCACTGCATCCAGATAGAATTCCAGGACATCAGAGGTTTGAGTAGGTCTGCTCAGTTTGCTTGATGAGTAGATACACCAAGGCTGTGTATTCTGCAATAAACAATTCTCAGAACAAATTTTTGTATCAAGAAAAAAAAATTCTTTTCCTAGAAGGCTGACATTTTTTTTTAAAGATGTTGGTTCTAACTTTTCCTTTTTTTTCCCTTTTTAAAATTGGTTGTAATATTTACATTTCAAATTTTTCCCCTTATCCCATTCTCCCCACCACCCAGGAACCCCTTATCCCACCTCCCCTCCTTTTGCTTCTATGAGGGTATGATTTTCCAGTTACTATGATGCTATTTCTATTAACATAAACTGTCTCCCAAATTTCTAAATCCTTCCATTTGTGTTATTATATCACCTATTTTTCCTTTTTTTTCTTTTTTTCTTTTTTTCTCATTTTCTCCTTTTTTCCCTTTTTTTAATCTCTTTTTTTTAAATTGGGTATTATATTTACCTTTAAGATTTTATCCCCTTACCCCACTTCCTCCCAGTACCCAGAAACCTCCCATCCCACCCTCCCTCCTTATGCTTCTACGAGGCTGTGCTCGCACCTACCCCCACTCCCACTATCCTCTCCCCACCCTCACACCCCCGCCCCACTCTGTGTTCGTTTTTCATCGGACCAAGAATCTTTTCTACCAACTATGCCCGACAAGGCTATTCTCCCCTACATATACTGCTGGAGTCATGGGTCCCTCCCTATGTGCTCCCAGGCTGGTGGTTTACACCCTGGAGGGCTCTGGTTGTTTGACATTGTTGCTTTCCTCCTGGGGTCACAAACCCTTTCTGCTCCTTCAGTCTTCTCTCTAAGTTCTCCATTTGGAAACCCTTGATCATATCAGTGGTTAACTGTGAGCATTGTCCTCTGAATGTGTTAGTCTTTGGCAGACATCTAAGGAGACAGCTATATCATGTTCTTGACAGCATGCACATCCAGCTTTCCACATCAGTGTCCAACTTAGGTGACTGTACATTGAATGGATACCCAGGTGGAATGGTCTCCTGATGGCCCCTCCTTCAGTTTCTGTCCCATGTTTTCTTTCCATATCTGCTCCCTTGAGTATTTTTGTAACTCGTCCTAAGTAGAACTGAGGCATCCCATCTAGGTCTTCCTTCTTCATGTGATTCATGTGGTCTGTGGGTTGAGTCTTAGCTATTCCAAGCTTTTGGGCTAACATCCGCTTAACAGTGAGTAAATACCATGTGTGTTCTTTTGTGATTGGGTTAACTCACTCAGGATGGTAATTTCTAGATCCATCCATTTACCTAAAAATTTCTCGAATTCATTATTTTTAATAGCCGAATAATACTCTATTGTGTAGATGTACCACATTTTTTTGTATCCATTCCTCCGTTGAGGGACATCTTGGTTCTTTCCAGCTTCTGGCTATTATAAATAAGGCTTCTATGAACATAGTGGAGCATATGTCCTTATTATATGTTGGAGCATCTTCTGGGTATATGCCCAGGAGTGGTATAGCTGGATACTCAGGTAATGCTATGTCCAATTTTCTGAGGAACCACCAGACTGTTTCCAGAGTGGTTGTACCAGCTTGCAATCCCACCAACAATGGAGGAGTGTTCCTCTTTCTCCACATCCTCACCAGCATCTACTATCACCTGAGTTTTTGAACTTAGCCATTCTGGCTGGTGTGAGATGGTATCTCAGGGTTGTTTTGATTTGCATTTCCCTGATGACTAAGGATGTTGAGCACTTTTTAAGGTGCTTCTCAGCCATTCGAGTTTCCTCTGTTGAGAATTCTTTGTTTAGCTCTGTACCCCATTTTTAATAGGGTTATATAGCTGTCTGGAGTATAAATTCTTGAGTTCTTTGTATATCTTGGATATTAGCCCTCTTTCGAATGTAGGATTGGTTAAGATCTTTTCCCAATCTGTTGGTTGCCATTTTGTCTTATTGACAGTGTCCTTTGCCTTACAGAATCTTTGCAAGTTTATGAGGTCCCATTTGTCAATTCTTGATCTTAGAGCATAAGCCATTGGTGTTTTGTTCAGGAACTTTTCCCCTGTGCCCAGGTATTCGAGGGTCTTCCTCACTTTTTTTTCTATTAGTTTCAGTGGATCTGGTTTTAAATGAAGGTCTTTTATCCACTTGGATTGGAGCTTTGTACAAGGAGATATGAATGGATCGATTTGCATCCTTCTACATGTTGACCTCCAGTTGAACCAGCACCATGTGCTGAAAATGCTGTCCTTTTTCCACTGGGTGGTTTTAGCTCCAGTGTCAAAGATCAAGTGACCATAGGTATGTGGGCTCATTTCTGGATCTTCAATTATATTCCATTGATCTTCCTGCCTGTCTCTGTACCAATACCATGCAGTTTTTATTACTATTGCCCTGTAGTATAGTTTGAGGTCAGGGACGGTGATTCTCCCAGAAGTTCTTTGTTGTTGAGAATAGTTCTCACTATCCTGCTTTTTTTTTGTTGTTGTTGTTCCAAAATAAATTTGCAAATTGCTCTTTCTATCTCTATGAAGAATTGATTTGGAATTTTGATGGGGATTGCATTCTATTTATAGATTGCTTTTGGCAAGATGGCCATTTTTACTAAATTAATCCTGCCAATCCAGGATCATGGGATATCTTTCCATCTTCTGAGATCTTTTTCTATGTCTTTCTTCACAGACTTGAAGTTCTTGTCATACATATCCTTCACTTGCTTGATTAGATTCACCCCAAGATATTTTGTATTATTTGTAACTATTGTGAAGGGTGTCATTTTTCTAATTTCTTTCTCATCCTGTTTATCTTTTGAGTATAGGAAGGCTACTGATTTATTTGAGTTGATTTTATATCCAGCCACTTACTTTACTGAAGTTGTTTATCAGGTTTTGGAGTTCTCTGGTGGAAATTTTAGGGTCACTTATGTATACTATCATATCATCTGCAAATAGTGAAATTTTGACTTCTTCCTTTCCTATTTGTATCCCTTTGAATTCCTTTTGTTGTCTAATCACTCTAGCTATGACTTCCAGTACTATATTGAATAGGTAGGGTGAGAGTGGGCAGCATTGTCTAGTCCCTGATCTTAGTGGGATTTCTTCAAGTTTCTCTCCATTTAGTTTGATGTTGGCTACTGGCTTGCTGTATATTGCTTTTACTATGTTTAGATATAGACCTTGAATTTGTGCTCTTTCCAAGACTTTTAACATGAAGGCATGTTGAATTTTGCAAAATGCTTTCTTAGCATCTAGTGAGATGATCATGTGTTTTTTTTTCTTTTAGTTTATTTATGTAGTGAATTACATTTATGGATTTCTGAATATTGAACCAACACTGTATTCCTGGGATAAAGCCTGCTTGATCATGATGGATGAGTACTTGGATTTTGTTTGCGAGAATTTTATTGAGTATTTTTGCATCTATATTCATAAGAGAGATTGGTCTGTAGTTCTCTTTCTTTGTTGGGTCTTTGTGAGGCTTAGGTATGAGCGTAATTGTGGCTTCATAGAATATCTGGTAATGTTCCTTCTGTTTCTATTCTGTGGAATATTTTGAAGAGAATTGGTGTTAGGTCTTCCTCAAGGTTAAATAGAATTCTGCACTAATACCATCTGGCCCTTGACATTTTTTGGTTCGGAGATTTTTAATGACTGCTTCTATTTCTTTAGGGGTTATGCGAATGTTTAGATGGTTTATCTGCTCCATGTTTAATTTTGGTACCTGGTATCTATCTAGAAAATTGTCCATTTCATCCATATTTTCCAATTTTGTTGAGTATAGGCTTTTGTAGTAGGATCTGACGATTTTTTAAATTTACTTTGTTTCTGTTGTTATGTCTCTCTTTTCAGTTCTGATTTCATTAATCTGAGTACTGTCTCTGTGCCCTTTGATTAATCTAGCTAAGGGTTTGTTTATCTTGTTGATTTTCTCAAAGAATCAGCTCCTGGTTTTGTTGATATGTTGTATAGTTCTTTCTGTTGCAACTTGGTTGATTTCAGCCCTGAGTTTGATTATTTCCTGCCATCTACTTCTCTTGGGTATATTAGCTTCTTTTTGTTCTAATGCTTTCAGGTGTGCTGTCAAGTTGTTAGTGTATGCTCTTTCCATTTTTCTTTTGTGGGCACTTAGAGCTATGGTTTTTCCTCTTAGTACTACTTTCATGGAGTCCCACAAATTTTGATATGGTGTGTCCTCATTTTCATTTAAATCTAAAAAGTCTTTAATTTCTTTATTTCTTCCTTGACCAAGTTATCATTGAGTAGAGCATTGTTCAGTTTCCATTTGTATATAGGCTTTCCCTTGTTTTTGTCCATGTCAAAGATAAGTCTTAGTCCATGGTGGTCTGATAGGGTGCAAGGGATTATTTCAATCTTTTTGTGTCTGTTGAGGCCTGTTTTTGTGACCAATTATATGGTCTATTTTGGAGAAGGTACCATGAGGTGCTGAGAAAAAGTTATATTCTTTTGTTTTAGGATGAAATGTTCTATAGATGTCAGTTAAGTCCAATTGGTTCATAGCTTCTGTTAGTTTCATTGTGTCTTAGTTTAGTTTCTGTTTCCATGATCTGTCCATAGCTGAGAGTAGGGTGTTGAAATTTCCCATTATTATTGTTTGAGGTGCAATGTATGCTTTAAGCTTTAGTAAAGTTTCTTTTATGTATGTGGGTGCCCTTGCAGTTGGGGCATAGATGTTCAGAATTGCAAGTTCCTCTCGGTACTTTTTTCCTTTAATGAATATGAAGTATCCTTCTTTATCTTTTTTGATTACTTTTGGTTGAAAAATGATTTTGTTTGATATTAGAATGGCTACTCCAGCTTGTTTTTGGGGCCATTTATTTGGAAGATCGTTTTCCACCTTTTACTCTGAGATAATGTCTGTCTTTTTCACAAAGGTGCGTTTCCCTTATGCAGCAAAATACTCAGTTATGTTTATGTATCCAGTCTGATAGTCTATGTCTTTTTATTGGAGAATTGAGTACATTGATATTAAGAGATGTTAAGGAAAAATGAATGTTGTTTCTTGTTTTTTTTTGTTATTGGCAGTGGAGTTATGTTTGTACAGATACCTTCTTTTAGGGTTGTTGGAAGATTACTTTCTTGCTTTTTTTAGGTTGTAGTTTTCCTCCTTGTGTTAAAGCTTTCCACCAATTATCCTTTGAAGTGCTGGAGCTGTGGTAAGATATTGTGTAAATTTGAATTTGTCATGGAATATTTTGGTTTCTCCATCCATATTGATTGAGAGTTTTGCTGTGTATAGTAGTCTGGGCTGGCATTTGTGTTCTCTTAGGGCCTGTATGATATCAGTCCAAAATCTTATGGCTTTTATTATCTCTGTTGAGAAATCTGGTATAATTCTTATAGGTCTGCCTTTATATGTTACTTGGCCTTTTTCCCTTACTGCTTTTAAAATTCTTTCTTTGTTTTGTGCATTTTGTGTTTTGATTATTGTGTGACGGGAGGTATTTCTTTTCTGGTCTAGTCTATTTGAGGTTCTGTAGGCTTCTTGTATATTAAGGACATCTCTTTCTTTAGGTTAAGGAAGTTTTCTTCTATAGTTTTGTTCAAGATATTTACTGGCCCTTTAATTTGGGATTCTTCACCCTCATCTATACCTATTCTTAGGTTTGGTCTTCTTATTGTGTCTTGAATTTCCTGGATGTTTTTTGTTAGAAGATATTTACATTTCACATTTTCTTTGACCATTGTGTCTATGTTTCCCATGGTATCTTCTGTGCATGAGATTCTCTCTTCTATCTCTTGTATTCTGTTGGTTATGCTTGCGTCTATGACTTTTGATCTTTTTCCTAGGTTTTCTATCTCCAGGGTAGTCTCCCTTTTAGATTTCTTTATTGTTTCTACTTCTATTTTTAGATCCTGGACAGTTTTGTGTAATTCCTTCACCTGTTTGGTTGTGTTTTCTTGCATTTCTTTAAGGGCTTCTAACTGTTTACCTTTGTTCTCCTCAAATTCTTTGAAAGTGTTGTTTATGTCCTTTTTAAAGTCCTCTATAATTATCATGAGAAGTGATTTTAATTCTGAGTCCTGCTTTTCTGGTGTGATGTGGTGTTCAGGACTTGCTATGGTTGGGGAACTTGGTTCTGGCTATGCCAAGTAACTTTGGTTTCTGTTGTTTACATTCTTAAGCTTGCCTTTTGCCATTTGGTTAGCTGTAGTGCTACTCGCACTCACTGGTTCTAACTAGAGTCTGTCTTTCCAGTTATCTTGGTTGTGTCAGAACTCCTCGTGGTCCAGATTTCTCTATGATCCTGAGCTCCATCTGTTCTGGGTACAGTGGCTCCTCTAGGATATTTCAGGATATGGTGTCATCATGGTAGTAGACCAGCTAGGTGTTTGCTGCTCTGAATGTAGTTGCTCCTCTAGGATGCTTCAGGAGATGGTGTCCTCTGCTCTGCAGCTCTGTGGGCTGTGTCCTCTCTAGGATGCCTGCAGCTCTGCGGTCCTTGACCTCTCTTGTGTTCCTCTGCAGTTCTGTGGTCTGTGACCTCTCTAGAATGCCTCTGGACTCAATTTCTGGAGAGGAGCAGATCAACAGGCAGACTGCTCCAGCCATCAGTATCCTGGCCAGGGGCAGAAGGGGAGTGGTTCTCCACAGGGGCAGGGTCTGGATCCCAGGTGCACTCTGGGGTCTCCCTACTGCCAGTTGTACTTCTAAGGCCTAGGGAGGTCTGTGGGTTCTCCTCCAAGCTGCTCTGTGGTCTCTGACCTCTCTAGGGTCCCTCTGGACTCAGTTTCCAGAGGTAAGCAGATTGGCTGGGAGATTGCTCCAGCCACCAGTATCCAGACCAAGGGCGGAAGCTCTTTTATTGCTTTTATTATTCATACTGTTGTTTCTTTTTGTTTCTAGACAGGGTTTCTCTGTGTAGCACTGGTTGTCCTGAATCTCACATGATAAAACACCCTGGTCTCCTAATCATAGTTCCTCCACTTTTGTCTACTGAGTGCTAGAATTAAAGGCATGTACCACCCTATCTACCTATGTATTCATTGCTATCCATATGAATTGAATTGTTATTTGTAAAAAGTGGTGTTTAACTTATTTGAATGGATAATGTTTTATAATAATTCAGGGACAGCAACAGTGTGTGGTTACTTGGAATTACTCTGTGCTCTGCATTGTATCCTCAGTCCTCACAACAAAACCGGTATTAGTAATGTGGTTTTAAGAACTAAACATACAAATGAATGACTACATAGTGAACACACACTTTCCAGTGTGTGTCCATCAGTAGAGAGGTGAGAAAGTCAATGAAATAAAGAACTACATGCTTACCCACACCAACCCTAAGTCACCAGTGTCCCTGTTTTCCCATTTTTCAGTTCTTTGTCCTTATTTTCTAACCAGGTAGAATAATGACCAGGAGGAAACCAATATTTACTTAAGGATTGAAAATCAACCTGGAAGCAAAGATTGGTTTAACACAGAGAAATGAACGGAATGCCAGCCAGGCATGGTGGAGCATTCCTACAGTTCCTAGCAATATGCAAAGAGGGCAGGAGATTTTAGAGGTGAGAGCCAGACTTTGTCTCCTTAAAAGATAAAACTAAAATGTAGCCTAGAGGCAGAGTGCTTTCTTGGCATACCCCAGAATCTGGGTTCTACCTTCTGATCCACAAATGTCTGAAAATCAGTCCAATTGGGCAAGGTGGTGCAAACCTTTAGTTCCAGCATTCCAGATACAGAGACAGGAAGCCCTTTTAACTTATAGGCCAGCCTGGTCCAATCGTTGAGTTCCAGGCAAGCAAAGGCTAGATAGAACTTATCTGCAGTGGTATTCCTGGTTGTCAACTTGATTATGTCTGGAATGAACTACAATCCAGAAGACTTACCTGTGATCTCGAGACTGGGAGAAACAAGTTTTTGACCTGGATCTTGGCCTGGAGATCTTGAGGCATAGTGGCTATGATTCCCAGGAGATCATGGCAAAGAGATCTCCGAGTTCAAGGTCATCTAGGATAAAACAATTCCCAGATCCAGGCATACCACCTTGAATCTGGGCCGCAGCCTCTGCTTGAGACCTACATAAGGACATTGGAAGAAGGAAGATTCTCTCTTCTTCACTTGCTTGACTTGTGGGGCTGAGCAACTACTAGATCCCTGAACTTTCATTCACAGCTGCTGTTGACCATTGTTGGGGAGTTGGACTACAAACTGCAAGTCACCAACAAATTCCCTTACTATATAGAGACTACCCATACATTCTGTGACTCTAGAGAACCCTGACTAGTACATTATCTAAATGGAAAAAAGAATCTATATTTATCATAGCTACTGGTATCTGGAATCCTAGCACTCCTGAAACTGAGGCAGAGCAATTGCTATGGACTACAGATTAAGAATCCATTTAAAAACACCAACAAAAGAAAACAAGTGATACAATAATTGATACCAATAAAACCAAATAATGAGTTGAAGAATACCCAGGAACACACTCAGGATTTCTTTTGTTTTACTTTATTTTCAACACTAAGTGTTATGTCCTTTAATTTGCATTGTAACTGAGGTCAGTTTAAACTCCTCATTGTCCTGTATATACCCCTCTATGCTGAAGCTACACATCCTGCATTTCAGAATTGTATTTACAGCTCTCAGCAAAATGAGAAACAAGTCATTGTTTAATATCTGTAACATGATTCTCTGAGACCACACACACTTTTAATTGATACTGAAAGACATCATTTGGTTTTGTGCTTTTTTTTTTTTTTTAAGGAAAACAAAAGCTTTTCAGAAATGTCAGTTCTTGACTGCTCATGAGCTTTTGCTAGCTGAGGAAGTAGGATTGCTAGGAGTCTCTAGGAATGTCTGTATTAAAAAACAACACTTGGAAACGTTGCTCATGTGAGGAGGAATGGAGAGCTGTTGTGAACATCATGTTGAGTTTTCTTTTACATTAAAGAAAAACTTTCTTTACAATTTCTTCACATTAAAGATTGTTGGGTGCTGGGTGTGGGAAAGTTACTGTATTCCTATCAGACTCTCAGATGGTGTCTGAACTGTACCCCACTCATCTGTAAGTCTCATTGTGAAGGGCTGATTAGAACCTGGGGACCTCATGAAGTGCTGGGGCATGACTGATGTTGGGGTTGAATATCAGGAATTGGGAAGAAGTACCTTGAAAAAGGTGGCTGGCTGCTGATTCAGGGGTCAGGGACACCTCAAACATTTTGTTAGATCTTGCTTGCATTTGTCCTTCCTGGTAGCCCAGTGTGTGCAGCATTGTGGCTTCTGACTGGTAGTGAGGACAGAAAGCACCAGACTGAGGACTGTTCCACAGTGATACTGACAGACTTGTGACAAAAATGATATGACTTGAGTGACAAGAGTCCAATTACAGTATCTTGGATGTTGTCCTAATATGGGCATTCTGACCTAGGGCCATGTGGGGCAGCCTGCCTGGACAAAAAAGCCCCATAAATCCCTGTCTAAAACTGACAAAACTCATCTCTTGTTTTTCCTGGCTAAAGTGTCTGAGGACACCCCCATCACTTACAGACCCTATCCATCACTCACTGCCAGCTCTCACAGTCAGCTTTGAATCCCAGGTCCTAGACCTCAATGAGTTCACACACCTAAACTTCAGTGTGTGGCTGTATCCCAGTTAAGTACTGGGTATCTCTATGTTCTTCTGAAGAGAGTTGCAGCTACTCTGAAGACCTCTGAGTTGGAGGGCTCTAGGAAGAGTTAATGCCAGCTCAGTGCCCTTCTGTCAGCCTCTAACCAATGTATGTAGATCACCTAAGATCTATTTCCATGACAATGAGATCACCGTGGCAGACCCTGAGGACCTTTGCCACCACACAGAAAATCTAACTGTGTTTAATTAGAAAAATCTATCTGGTTCCAGGGATACTTCTGATAACACTGGTAATTTTCTAAGAGACATATATGGTGCTACACTTCAGCAGAATAACATGAGACTCTACCTCATCTCCACACTACAGATGCTTATTATTTTAAATTATGGAAGGCCAGGCAGTGGTGGTGCACGCCTTTAATCCCAGCACTTGGGAGGCAGAGGCAGGTGGATTTCTGAGTTCGAGGCCAGCCTGGTCTACAGAGTGAGTTCCAGGACAGCCAGGGCTACACAGAGAAACCCTGTCTCGAAAAACCAAAAAAGATAAAAACAAAAAAAAAAAACAAAAAAAAAAAAGAAAGAAAGAAAAGAAAGAAAAAGATAGAGACATATGTAGATATGTGGCCATACTTATTTTGAACTCATAGGTGCTCTCAAATCCATCAGGCAGCTGAATTCAATGACTTTGCTACTGGTAACTGCCCTGAAATTCATGACCTCTGGGTTTCAGACCTGATACCAGACTTTGTCTTTTATCGCAGTGATGTGGGGAGAGTTACTTCTGAGCATTGAGAAATGAAATCCCAAATAGGGTTGTCTCCTGAAGACTACACAGAACAAAAAGTCTGTGTGTTTACATAAGACATCATGTGGGAAGCCCAGATTACAGGGCTCAAAGTTAGCATGGAGAACAATCAATCTGTGGAGCAGCAGGACTCACGAGTCAAATAAAATTCTAATATTCTAAGAGGCAACTGGCAGAATAGAATAATGTGTAAGTATTGCCATGAGTGCAGTTTAATGGTCAGACCATGCAAACCTGGATGCGCAATCTCTGAGGTCCTTCTTGGGCATTGCTCTGGTCACCAATTGTTTTGTTTGTTTTTGTTTTCTATTGATTATTGTATTTATTTACATTTCACATGACATCCCCTTTCCCCATTTCCCCTCCCTAGAAATCCTCTATCATTCAATTCAGTTTAATATTTCTGACTCTTAAAGGAAAATGTTAAGGTTTTAGATATTTCAGCTGCGTGAGTGTTTTGCATTCATTTGTGTAATCGTATGCACATATACATGCTGCATTAGGAGATCAGAAGAAATATGGATCCCCTAGGACTAGAGATGTGGTTGGTCTCTGTCACCTTGTGGCTTTTGGGAACAAAACTTCTGTTCTCCTGCCAGAACCATCTTTCCTGTCCATTTCTGGATTATTTGTTTTTTGGTTTCTTTTTCTGCTTTGAAGCAGGGTCTCTAGTAGCCTATGCTCACGTAGCATGTATACGTAGCTGAGATGAACTTGAGGCAGAGATCTTTCCTCCTGACTCTACTGCCTGATGGCTGAAATTTGAGGTAAGAGTCAAGAGTCTAGCACTTTGTATAGTGCTAGAAGTTTCCTTTCTCATAAGATGCAGAATGAACATGGATTTGTTAAGAGAAAATGAGAACAACTTCTGAATGGGAAGAGTTCAGAGGGATTCTAGGTAAACCTGAAAAGGCCTGTGCAAGAACACAAGATGGAGGAATCTCTGCATTGTCTTGCCTTGTTGCAGTATGGTATGGGGGGCTCCCTTCAAGGTACTGGCAGATAAACCCTGTGCTGCCAATGGATGAGTCCTCTCTTCAGCCCCTTGATATAAATTAACATTTCTTTTAGCCTGAGCTACAAGAACCATCCTGAGAACAGTGGGAAAACAGGCCACTGTTCATGGGACCTACTCTGGCAACTGAAACATGAGTAACAAGTTAAGCCGGCTCAGGTCCTTTAACAGTAGAACTTGATAGGACCCTAAAAGAAATTGAAATCCAAAGTTACTAGATGGGTGGCAGCTTAGACTTGATTGTCCAGTTCTGGATTAGACTGGAATGAATATGAATAAGTTATATCTAAAAAGATGGAACCTGGTATGCAAGTACTTGTCATCAATCCCAACTCTGTTGGGAAGAAGTAGGCAGATTTCTATAAGTTGAAGTCCAGCCTGGTCTACAAGAAATTGTCAGTCCAGAAAATGACTCATGGAGAGACCCTGTCTCAAAGAAGAGTAAATCATGCAACATACAGAGAAAACCAAATGAAAATGAAGTACAATAAGAGCTAACACTAGTTTGTTTTTTCCCATATATTTCCCTGTACACTGCATGCATGTGCAGGTCCACTTGGGGACAGATCTCAGGCTGTGTTCCCAGCCCAGGAGCTTACCTTTCACCATTGCTGTGCTTGGTTTTCATTACTTTTAGTTCAGTTGCTGTGCTTGTGTGGGACACTGTCCTTGTTGCAAGGGAGCACCATACTGGTAATTGTGCTGGTTCATTCTTTCATGCTCTGGAATAGAACTATGGGTATGCCGACCTCTGATTGTTCTGAGAAAAAAAAAATAACTGTACCAACTTCAGCAAATGTTCCCTTCAAGCCCCTTTAATAGAAGATGGAATGTAGTAAGGTATCTCAGGGAACCTCTCATGGTTTTTTTGGGAGTCATTATGGAGTAATGGCTTACCTTAAAATGATGAGGCTACACTGCCCCAGAGTGCCCACTCATCATGAGAGTAGCATTCACAGCAGCTGGGGTTTGGATTATCAGATTAATGAAAAATCACAGTTAACATGGAAGGTTCAAATTACACTATGATTCCCTGTTAGAGCCACAGCTGTGGAACTAGCAGAGCAAAAGTTAAATGGGGAAAATCAAGGTTTACTATGCAGACAATGGCCCTGATCCCGGTCTGCCTTTGCAAAGGGAAGGGGAAATTTACCCTAAGTTTTGTTCTGAGAGGATATGTGCTAAAGTCCCGTGTTAACTGTAAAGGAACACTCTTGTACATGTTTGGGGGCCAAACTATAGCAGCCCGCTCTGTTCCGCAGGTCTGGGCTTAGCAAGAGAAAGAGTGGGGGTAAGAAGGGGAAGATCTGCGAAGAATAGAAACAAGCCAGAGGATCTGTAGTAAAGTCTTCTTTACTGTCTCCACCATACACACACTACTACACCTACTACTACTACACCACACACACACACACACACACACATATACACATACATTACAAGGAAATCCTGGGTATTTATAGGCTTTTGTCATGTGCCTTGTAGGTGTGGATATGACGTAAGCCTTACAGGCGTGGACAGCACGTGTCCCTTACAGGCATATATGGCGTAGATAGCACGTGGACAACACGTGCACCACATGCCTTGTAGGCGTGGATACCATGTGCTCCTTGCAGCTGGGGGCACTTAACAGCAAAACAAGCTGTGTGGGATATCAGAGTGTGCTTCAGCTGTTGTAGGCTGCTGAAAATCAAGTCTCATGTCAGGGTATATGGCTCAAGATGGCTGTAAAGCTGATAGCTGCTTTCTAGCCGCTTTCTGTTTAAAGTCGGCTCCCAACAATAAGTTTCTGGATGCTTCCACAGGACCCCTCTACTTGAATCCCTAAGGATGAATGTCCAGACTCTTCCTATGCTCCAACAGCTGGCAATCCATGAACTAGAAAGTAATGAAGAAATGACTGTTTCTGCTCTGGAGGACCTGCTCAAAGTGCTCTCCCCCACTCCCATTCAAGGAGGCCTTTCTTAACAGATGAAGAAATATTGGGAAGCATATGGTAGTAACTTGGCCCTACCCACACCTCTGTGTTGGCTCCCTTATGGACAACTTCCATATTGATAGCTTCCAGGCTGTGTTGATGGAGTGGATTTGCTGAGTGGCCAGACGGTTAAACCTAGGTGAGTGAATCTGAGATAATGTGGAAGGGAAGGCAGTGGCTGTAATTCAAAGACAATGTAATGTGGGGAGGTTGAGATATGGGATCGAGGCAGATTATACATTGCATATCTGAGCACTCTAATCTTTTTCCTGTTTGGCACATGGGAGGTTTAGACTCAAAGAGCTCTATTAGCTGTATGTCAACCATGACTTCCTGGAAATGTGGACTCCAACATGGGACCTTCCCCAAGTTGCATGGCCACAATCAGAGGAGGAAGACCACACAACAGTGCTAATGCAACCACTACAAGTTCATTCTGAGGATGGCTTCCTGTTGGGCAGTCTCAATGATTCGTACTGTGTGGACTTCATGAGGTGGATCAAGCTGAGATTACATACAATGGGCTTCAGTTTTTATAATTTGGAACTGAAAAGAAATGAAAGTTGAGACAGTGCAAGGTATTGAATTCCTTGAGATATCTTGAGATCTGTAGCTACATACAGGTGGTTTTAAGCCACCTGGCATGAGTGCTCTGAAAGAGTAGTCTGTGCTCTTAATTCTTTAGGCATCTCTCTTTAGCCTCAATATAATAATGTTGTGACATGGGCTGGCTCAGAACTCACCATGTAGAACCCCTTCACCAACTACTGCCTTTGGAGTATTGAAATTAGAAAGGTGCACAGCCATTCCTGACTTTTATTTCTTTTTCTTTTTAATTAAATCTTTTTGTTTGTTTGTTTGTTTGTTTGTTTTTCTTCTTGATGTTTTGTATGTTTGCCCAGGCCAGACACAAAATTATGACAATACTATTTCTGTCTCTTATTGTGATAAGTGTAAGCCACCATGTTTGATCATATCCCATTCTTTTATTTTTGAAATGGGCTTCTAATACGTAGCTCATTCTGTCTTGGAACTCTTTATATAGATCAGGCTGGCTTTAACCTCACAGGTCTCCTTACATTTGTTTCCTAGATGCTGGAATACAAAGTGTGTGGGACCAACCCTGACTTCTTGGCTCCCAGGCATTATTGGCATTATTTTATTTCTCTGTTTGGCATGCTGGGATTGTCTTCTCTGAAACCAGCTTGTGACTGACATCTAGGGTCCATATCCCTCAGAAACACCATCTTAAATTCTTTATTCAATAGGTTTGTGTACCTCAAGTAGACTCCACTTTGTTATACACGCAATAGTGACCTTGAAATTTTGATACTCTGGCATGAAACCCTTGAATTCTGAGGTAGAAGGTATGTCTAACCCCATCTAGGTCATGGAGTACAGAAGAGCTAGCACAGCCTTTGTGATTCTTGGCAAGCTCTTTCCCAATTCAGATATATATCAAAAAGCCCTACATAAGCCTAATGGATACAAGCCATCCTCCTGCCTCAACCTTCCTAATAGCTAACATAGCAGATCACAGAGCAGCCAGCTTGGCTCTTTATTCCAGAACAGATTTCACAATTATGAAAAGGCATTTGTCCCTAGGTACATTGTCTGTTTAGTTTTGTGTCAACATGTTTCAAGCTATGATTGTCAGACAGAAAGGATCTCTCCTGAGAAAATGTATCCATAAGATCCACCTGTAAGGCATCTATTTAATAATGCATGGGAAGGACCAAGCCCACTGTGGGTCAAGCCACTCCTGGGCTGGTGGTCCTTTTCTATAAAGAAAGCAGACTGAGTAAGCCATGAGGAAGAAAGCTAGTGAACACTATTCCTCAGTGGGCTCTACATCAGCCCCTGCTTCCAGGTTCAGTCCATTTGGATTTCCGGTCCTGGCTTTCTTCATTGATGTACTATGATGTGGAAATGTATGCTTAATAAAACCTTTCCTCGCAGCTTGCTTTTTGCCATAGTGTTTCCTTGCAGCAGGAGAAACCATAAGGCAAAGTCCTAAGAGGCTTTTCTTTGAGGAGATTTTGTGTGCATGTCTATTGTTCGAAACACTCTGATCATGTTGTTCACATACAAATAAACT
This sequence comes from Rhabdomys dilectus, assembly GCA_019844195.1. Classification (NCBI taxonomy): domain Eukaryota; kingdom Metazoa; phylum Chordata; class Mammalia; order Rodentia; family Muridae; genus Rhabdomys; species Rhabdomys dilectus. The sequence continues at coordinate 64,248 of JADRCG010008506.1, forward strand.
TCAGCCATTTCATTGCTTTCCTACAAAAATTCTACAAGTATAAATAAACAGTGAGGCAGAGGGATTGCTGAGATTTGAAATATCAAACTAAGTGTAACTACAAGGAAAGACCCTATGCCAAAAGAAAACTAAATTCAAAACTGAGTACAGAAGCAATTATAATAAGTTGTACTCATTGTTGTAAAGTGATGAAATGAGTAGGAGTTTCATTTGGTGGTGATGTACATTCTTCTGGAACTGGGGGTTTAATTCTCTCTTGTCTAGTGTTAGGAGTCTAGAAGTGTGCCAGCAGCCTACCTGACTTCCTTTTAGGTCAAATTGAGACATTGTTTTTTCAAAATTGACCAGCTAATCCAACTGACTTTCTATAGCTTCTGTCCACAAATTACAGTGTCTTATGGCCTCTGTTCTCTAAAATACAAGATTGAGGGTGTTTCAGAAAGGATGGGAGCAGAAGCAGGCTACTTAGAGAAGGTGGATGGAAATGGGAGCTCAGCAGGTTCTGGCAGCCACAGCTTTACTTCCAGGTCTGAGGAGGCAGAGCAGGAGCTCTGTGAGCCTAAGACTAGTAAGGACTACACATCTAACTTTAGACCCACCAGAACCACATAATCTCAAAAATAAACATGTTTTTTTTTTTTAAACCAAGATGCTACACATCCTGGTGAGATGACAGAGCTGGCAACAGAATTTTGCATTAAGCTTGAGCAGTGACAGGAATCTACATGCTTGGAGAACAGAATGAGTCCCCGGGTTTTCCCTTCCACCCCAATTGTATCACCCATGAGCACCTCCTTAAACATGAATGCACACACAGAAATGTTAGTGTGACAATGGCAGTTGTCTAAGGGTGTGGGACAAGCTTCTGCTCTCAACATGCATTGGATGAATGACGATTGCCCAGAAAATGAGTCTGGAAAGAAATTTCATCTTACCTAACTGGACAACATGATGAGAGCTGGGATTGATATCAGAAAGCATCTTGACATTGAGACCTAAGGGGTTAGGAGGTACAAGTCAGGAAACCCCCAAGGTGGGAGCTATGTCATCCTAGGCTGTGGAAAGAGCAACATGGAGAAGAATAATATCCCTGGGATGATGGTGGGGAACCACTATAGTCTTTTTTTTCTCCTGGGATTTTCAGGGATTTTTCCACCTGGGTAATTTGATAGTTTCTATAAAAGATGTCTCCAAAGATTTGAGAAGGTGTTCTCCAGTGGCTGGTGCTGTTTAGCCAGGTTTAGGAGGTATGACCTTGATGGAGGAAGTGCCATTGGGCTTGAGTTTTGGGATATTATAGCTGCACCCTGATTCCAGTCCTTCTTCTCTGCTTTGTTTCTGAATGTAAAAATATAAGGTCTCCGTTTCCTATTCCTTGACTTCTGCCTCCCTAGCCACCTCATTATTCTTCTGCAACCATAAGCCAAAATAAATACCTTCTCATAAAAGTGGCTTTTGTCATGTTATTTTGTATCACAAGAAAGTTTCTATGTAGTTGTTTTCTTGGAAACCTTAACACCCAGTCCTCATGTTCTGACCCTTGACCTATAAGAGTAGCATCTGAGGCTAAGAGAAGTGTTCAGGTCAAAAAACAGTCTGACTAACTTAAGACATCAAGCAGGAGGCTGGAAAATTCTTTCTGTGATACAAAAGTAGGTCCACAGCATCCTAGGCTACTGACAAAAACCTTGTCTGAAAATAAAGACTTATTGCACATGGGCTGGGGCCAAAGCTTGAAGGGAGAACCTAGGGAATCACACTGTATGCTATAGGAATAGAACCTGAAGATAGGGCTAATAATTCCAAGCCAGAGGTTGTCCAAGATTTCTGATTATGCTTAGACATCTGAGCCCTGGACTACACGTGATTAGGAACTAACCAGAATATTGGCTCATTGACTGACAAAACCCTTTGAAACCAGGAGTAGCTCACATAATATTAAAGTACTTAAAAGAGGCTAACACTTCTCTAATGTTCAAATCTTAACCTAGACCTTTCCCCTTATTCAGATGCCTGCTAACTCATCTAGAGAAGATCAATGTTACTGTGCCCCTCAGAGTACTTGGTGGGCATATAATAATGATTGGACTAAATGGGCCTCTTCTGATGTTTTCCAAACTAAGGAACCTCTTTTATGCATTTAGTAGACAGGTTGATCAGGAACTAAAGGTATTAAAAGTTTCAGTTTCTGAATTAAAACAACAGTTAAATTCCTTGATAGAAATGGTCCTACAAAATTAAAGAGGCATGCATATAGTTTTCATTAGATAAGGGGGACTACATATTATGTATAGCTTTGAGGAAAACCTGTTGCATTTATAGTAATTGATATGGAGTAATCAGAGAAAATCTTACCACAGTTGGAGAAAACCTTGAAAAGAGGAACACAACAGAGACATAAATGAAAACAATTGATGCTGTTGTCTGTTCTCATGACCCTCCTGGCTAGTTACTGACATATCAGCAGTGACTGACCTTTAATTCTCAAATTCTCATCTGATTGGATTAAAGATGGGTCCTGCATCTTAAAAACTAGCCAATAATCATATATATGTATATGTATATATATATATATATATCAATGGTAATAAGTATCAATTATACTTCTTTAGTGTAGAATAAATTGGATTGTTCACTAAGACCAATGTAGAATGTAGCAGGGCCCAAAATGCAATTGAGTTCATTATGGAAATGATATCATGCAGGCTCTAAGACTAGGCACCCAGACAGCACCACCTACCAAAATTACAGCAAACGCTTAATCCATCAAATTACATAAGTCTCTAAACTACCAACCTTGCTTTTTCTCTCTGTAGTTTCACTACTGACTCTTGTTAATTCACGCAGGGTTTTTGTTAACTAAAGTATGCCAACTTAAAATGATATTTTTCTGTTTCAAATTTACCCTGATAAAGGCTCCTGCTACACTGAATACTCAAAGACCCATTGTAGTTTCCCACAGGTTAACAAAGATATTCTATTGGCTTAGAGATGTGGACAAGAAGTCTTCTCTGTTGGGTACCTCAAATCTAGTTAGGGTCTTACACTGAGTTCAAAACAAGCCTGGAAACAGACATGGTGGCACAGGCCTTTAATCTCAGCACTGGGAAGCAGAAGCAGGTAGATTCCTGAGCTCCAGGTAAGGGTGGTCCAGACTTTCAGGACAGCCATAGATGCACAAAAAAACCCTGACCCCTATAAAAACACAAAACATATACACAATTGCAAGACACACACACACACACACACACACACACACACACACACACACACATGTCCCCCTACCAAAACACCCCCATTGATTTTATGAGTTGAAGTAAAGTCTGAATTACAAATCAAAACTCTATCTATAAAAACAAAACCAAACAAAATAAAGGATGAGAGCTGTAGCTCAAATAGTAAAACCTCATCCAGTGGGTTGAAGACCATGGCTCCTGTCTGCAGCCCTTCAATACACTGTCACCACCACCACCATGCTAGGCTTGGTACAGAATGCCTGTAGTCCAGCATGGCAAGTGGAGGAAAAAGAAGCAGATGTTCAAGGTCATCATTAGCTACATTACAATTACCGCGCCAGCCTGGGCTCAAGGTTAAAGACAAGAAAACAAAGAGAAAACCATCTTAGAGGATAGACTTGGATATCAGGCTGCTTTCATGTCACCCAAAGGCTCTGCTTTCTTTCTTTCTATCTCAATTTTTTTTATTCTTAGTTTCTTGATTTTTTTAAAAAATGGTTATTATATTTATTTACATTTCAAATGTTATCCACCTTTCCAATTTCCCCTCCCCAAGTACTCTATCCCATCCTCCATTCCCCTTGCTTCTATGAGGGTGCTCCCCACCTAACCCCATCTTACCCACCTTAGCATTCTCCTCTGATGAGCCACCAAGCCTTCACAGGACCAATGGTACCCTTACCATTGATGCCAGGTAAGGCCATCCTCTGCTACATATGCAGCTGGAGCCATGGTTCCTTCCATGTGTACTCTTTTGTTGGTGGTTTCATTGGAGCTCTGTCGAGTCTAATTGGTTGATATTGTTGTTCTTCCTATGTTGTTGAAAACCCCTTCAGCTCCTTCATTCTCTCCCCTAACTCTTCCATTGGGGTACACTTGCTCAGTCCAATGATTGGCTGCAAGCTTCTGTCTCTGTATTGGTTAGACTCTGGCAGAGCCTCTCAAGAAGCAGCTACATCAGGCTCCTTTCAGCAACCACTTCTTGGCATCAGCAATAGTGTCAGGGTTTGGTGTCTGCATATGGGATGGATCCCCAGGTGTGCCAGTCTCTGGATGGCCTTTCCTTCACTCTCTGCTCCTCTCTTTGTCCCTTTATTTCCTTTAGACAGGAGCAATTCTGGATTAATATTTTTGAGATAGTTGGGTGGTCACATCCCTCAACTGAGGGTCATGCCTAACCTCTGGACATGCTCTGTACAGATTCTCTCTCCCCTTTATAGGGTATTTCAGCTAATGTCACCCACTTTAGGTTCTGGGAGAGTCTTGCTTTCCTGGCATCTGGGACTTTCTGGTGGCTACCCACAATTCCCCAACCCCCACTGCTATTTCCTGTCCTGCTGTACTTAATCACCCCCTGTCATCTCCTCCCACACCTGATCATGTCCCCCTTTTCTCTCCCTTCCACTCGCTTTTCCAACTTCCTCCCTCTCCATACCTCCTGTAATTATTTTGTTCCCTCTTCTAAGTAGGACCGAAGCATTCACACTTTGGTCTTCCTTCTTAAGCTTCAGATGGTCTGGAAGTTGTACTGTGGATATTCTAAGCTTTTGTCCTAATATCTGATTATCAGTGAGTATATACCATATGTGTCCTTTTCACTGACTTATCTCACTCAAGATGATATTTTTTTAGTTCAATTCATTTACCTGCGAATGTCATGAAGTCATTAAAATGTCAACTCTCCTTATTGTTCTGAGTCCCTAATATTAGTCCTTGTACCCATCTCCCCTGGATAAGCAGCTAGCAATCAAGAATTTTGAACCATACTTATTTCATCCCTCATTTTTATTCTTATTAAATAAAGGAAGATTTTGCCATGAACAGAAAGGGGTCCAGTAACAAGCTTGATACCTGAAGCTAATTCCCTGGGATGCACATAGTGGAAGGATAGTGCTGAGACCTAAAGTTCTCTGACCTCCTCAAGCAATTCAAGGCAGGAGTGTTGTGTTTTGCACATGCACACACAAAATAAATAAATAGAATGCAGGGGCTGGAGAAATGGCTCATCGGTTCATAGTGTGTACTGCCCTTATAGAGGACCTGAGTTTAGTTCCCAGAACCCAAGTTGGACACCTGAAAACCTCCTGGAACTTCAGGTCCAGGGAATTGCAAGGCCACTGGCTGCCTCAGGCTGCTGCACACCCATGCACACACCCACTTCTGTTGAGATCTGTACTCTGCTTGGCTTGGGGTCCAAAATGTCCCAGCCTGTGCTGCTGCTCCAGTCCATGGTTCAGGGTCTAGCAAGAGAGAGAGAGAGAGAGTGGGGGGAAGAAGGGGAAGAGCCTCTAAGAATAGAGACAAGCCAGAGGATCTGTAGTCAAGACTTGTTTACTGTCTCCATCATACACACACCACTACACCTACTACTACTACATCCCTACAAGGAAATCCTGGGTATTTATAAGCACAAGCAGAACACAGGTGAAGATATTTTACCCCGTGAACCATGCAGCTGGGGTCAGTAAACAGCAAAGCAAGCTATGTGGGATAAACAAGATGTTTTTTAGAGTGTGCTTCAGCTCTTGTAGGCTGTTGAAAACCAAGTGTCTCATCAGGGTATATGGCTCCAGATGACTGCAAAGATGATAGCTGCTTTCTAGCCACTTTCTGCCAAAAATCGGCTCCCAACAACTTCCACAACTCCATATTTTTTTTTGGTTTTTCAAGACAATGTTTCTCTGTGTAGCCCTGGCTGTCCTGGAACTCACTCTGTAGACCAGGCTGGCCTCGAACTCAGAAATCTGCCTGCCTCTGCCTCCCAAGTGCTGGGATTAAAGGCTTGCACCACCACTGCCCAGCCTTCCATAATTTAAAATAATAAGCATGTGTAGTGTGGAGATGAGGTAGAGTCTCATGTTATTCTGCTGAAGTGTTTGTGTGGATCTGTGCTTACTTTCAAAAAATTCCTGACTACCTTGGCAGCATGAGACATGTCTTGGTTGTTAACGTACTACTGTTCCTCTTGCCAGGGACACAGGTGTAATTCCCAGCAGTCACTTGGTGGCTCCCAACTTTTCAGGACTCCAGTTTTAGGGGCCTGATGGCATCTTCTGAATCAGAGATCAATATGCACTCACGTGGTGCACACACATCCATGCTGACAAAACACTCATATATAAAATAAAAGTGACAACTAAAAGGAGCTAACAGGAAATCCTGAAAGACAAAAATGAATCAAAGTGAAGTCTGAGTGTCACTTGGATCCTGGGCCTGTAATCTCATCATCCAAATTCCAAGGCAGGTTATAGAAATGGTTTCAGTCAGGAGTGGCTCTACTTGACTGGGAATTATGAGCAGGACAGTGTGGCATGAACCTTTAATCCCAGTACTCCAAATGTAAGTGCACAGTGATTTTTCTGAGTTCAAAAGGAGCCAGGTGGAGCAGTCTCCAGAATGTTCCTCCTTCAGTTTCTGTTCCACACTTTTTCTCCATATTTGCTCCCATGAGTATTTTGTTCCCCCTTCTAAAAAGGACCTAAGCACTCACACTTTGGTCTTCCCTCTTCTTGAACTTCATGTAGTCTGTGAGTTGTATCTAGGGTATTGTGAGCTTTTGGGCTAATAAGCACTCATCAATGAGTGTATGCCTTATGTGTTCTTTTGTGATTGGGTTACCTCACTCAGGATATTTTCTAGTTCCATCCATTTGCCTAAGAATTTTATGAACTGACTGTTTTTAATAGCTGAGTAATTCTCCATTGTATAAATGTACCACATTTTCTGTATCTATTCCTCTGTTAAAAGACATCTGGGTTTTTTCCAGCTTCTGGCTATTTTAAATAAGGCTGCTGTGCACATCGTAGAGAGTGTGTCCTTGTTATATGTTGGAACATCTTCTGGGTATATGACCAGGAGTGGTATAGCTGGGTCCTCAGGTAATGTTATGTCCAATTTCCAGAGAACTGATTTCCAGAGTGATTATATCAGCTTGCAATCCCACCAACAAAGGAGGAGTGTTCCTCTTTCTCCACATCCTCGACAGCATGTGCTATCTTTTGAGTTTTTGATCTTGGCCATTCTGTCTGGTATGAGTTATTCACCGAAGGCAGACACTGATGTGGATGCCAGGAAGTGCATGCTGATAAGAGCATGATATATCCATCCACTTAGAGGTCTGCAAGAGCCTGACATACACAGAGGTGGATGCTCACAGCTAATCACTGAACTGATCATAGGGTTCCCAATGGAGGAGTTAGGAAAGACTGAAGGAGCTGAAGGACTTTGGGGCCTCGGCCCCTTGAAAATAGCAACCAACCAGAGTTCCCAGGGTCTAAATTACCAGCTGGGGGAGCACATAGGGAGGACCCATGGTTCCAGCTGCATATTTAGGAGAGGAAGGCCTTGTAGGGCATAGATGGGAGAGGAGGTCCTTGGTCCCTTGAAGGATGAATGCCCCAGTGTGTGGAAATTCAAGAGTAGGGAGGTAGAAGTGGGTGGGTAGGAGCACATCCTCAAAGAAGCAGAAGGAGGAGGGATGGGATAGGGGGTTTCTGGGTGGGAAAGGGAAGTTGGAAAGGGGATAACATCTGAAATGTAAATAAAATATCCAATAAAAATTAATATCAGAAAACAAAACAAACCAAAAAAAAACCCCATCAACAACAAACCAAACCAATCCAAACCAAGCCAAGCCAAGCCAAGCTAAGCCAAGCCAAGCTAAAGCAAAACAAAACAAAACAAAACAAAACAAAACAAAACAAAATAAAACAAAATAAAGCAATAATAAAAGGAGCCTCCTCTACAGAGTAAGTTCCTGGATAACCAGGGCAATACAGAGCAACACTGCTTCCAAAACCAAAACAAATCAAAGGAAAAGATAAAGGGCTTTTTGTTTTGTTTTGTTTTGTTTTTTAAGCACAGACAAACATGACACATTAGTAAACAAACACTATTTTACATGAAATGATCTGGTGATATAGCTCAGTGTTCTCTGCCCTTAGTGTAAAGACATCATTACAGAATTCTTATGTGAAAATCCCTGGATTCATCCCATCAGCAAATGCTCTGAATCTGCCACACTTGAGAGTGCTTGTAATGCATACAGCCTGGGATAGATCTCAGAACTCCAAATATCAGGTGCAGAAGCACACACCTGCAATCCACCAGCCTTTAGAGAATGATGGAAGGACAGATTTAAGGTCTGTGGAGATTCCTTCTTAGACTTCATATACACCTGCTCCCTGGTCCCCCAAATCAGAAGAAAAATAGAAATGGATCTGTGTAAACTTAAAAGGCAAATGTTCTGACAGACTTTTCAACCCTAGACTATTTTGTAGTTTGTGTATTTATTTTAGATTTGAAATGTTTGCTTTCTAGCAGAGAGGAAAAGCTGGGTGATACTATGCTGACCCAGCCAAGGTGGGTACTTGGGAGAAGATACCATGCTGACAGACAGTGAGAGACGGGACAGTTTGGAAAGTAGCAATCCTTCTGTTCTTGTCTCATGTGTAATGTGTGAGTGCCCCTCCATGGCTGAGCTTCCATTTTTGATTGCATCTTCTCTAGGAAGAGCTGAGATGGTTCCTTGATGAAACACCTAGCTTCTTCTCTAGAGCTGAGCTGGTCTCTTCATGACCCCCTCTAGTTTCCTCTCTTGAGCTGAGCTAGTCCTTTCAAGATCACCCTCTTCCTTCTTCTCTAGGACTGAGTTGGTTCCTTCATGAAACTCCCACAGCTTCTTCTCCAACTCTAAAATTACAGGTGAGATTACCATTCCAGTAAGTCAGAACTGCATGCTACAGAAACAGTCACCTGAGCCACACCATCAGTACCTCTCAGAAGATTAATGAACTCACACCATCCACCTGCCTCAAGGTTTTGATTAACTGACTCAGTAAGTGTCTGACACAGCATCCAGCCTCATCAGAAAACAAGGAATCTTAAGAGTGTGGGGGCAAAATCAGTTTGGGAACTGCTTATGATTGGCTAGAGTGAGGTTTGCTTTTGTCATCCTCCCTTATTAGAAATCGGCACATCAATTTCACAAGTTCTTGATCTAATGAGGTCAGATTTTCCAAGACCTAATGAGTGAGGATTGTTTTGTTTGTTATTGTTTTGAGTTGACCCTGTCTCTTGTAACACAATATGACCTTGGACTAGTTTGTGGCTTAAGCTAGCCTTGAATTCCTGAGCATCTGCCTCTATGTAATAATGCTGGCCTTACTTAGCTGTGCAGCAGCATACAGTGTCTGGTTAATTTTTTAAACTGTCGTGCTTCATATCAAGTTTAATGATTGAATATTCCTTTTGTAAGACTATTTATAAATAATAGTTGATCTCTGGAGTCTAGTAATACAGCTGAATGAGGAATGATGCTTGCTACAAGCCCAATAGGATGTGTTGTTACCGAGGACCTGATGGAAGAAAAGAGAATCTGCTCCTGCAAGTGGTCCTCTCACCTCCATTCAAAAAAGGACATAGTCTCTGTGTCTGTGAGTCTTTCTGTTTATATGTCTGTCTGTCTCGTTGTCTGTCTGTATGTAGGTCTATGTCTCTGTCTGTCTCTCTTTCATATTCACATGCCCACAAAGAATATGAAAAGATATTTCTTCCTAATTTCTTAATTAAAAGATATTTCTTCTTAATTCGTTAATTCCACACTTGTTTTTTACACTTTTAATAGGTTTAATTTAATTTGTCATATTGTCTTTATTTACCAAGAACTCCCCTTGACCATGTACTATACAATTATGCATTGTGGGAAACTATCAACTCAGTTTTGACTAAGAGTTTCTATCAGAGACTTAAGGGATGGCTCATTGATTAAGGCTCTTGCAAAGGATCAAATTGTAAGCCACAGTGTCTAGTATGTAGTTTTAAATGGAACCTATGCTAAATCCTGCTAAGAGTTTGCATTGGTGGTCTTGCCCACCTCCATGGGTAGCCCTAAGCTCCTGCTTGCATTTCTCAGGTCGTGGACACCCTTTGGGTGGCCTGCAGTATCCCAGATACTCTTAGCGCCACAAAATTAAAACACTAGAGACTTATATTTCACCAACCAGATTTATAATGGCAAATCTCCAACCCCAAAATGTCCATGCAAAGAATACACAGCTCAATAATACAATTACAAGCTTCACTCTTTGACTGGACAAATATAGCACTGGACAACTCGATTGCCCATCTATGAAATCCCTAGCTACTTTCCAGTCCTCTGCTCCATCTTCAACCTCATCTTTCTCCATCTTCTTCTCCCTTCACTCTATCTCTCTTCCCTTCTTCTTCTCCTCCTCTTCCTTCTCTAAAACTTTCAGCTGTACCTTTTTCTTCCACTGCTCAACCACGGTCTCCTGAGGGAGCAGAAAATACAGCAGCAATCCATGACCACAGTGTTTTGGTCAGGACGTCTACAAATACCTGTAAGCTCTAGCACCTAAAGACTGCCATCTTCTTCTGGACCCTTGGAGTACTATACGCATGTCTGGACATAACCACATGTATATACACAACATTTTATGTAACTAAACAAAAATAACTTAAAAAATACAGAAATTAGACTTCACCAAAATTAAATTGTTTACACATTCATTACACATAATTTATGTCTAATGGATTTTAATGTGATTTTTATTCTACAGTCGGCAGGCATTATAGGTGGTATCAGGAATGGGAAAATTACACAAAATCCTCCACAACTGAAGGTCTGAGGAGGAAATTGGCTGTATATTAGACTTTCATTTTTTTTGTTTTTTCCTATCACTTTTATTATTCACACCTTTATTTAGTTTTGGTTCTAGAGAGGTTCTCTCCATGAAGCTCTGGCTTGTTTGGATATCACACTGTAGATGAGCCTCGTTGCTTACTCACAGATCCTCCTGCCTTTGCCTCATCAGTGCTGGAATTAAAGACGTGAACCCCACTGTCTAACTAAGTATTCCTATCTTTCATATGAATTGAATGTGTCCTTGTAAAAGTTGTGTTTAATTTATTAGGAATGGATAAATTTTACAGTAACTTAGGGATAGCAATGGAGGTGTGGTTTCTTAAAAGGTGAAAAGGGAAGGATGGATAAAAAGCTCAGGGAGTTAGAGAAGACACTGGGAATCATGGTGTCACCTCGTTACCCTGATGGAATAGGAGACCTGTCATCCACTGTTTGTGTATGTTAAGACAGAAACCCAACCCTTCTCTTGTAGCCCAGTCACTCTCCACTGTGGACATTACAGCACAGGTGACACAAGAATTCTTATTTCTGTCTCCTCTGAGGAGAAGATCATAAAGTAATTTTGGCTCCAAGAGTTGCTTTGCCTTCATCTCAAATGGTTTTTGTTTGTCTATTCTTGGGTTTGTTTTCTTGAGATAGAATTTTGCTCTGTTGTTGACTTTGGCCTGTTACTGGCCACTTGACTCAAGGTGGTTGAAATTTATAGTCCTCCTGCTTCTGTCTTCTGGAGTTACATGAAGGTGTCTCCAAGTGCCACCTCAGCCTCCTTATTTGACTAAGTGAATTTCTCTCTCTCTCTCTCTCTCTCTCTCTCTCTCTCTCTCTCTCTCTCCCTCTTCCTCTTTCTCATTAATATTCATCCAGTTTAATATTTCTGATTTTTAAACATTTTCAATATTTTCTCTGTGTGAATGTTTTGCCTACATTTGTGTAAATTGTATCCACATATGCCTGCTGTATTAGGAGATCAGAAGAAGTATGGATCCCCTGGAACTAGAGATGTGGTTGACTTAGGCCACCATGTGCTTATTGAAACCAAATTTGAATCTATGGTGAGAACCATCTCTCCAGCTCCCATTTCTGCATTCTTTGTTTGTTGGTTGATTTTTCTGTTTTGAAGCAGATTCTCTAGTAGCCCAGGCTCATCTAGCATCTATTGATAGCTGAGATGAACTTGAGGCAGAGATCCTTCCTCCTGCCTCTACTGTCAGATGACTGGAATCTTAGGTATGAGGCAAGGTAGCCTCTTTGTATAGTGTTAGAAGTTTCCTTTCTCATAAGATTCGGAATGTACATGAATTTTTAAATAGAAAATTAGAACAACTTCTGAATAGGAAGACTTTCAAGGGATTCTAGTTAAGCCTGAAATGGCCTAAGCAAGTTTACAAGATGGACAAACTTTTGCAATGTCTTGCCTTATTACAATATGGTATTGGGGGGCTCCCTTGAAGGTACTGGCAGAAAAACCCAGCGTTCTAAGTGGATGAGTCCTCTTTCCAGCCCCTTGATATAAATTAACATTTCCTTTTGCCTGGGTGGAAGAATAATCCTGAGAACAGAGTGGGAAAACAGGCCATTGTTTATCACACCTACTCTGGCAACTGAGGCTGGTGAGTTGAAAGTTATGCCAGCTAGGACTTTTGAATAATAAATCTTGATAAAACTCTGAAAGAAATTTACATCAAAAGGTACAAATTGGCTGGCAGCTCAGACTTGGTGGGTTGAACTGAGGTATAAAAATCTCCAATTTCTGACTAGACTGAAATGAATAGAAATAAATTATGTCTAAAAAGATGGAACCCACTCTTCTGGCCTGTGCCTTCTGCTGGAGCAGCTTACAAGCTTTTCTGCTCCTCTGAAGACCTACAGTCTGAATGCTTCTCAGAAGTTCTGTTGCACACAGGACAGTAGGTAAGGGTCCCTTCCAAAAACTGTAGAAGCTAGGGACACTGTGGAGCCCAGTGGACCCTGTACTCACCAACCCCCAAACTTCCACTCCCCCGAATTCAACTCTCATTTCATCTGTGACTTCTGCTGGGGCAGATCCCCAGGTTATTTGCTTCTCTAAAGACCTCACAATCTAAAGGCCTGTCATGAGTTCTGTTGCACACCAGGCAACAGACACCACAGTTTGAAGACTTACCATAACGGCTACAGGCAGTACAACAGCTTGACTGCTTCTGAAGGCCCCACAAGAAGTCTGCTACACCAGGGGCCATAGGCCTCCCAAGAGACATGTTACAACCCAGGGGCACAGCAGGCAGGCTACACACAGAGACATCCATGCCAGCTATCACCAGACATAACCAGATGGTGAGAGGCAAGCACAAGACCATAAACAACAGCAGTCAATATACTTTGACATCATCAGAACCCAGGTCTCTCATCACAGCAAGCCTTGGATACACAAACATACCTGAAAAGCAGGAAGATGATCTAAAATCATTTGTCAAGAAGATAAGAATCCTTTAAGGAGGATATAAATAACTCACTGAAAAAAATACTGGAAAACAAAGGTAAACATGTAGAAGCCCTTAAAGAACAAATAAATAAATCCCTTAAAGAAATATAGGAAAATATAGTAAAACAGGTGAAGGAATTGAACAAAGAAGTCCAAGAACTAAAAGTGGAAGTAGAAACCATAAAGAAAACACAAATGCAGGCAACCTTTGGAATGGAAAACATAGGGAAAAGGTCAAGAATTACAGATGTAAGTGTCACCAGCAGAATACAAGAGATAAAAAGGTGAATCCCAGGTATAGAAGATACCTTAAAAGATATTGACAGAACTGTCAAGGAAAATTCAAAACATAAAAACTTCCTAACTCAAAACATCCAGGAAATCCAGAATACAATGAAAAGACCAAATCTAAGAATAATAGGAATAGAGGACAGCAAAGATTCCCAGCTCAAAAGACCCAAAAAACGTCTTCAACAAAATCATAGAAGAAAACTGCCAACCTAAAGAAAGAGATGCTGTGAATGTACAAGAAGCCTATAGAACACCAAATAGATTGAACCAGAAAATAAAATTCTCTTCTCACATAATAATCAAAACGCTAAAGACACAGAATAAAGAAAGAGTATTAAAAGCTGTAAGGGAAAAAAGCCAAGTAACATATGAAGGCAGATCTATCAGAATTGCACAAGACTTCTCAACAGAGACACTAAAATCCAGAAAGAAAGCCTGGAAAGTGATCATGCAGATCCTAAGAGAACACAAATGCTAGCCCAGGCTACTATACTCAGCAAAACTCTTAATCAATGTAGATGGAGAAACCAAAATATTCTAGAACAAAATCAAATTTAAATAATACCTATCAATTCATCCCTTCAGAGGATTCTGGAAGGAAAACTCCAACAGAAGAGTGGTACCTATACTAAGTATTAATCATCTCATAACAAAGTCAAAAGGAGAGAGTCACATGCTCATAATGCCACCTACAACAACAAACAAAGCAGGAACTAACAATCATCTGTCTTTAATATCTCTTAATATCAATGAAATCAATAACCCCCCCTAAAAAAGACATAAGTTAACAGACTGGATACACAAAGAGGGACCAGCATTTTGTTTCATACAAGAAACAGCCCTCAATAACAAAGACAGACACTACCTCAGAATAAAAGGCTGGAACAAAGTCCTTCAATCAAATGGTCCCAAGAAAAAAACTGGAGTTGCCATCCTAATAGCTAATAAAATACTTTCAACCAAAAGGTATTAACTGAAATAGGGAAGAACACTTCATATTCATCAAAGGAAAAATCCACTAATAGAAAATCTCAATTCTTAACATCTATGCCCTAAATGCAAGGGCACCTACATTCATCAAAGAAGCTTTACTAAAGCTCAAAACACACATTGAACCCACACAATAATAGTGGGAGACTTCAACACCTCACTCTCACTAATGGACATATCACTGAAACAGAAACACAATGAAAGTAATAGAGGTTATAAACCAAATGGATTCAACAGATACCCACAGAATATCTCACCTTAAAACAGAAGAATCCACCTTCTTCTCAGCACCTCATGGAAACTTCTCCAAAATCAACCATATAGTTGGACACAAAACAAACCACAACAACACAACACAAAGGTAGACATAATAACAGAAAATATGGAAATGAAAAAAAAAAACCACCAGCTCCTACTACAAAAGCCCATGTTCACCAAAACAGGAAAATCTAGATGAAATGGATAGTTTTCTAGACAGACAGATACCACATACCAAAGTTAAATCAAGAACAGGTAAACTTTATAAATATGTCCATATCACCTAAAGAAAAAGAAGTCATTAAAAACCTCCCAACAACAATAAAAATTGCCCAGGGCCAGATGGCTTTAATACAGAATTCTACCAAACTTTCAAAGAATAGCTAATACCAATACTCCTCAAACAATTTTATAAAATAAAAATGGGGGAACACTACCTAGCTCATTACATGAATTGACAATTTTATACCTAACCCACACAAGGACTCAACAAAATAAGAGAACTTTACAGCAATTTCTCTTCTGAATATTGATGTAAAAATACTCAATGAAATTTTTGTAAACTAAATCCAAGAATACATCAAAACCATAATTTACCATGACCAAGTAGGCTTCATTCCAGGGATGCAAGGTTGGTTCAATATATGAAAATCTATTAACATAATCTAGTATAGAAACAAACTCAAAGACAAAAATCACATGATCATCTTATTAGATGCTGAAAAGTAATTTGACAAAATACAACCACTCCCTTCATGTAAAAAGTATTAGAGAGATCCAGAATTCAAGGCCCATACCTAAACATAATAAAAGCAATATACAGTATACCAATATCTAATATCATGTTAAATGGAAAGATACTTGAAGCAATCCCACTAAAATCATGGACAAGACAAGGATGCCCACTCTCTACATATCTTCAATATAGCACTTGAGGTTTTAGCTAAAGCAATAAGACAACAACAGGAGATCAAGGGGATACATGTTGGCAAAAAAGTCAAGGTATCACTATTTGCAGATGATATGACTGCATACATAAGCATCCCCAAAAATTCTACCAGAGAACTTCTACAGCTAATAAACAACTTCAGTAAAGTGGCTGGATTTAAAGTTAACTCAAATAAATCAGTAATCTTCCTTTATACAAATGATAAATGGGCTAAAAATGAAACTAGGGAAACAACACCCTTCACAATAGTCACAAAAATATCAAATACCTTGGGGTAACTATAGCCAAACAAGTGAAAGATGTATATGACAAGAACTTCAAGTCTTTCAAGAATGAAATCAAAGAAGACCTCAAAAACTGGAGAGATTTCCTGTGCTCATGGACTGGTAGAATTAACATATTAAAATAGGCCATCCAACCAAAAGCAATCTACATATTCAATGCAATTCCCATCAAAATTTTAAGACTTTTTTTAAAGACATGGAGAAAGCAATTGTCAAATTCATCTGAAAAAAAAAAAGAAAGAAAGAAAAGAAAATCCAGGGTAGCAAAAACAACACCCCGGGGTGAGAATCAACACCCCGACCTCAAGCTATAATACAAAGCAATAGTGATTAAAACTGCATGGTATTGGTACAGAGATAGACAGGTTGATCAGTGGAATAGAATTGAAGACCCAGAAATAAAACCACACTCTTAAGAACACTTGATCTTTGACAAAGAAGCCAAGAATATACAATGGAAAAAAAGAAAGCATCTTCAATAAATGTGCTTGTCTAACTGACACTCTGTGTGTAGAAAAATGAAAATAGAATCATATTTGTCACCTTGCATAAAGCTCAAGTCCAAGTGGATCAAGGACCTCAACATAAAACCAGATACATTGAATCTAATAGATGAAAAAGTGGGAAAGAGCCTTGAACACATTGGCACAGATTTTGGATTGTCCTAAACAGAAATCCAATGCCTCAGGCTCTAAGATCAAGAATAGGTAAATAAGAACAAAAGAAACTGAAAAGCTTTTGTGTGACAAAGGACAAAATCAATAGGACAAACTGGCAACCTGAAGATTGAGAAAAAAAAATCTTCACTAACTCCACATCTGAGGCAGTGCTAATTTCTAATATTTATTAAGTACCCAAGAAGCTAAACTCCAAAAAAACCAAACAACCCAATAAAAAATGGGGCATAGAACTAAAACATGAATTCACAACAGAGGAATCTTAAATGGCTGAGAAGCACTTAAAGAAATATTCAAAGTCCTTAGTGATCAGGGAATTTCAAATCAAAATGACCCTGAAATTCAACATTACACCAATTAGAATGGCTAAGATCAAAAACTCAAGTGATGGCACATGTTGTCAAAGATATGGAGAAAGAGAGACACTCCTCCATTGCTGGTGGCATTGCAAACTGGTACAATCACTCTGAAAATCAATCTGGAGATCCCTCAGAAAATTGCAAAAAAATGAAGACTCATCTATACAACTCTTGGGGATATACCCAAAGATGACCCACCGTATCACAGGGGCATGATTCTACTATGTTCATAGTGGCCTTGTTTGTGATAGCCAGAAGCTGGAAAGAACCCAGATGTCCCACCTCAGAAGAATGGATACAGAAAATGTTGTTCATTTACACAATGAAGTACTACTCAGCTATTAAGAATGAGGAATATATGAATTTTGCAGGCAAACCGACGGAAGTAGAAAATACCATCTTGAGTGAGGTAACCCAGACCCAAAAGGACATGCATGGTATGTACTCACTAAAAAGTGGATATCAGCCAAAAAGTACAGTATTCCCAGGATGCAATCCACAAAACTCAAGAAGGTTAATAAGCCAAAGGACCCAAGTGAGGATACCTCAGTCCCACTTGTGAGGAAGAAGAAAGCAGTCATGGAGGGTAGAGGAAGGGAGGAACCTGTGTGGCAGAGGAAACCAGGAGGGGAAAAGGGTAACATGATCAATTATGAGGGAGGGCAGGAGTAAAGCCCTGAGGGCTAGCACAAAGAATGGAAACAGGCAACCTCAGGAGGTAGGAGGAGGTGGCACACTCTAGAATGTACCAGGTGGCTCACCTAGAATGGGAGGTGAGAGATGCAGAACTCAAAGGGAAAAACCTTAGATGAAATGCCCTACAATGGAGACAGGGAACTTGTGGAGTCATCTAGAGTAGAAAGACAGGGCATCAAGTGGAGGGATGGGGTTGCCATCTCACTGTCGAAAACTCTGACCATAATTGTTTTTGTCTACAAGAACTGTAGGAACAAAATTGAAGATGAGACTGAGGGAAAGGTGGTTCAGTGACGGGCTCAATTTGGGATCCATCTCAAGGGGGGGCTCTAAGGCCTAACAATATAACTGATTCTATCATGTGCTTACAGAAGGGAGCTTGGCATGGCTGTCCTCTGAGAGGCCCTACCTGCAGGTGAAAGAGTCAGATGCAGATATTTACACCCAACCAATGGACAGAAGCCAGGGACCACTGTGGTTGAATTAGGGAACAGCTAGAAGAAGATGAGGAGGAGGGCACGCCATAGGAAGACCCACAGTCTCAATTAACCTGGATCCCCAGGATCTCTCAAACACCAAGCCACCAATCAGGCAGCATACACCTGCTGGTATGAGGCCACTAACACATATATAGCAGAGGACTGCCTGGTCTGGCCCCAGTCAGAGAAGAAACACTTAATCCTGGAGAGACTTGAGGCCTCAGGATGTGGGGAGGTCTAGTGGGGTGGCGGAGGGTGGTGGAGAGGGACTCCTCTTGGAGATGAAGAAGGAGGAATGGGAGACAAATAGTCAGAGGGTAGACTAGGAGGGGGATAATGACAGGAGTGTGAAAGGAATTGAAGAAATATTATTTATTGTTATTATTATTGTTGTTGTTGTTGTTAACAATAAAGATGGAACCCTGGTATGGAAGTACTTGCCATTAATCCCAGTAGTGCTGGGGAGAAGTAAGCAAATTTCTATTAGCCAAAGACCAGCCTGGTCTACAAGAAAGTGTCAGTCCAGAAAATGACTCATAGTGAGACCCTGTCTCAAACAACAGTAAAACATACAACATACAGAAAAAAATGGGAATGAAGTACAATAAGAGTTAACACTAGTTTTTTTCTCCCACATATTCCCCCTACTCTGCAGCAAGTGCAGGTCCTCTTGGAGACAGATCTCAGCCCGTATTCCCAGCATAGGAGCTCACATTTCACCCTGGCTGTTTAAAGTCTTTGCTTACTTGTTCTGTTGCTATGCTTATGCTGGACAGTATCCTTGTCCCAGGGTAGAATCACTTTGGCAATTGTGTTCATTTTTCTGTGCTCAGGAATGAGACTCAGGCTATCCATACCTCTTTCTAAAGGTGATGACAACAAACGTAGCCAACTGTACCCATTTCACAGTTTGCTGCCAGACAAGTCCCATGGATAGAGGACAGTATGTCAGAAGGTTTCTCAGGGAGCCTTTCATATTTCTTTGAAAGTCTTTATAGAGAAATGTCCCACTCTAAACGGATGAGGCTCCATTGTCTCCAGAGTGCCTACTCCTTTGAGAAGTAGCATTTAGAACAGCAGGGTGTTGGCAGAATGACAGTAAGTCATACCTGACATGAATGATTCATAATCTGCCTTGCTGCCTTGGGGAGCCCTGGCTGTGAGATGAGCAGAGGAAGTGAAGTTGGAAAATCAGGTTTCTACTGTGTGGATAGTGACACTGGTCCTTAGGTTACTTCTGTAAAGGTAAGGGAAAAGCCATCTTAGCTTTGTTCTGAGAGGATATGTTTCTGGATACTTCTACAGGATTTCCCTAAGAATGAGCTTCCAGGCTGTTCCCATGCTTCAACAGGTGGCAATCCAGGAGCTGCTGAGTAAAGAAGACTTGGCTGTACTGCTTCCATGTGGATAACTTCCAGACTATGTTGGATGGAGTGAACTGGCTGAGTTTCAATAACTAGGTTTGTCCTAGGTATGTGAGTCTGAGTTGTGGAAGGCAAGGCTGTGCTTGTAATTCAAAGAGAATGTAATGGAGGGAACTTGAGACATGGGATCGAGGCAGATTATACAGTGAATCTCCAACCACCCTAATCTCCCTTGTGTTTGACCCACAGAAGGTATAAATTGAAAGAGCTCTATTTACTGGATACCAACCACCATGGCTTCCTGGAAATATGGATTCCAACACGGGATCGTCTCTGCATTCCATATCCAGAACCAAAGCAGAAAGTTCACACAACAGTACTGACAAAAGCAATAATTGTTCATGCAGACTATGGCTGCCTGATGGGCACTCTCTAATATACCAGAAGCTCTTCATGTGGTTGATCATGCAGGACTCACAAATAATGCACTGCACTTTCTATAATCGGTACCAAAAATGAGATGAAAGTTAAGACAGTATAAGGTGTTTGATCCCTTGGGATATCTTGGGATCTGTAGCTACAGACAGGTGGTTTTAAGTCACCTGGCATGGATGCTGTGAAAGAGCAATCTGTGCTCTTAACTCTTTAGGCATCTTTCTAGCCTCAAAATAAGCATCATGTGACATGGGCTGGCCTGGAACTTATAGACAACTTATAGACAATCTTCATCAGCTTCTGCCTCTGGAGTATTGAAAAGTAAAGCAGTACACAGCCATGACTGATTATTTGTTTCTCTTGAGGGTTTTGTATATTTGCCCCCGCTAGACTCAAATAAATGACATTGTTTCTGTATCTTGTTGTGATAAGTGTAAGTCACCATGTTAGATCATATCCCATTCTTCTATTTATTAAAGTGGGGTTTTATTATGTAGCTCTGCCTGCCTTGGAAATCGTTATATAGACCATGCTGGATTCAAACTCACAGGTCTCCTTGCATCTCTCTTCTAGATGCTAGGATAAAATGTGTGTGGGATCAAGCCTGTCTTGGCTCCCAGACATGATTTAATTTTTCTATTGGTCATACTGGTATGGTCTTCTCTTAAACTGTCTTCTGACAGATATCCAGGGTCCATCTCCCTCTTAAACACACTTTTAAACCTCTGTGAGAAATAGGTTTATGGAGCCCAGGTAATCTCTATCTTGTTATACATACAATGATGACCTGCACTTCTGATCTTCTGGTCTCAAACCCTTGAATTCTTGGCTAGCAGGCATGTTCCATGATGGCTAGGTCATGGAGAACAGAAGAGATAGTCCAGGGTTTGTGATTTTTGGCAAGCTCTCTCCCAACTCTGATACATCTCCACAATCCGTATGTAAGATTAAGGTATGCAAGCCATCCTCCTGCCCCAAATTGCGAACACAGCATAGCACAAGAAATGGAAAGCAGTGGTAGAGAAAAGGATGCAGATGATCTTTCTGCAGGCTCTGGTGCTTGAGCAAAGCTGTGAGTACAGAAAGGAGAACACTGTAAGCTGGGGTGCTACTTGCCACACCCCAAGGAGTGAATGGTAGCTGAACCAGTATCAAGAACACCAGGATAGAATGATTCATAAAAACAAAATAAAAACAAAAACAAAAAAAAAACCAAAACCCCAAACAAACAAACAAACAAACAAACAAAACAAGAGGCTTTAAGCAGCAAAGGTTCTGGTGTGTCTACAAAAAGATGAAGATTGGCAGTGCTGCCTACAGGAACTGCATTAGGAGATGGTGGGTTCATCATAGCAGCTTTAACTGCTGCTCTGACTCAGAGTTAAAAATGACTATATGGAGAGACTGAGCAAGTACATTCTAAAACAATGTTTTACTAAACTTCAGATGTAATAATAGTCAAAACAACTGTTAACTTTGCTACAATGTATTTTTATTTCTCTTTCAAACATATTTATTTTAGTTTCTGCATATATGAGACTTTGCCTATAAGAAGGCATTCCTGATAATCTCAGGGGTCAGAGGGAATCAGATATCAGATGTCCTGCCACTGGAGTTATCCATGTTTTTATGCTGCCCTGTGGTCACTGGGAACTGAACACAGCCCTCTGTAAGAGCACTAAGAGCTTGTGCCATCTCTGCAGATCTACTTTTCTTCTTTATAGAATTTCTTTATGTTTGAAGTACTATAGACTTACGTGGAGTTAGAATGTGTTCTGTACATGATTTTACAGAATAGTATTGTGTAGCTTTCAGATTATATTGCCAAGCAGCAGAATGACATGTGCAAATGTCCAAACATATCCAAAGGAAGAACAGGGGAAAAAAATGGAACAAAGACTAGAGGAAGGGCCAATGGATGAACAGCTCCACCAGAAGATATATCATGTCCGCAGACATCAAACCCAACACTGTGGCCATGGTCAAGAGGCACCAAGTGTGGCAGTTCCTGGGGAGGTCCAGCCAATGCACTCTCATACAGGCCTC
>JADRCG010008506.1:86838-133706 GCA_019844195.1 Rhabdomys dilectus
CAATGCACTCTCATACAGGCCTCTTCAATTTCTTGATAGAGGACTGGAGCATCTGTAGATTGGATGTGTGTGAGATCACCCAGTGGTCTGGGTGTCTCAGCAGAGTGATGTGATACCCACAGATCCACCAGGGAACTCAGGCCCTTTGTCAAATCTATTATCAATGCACTCTCATACAGGCCTCCTCACTTTCTTGATAGAGGATTAGAGCACCTGCAGATCTGGTATGTGTGAGGTCACCCA
This sequence comes from Rhabdomys dilectus, assembly GCA_019844195.1. Taxonomy (NCBI): domain Eukaryota; kingdom Metazoa; phylum Chordata; class Mammalia; order Rodentia; family Muridae; genus Rhabdomys; species Rhabdomys dilectus. Next base: position 87,082 of record JADRCG010008506.1, read on the forward strand.
ATGGTTTTATGTCATTTGCATCCATAATTATTTCCTCTTGTGTCCTGCTGTTTGGGCAAATGTTAAATTCACACCAAAGTTATTGTACCTGGATAAAGACTTTTGACATAAAAATTATAACTTAAGTATATTTAAAAAATGACAAAAAGGCCAACTCATAATATTAACAAATACAAATGCATTAGAAAGGTTTTTGCATCTATTCCATATGCAATTAACATAACATAAAAGGAAGTTTGTTTTTAGGAAATCACTTTTCATCTTGTTATAAACACATTCACTTAAAGGCAGTAGTTAGCTTTTAATTTTTTTTTTTCTGTAAAGCCAACTTGTGATGGTACATGCCTTTAATCCATGCACTTGGGAGGGAGAGTTACCTGGATCTCTGAGTTTAAGGCCGGCTTGATCTACAGAGTGAGTTCCAGGATAGCCAGGGTGACACAAAGAAATCCTGTCTCATAAAAACAAACAACAGCAAAAGTTCTGTATGTGCCTTCAGGAATTAGTTGATTGGCTGGACCTCCCCAGGAACTGCCACACTTGGTGCTTCTTGACCATGGCAACAGTGTTGGGTTTGATGTCTGCAGACATGATGTATCTTCTGGTGGGGCTGTTCACCCATTGGCCTTTCCTTTAGTCTCTGTTCAATTTTTTTCTCCCTGTTCTTCCTTTGAATAGAAATGTTTCTAGATTAAAAAAAAATGAGATGGGTGAGTGGCTCCACCTGTCAACCAGGGGCTGTGAGTATCTACTACTGGTGGTTGTGTTCCCAGGTTCTATCTCCCCCTTCTCTGTGCATTACAGCTAAAGTTAATCCCACTGGTCTTGGGAGCCTCACATTTCTCTGTTTCTCTGTTGTCTGGGACCCACCGGTGGCAATTCCCAGTTCCTCAGCCCTTGCCAAAGTTACCTACTTTTATTTGATTTCCTGACTCTTTCTACCTGCCACAAGTCTCCTCCAGATTCTGATGCTGCCACACTTATTTCCTCCTCTTCCTTTCTCCCTCCCTGTGGACAAAATGGAGGGGGAGGGTATTGTGGGATGAGGAAGTGGCAGAGGGTTACCCTGGAAGTGGGATATCATGGAATGGGGGTTGGTGGAAGGAGTCACTGGGAAGTGGGATATAATTTGAGATGTAAATGAATAATACAAATTAAAACAATGAAGAAGAAAGTGAGGAGGAAAGACATTACAATCTGACTTTGTGTTTTATTTGAATGAGTGGGGTGGGACCATATCATCTGGGCCTATTTCTGATATCCCATGTAATGGACATTTAAAAATATTTTCTAAGGAAAACCTAGGCAGGGGATTTAGTACAGAACCTGGCATAGAGCATAAAAGAGGATGTTCATAAATCTTTAGTGAACACTTTGTGGAGTCTAATGCAAATATGGATCTGGCCCTACTGTGCAGATTCAGTGAACTAACTCATATCATGTATGTTAACTACTAATGTTTTTACATTCTGAGCATTTCTGTAATCACAGTGCTTTATTTCTCCTTCACAGAATGAAAACGTTGTTTTGAGAAGATGTCCCAAAGCCCAAATACTGTTCCTGAGCACAAGGACTTAGTTTCCAAACATAACTTTTTCAATGTAGTTTTAATCCAGATATCTAAGGTGGCAGTTTGGATACCATAGGCCTTATATATCTTTAAACATCTGTAAAAGGCTTTATCTTGTTCTGTTCATTTTATCAATCCTGTTCATCCTTTGTCCATAACAATAGCTGGGTTTGGGATTTTGTCATAAAAAACAAATTCAGTCCCTTATCTCATAAGAACTGACAGTGTGTCTATCTTTTTTTCTGGTTACCATACATAAAAAAAAATACTATGAAGGAAAGAATGTTATAGGTGGAGAATTGTTGACTAAATGGACTTTCTTTAGTCAAAGGCTTGGAATCAATATTGTAAGTTTCTACTATGTGATATTCACAATGTCTTATGAGTATAGCATTATTTTTGACACTACAATCTGACTTCAGGATACAGTATAATAAAACTCAGAGTGATGGAGATTACTTTATGAGAGAAGGTGACACTTGCAGCACTTAAAGGTCTTAATAAAATATCAGCTATTATTTTATGTTACTGCTTTACATTTATACACTGCAGAGTATTGCTGCCTTTGTGTTGACCCTGGGCAATTCTGTCATCAAAAGTAAAAAAGGAAAAATCAGTAACAAAACTTATACTGTTTAGGTGCTGAATTTCAGAACCAAGAATACTTTCCCCATTTGGAACTTATTCTAACAGTAACTGTTCTAGATATTGGCATTAGATACTGACATGACTCTTATGCAGAAGTACACTTTTATCTTCAAGCATAGTGAAGTCTCAAGCACACTCGCACACTCACACACACACACACACACACACACACACACACACACACACGTGAAATTTGCAGGAAACATTTTTCATTTATTATGATTTTATTTATTTGCATTCCAGTCCTTGCCTCCTCTCTTGCTCTACTCTTCCACAATTCCTCATCCCATTCCTCCTCCTCCTCCTTCCCTCTGATAAGGTGCCCTCCCAACCAGACCTCCCCCTTTCCTTGCATCTCCAGTCTCTTGAGTATTAAGTGCATCTTCTCCCATTATTGTCTGATCAGACCTCAGCAAAATTTGTGCTGGGGGCCTCATACTGGTCCCTGTATGTTCTTGGTTGATGGTTCAGTCTCTGGGATGTCTGGGAGTCTGGGTAAGTTGAGATTGCTGGTCTTCCTATGGGGCTTCTTTCCCCTTCAGCTTCTTCAGTCCTTCTCCCCAATTCAACCATAGTGGTCCCCTACTTCAGTTCAATGACTAGGAGTAAATGTCTGCATCCCTATCAGTCAGCTTCTGGTAGGGCCTCTCAGAGAACAGCCATGCTACACTCCTGTCTATAAGCACATGATAGCATCATTAATAGTGTGAGGCCTTTGTGCCCTTCCAGGAGATGTATTCCAATTTGTGCAGGTCAATGGACTGCCTTTACTTCAATCTCTATTCCATTTTTGTTTCTGAAGTTCTTTTAGAAAGTTTGGTAAGGAGAGATATTGGTTCCATAATTGGTTCTTGATTGTGCAAAGGAAAAAATGTGGGGATTTCTGGTCTCAGGAGGAAGGGAAGGGGATTAAATAGAGGAGAGATAGCAGTCAGTGGAGCAGAGGAAGCAGTAGACATGTAGGTCTAAGGGCATCAATAGTTTTTAGCCTTTGCAGTGGTCGGAGGCCAAAGAGGTTGGGGCAGGATATTCTTGGCCTAGCCCTTGAGTTATCTGGCTACTTTTAAAATATTTATGCTGCCTGGTGTTTTCCATCAGTGGCAACAAAAGTGGGCAGGAGAAAGGGCACATCCCATGTGGTCATTGGCAGCTTAGTGGAGCTAGCCACTAGAGGTTGAAAGCATTCAGGCAGAACTCTCAAGAAAGAGCTAGCTTGATTTCAAAATTACATGCAATACGGTTCTGGTCAGAAATTTTAACTGTGGGTTAGTAACGCTGTCCTTCTGCTTTAGGCCCTGTCTATCTACATCTACTGGAGTTGGACTCATAGAGTTCCCTGACCCAATGTTGGGCATTTTGGCTTAGGTCACTTCCATTGTGTCCTAAGAGTCTCCAACCTCCAAATCTCTGGTACTTTCTAGAGGGTACCCACAACTACACTCTTGACCATGCTGCTAATCCAATCTTCATTCATTCTCTTGGCCCTCTGGGCTTATCTCTTGCCCCACTCACCCATATGTGAACCTGTTTCTCTTTTCTTCTCCATCCCCTCTCTCACTCAGGTTCTTCAATCCCTCTGCATCCCATGATTATTTCCTTGACTCTTCTACATTTAACTGAAACATCCTCACTTGGGCCTTTCTATTTGTTATACCTTTTATGGCCTGTAGGTTGTGTCTTAGGTATTCTGTACTTTTTGGCTTTTGTCTACTAAATACATACCATGTATGTCTTTTGGGTCAGAGTTACCACACTCAGGAAGATATTTTCTAGTTCCATCCATTTGCCTTCAAAGTTCTTGTTGGAAGAGATGAGGGAAAATAGAATGCTTTAAAAAGGTTCTTTTATTTGTTTAAAGTGCTATTTGCAACCCAAGAAGCCAATCTCCCTACACTCAAATGGCGTATGACTTGCAGTCAACAGAGTATTGCTTTGCAGCTTGTCCATGAATGAACAAGCACATGCTCTTGTACACCCTATCAACCATGTACACATTACCAATAGCTCTGATTGAAGCAGAGTCTTCAAGCAAACAAAACAATACCCTGTTTTCAAAGAGGCCACTGTGTAATTTTTAATTTAATCTTTGTAATGCCATTTCATTTAATTTTTGCTTTTCCTAATGATAGCACAACTGCCTTTTGCTCTTCAGCTGTACTCTTCTACTCTCTAAACCTAGACTCCTTTGATTTCAATAGTGTTACACATTTTTTCAAATAACCTCATTCTTTTTTCTCTTTCACAATTAATTCATATAATAACATTTCTCAAAATCAAGGTGATGTCTCAAATGCACGGTTGTGTCATTCATGTGTATGTTAGTAGGTATAAAATGAGTATTCATAGGAAGAAGAAATCACTGCTAAACACTAGGTAAATAGGTTTTTAAGAAATATTCATTGTCTTTTTAGAAAAGTGGGAATAAGCAGAGTATCCAAGTTGAAGGAAGAACTTGTCTTTTTATTTTTTTGTGTAATGTTTGTTTATTTTTCCACTTGTATATTCAGTCATCTAGTAATTTTATTAGTTCATAATATTACTATAAACTTGTCCTCTTTCATTCACGTTGATATATCTTGGGGCTATATTGACAAGAAAAATTGGATATGCTCCTGAATTGTATGTATCATCTGGTAGGGAAGGCAAATACTAGTTGATCATTAGAAATAATGTCATAGCCATAAGCTACAATGTTCTGTTACTTGGCACATGGGTGAGTATGAGTAGGCACAGGGAAGAGAGTGACATTGGACCTGGGGGTGGTGGTGTACACCTGGAATACATATCAGTTTTTGGAATCCTGAGCAAAGAGGATTTTTTGTTGAGTTCCAGGACAGCCAGGGATTGCATAATAATTTTGAGACCTACATTGGTTACATAGGAACACTGTCTCAACAAACAAACAAAAGGGGAAAAAGATAAAGTAAAAAGGAATATGGGCAGGTGGAGAAAAACAAATTAATATTTGAGTCAGATATGGCTGATGAGTACTCAGTATCTGGCTCTGTGATGCAAGGGTAGACACCTGGATAGTCAATGGCTAATGCATTTTCAAATGAGAAACCTGGACACATTTGTGCAGGTACCCACTGCTCTCTGAAGATTTTATTTATTTAGAGGGCCCCAGATGCCTCAGAGTTGAAACTGACAGTTGTGAGCTGCTTGATAAGAATTCTGGGAAATGAACTCAGGTCCTCTGGAAGAGCTGAAAGCACTGTTAATTGCTGAGTCATCTTTCCAGTCCCTAGTGTATAGATTTAAATAAACAAAAACAAAAAACAAAAACAAAACAAAACAAAACAAAAACAGTGGGTTGTGAATATCCTCATTTGTGAGAAATTGCTTTTTCCCTTTGCAAATACTTTACTTTCTTTTTTTCAGCATATGTAGTTACAGATTTTATGTATTTCTAAAGCATAACAAAGATACAATATTAAGAATAAATCAATAAGCCAGGTGGTAGTGGCACACACCTTTAATCCCAGCACTCAGGATGCAGAGACAAGTGGATCTCTGTGAGTTTGAGGCTAGTGTGTTTTACAAAGTGAGTTTGAGTACAGCCAGGGCTATACACAAAGAAACATTGTCTCAAAAATGTCAAACAAACAAACATACAAATCTCAATCAATGACAAGACATTCTAAAGATGCATTGGTAGCTTGTCCTAGTCACATACTCAACTAGGATTCATAAAAAATTTGACTCAAACCCAAGTCCCTCTGACCAAATCATAGCCTTTCCATCAATTTTATATTAACATTGTAACCGTAATGTGGTTATTACTCAAAAAAAAAAATGAGATGGTAAATTGTGTGTTGCAGTTTTCTAAAGACAATATGTAGAAAACACATATTACTTTTTTATTTACAAATGAACAAATGATCAACATCCTTAAACCTCAGGGAAATGCAAGTTAAGACCACAAGGTGGGCTACAAAGGGTATGGGATGTCCATCATAGCTAAACAACACATGGTCAATATCTCTAGACACCAGAGAAATGCCAGTCAAACCCACAAGGTGACCTCCACAGCTTATGGGATGTCTATCACAGAAACATCAGAAATATCAAACAACAATGACATTGAGGCTTTGAGTCTGCTTGTGGGGATGTAAAATCAGAACAGGCTTTTTAAAGGGTTTGGAAATTCTTCCCAGCTTAAGTCAGTACACAGCAATCTGCTCTAACATTTCTACTAAAAAAAAATTAATGAACTTTACATGTGAATATTTATTCATGGTTATTCACAAAAGACTTATTAATAGTAGGCAGAACTTGAAAAAAGTCAAAATGGCCTTCAAATGATAAATAAGTGAACACATATGGTATAACTGTAAGACCCCCACGAAAGGAGGACCTCACCCAAGCCTCAGGATTTCGTGGCCACCCAATAACTCACAAGGCACCCAACTCAGTGCAATCAGCAAGAGGTATGTTTTGATCAGCATGCTGAAGTCAAGACCCATGACCCATGCAGGGGCAGTGGAGTCTGACCCCGGGGCTTTGGAAACAGAGAAAAATTAAAGGCAAAAACCACAACCCAGGGGGGAAAACCACAACCCAGGCGGAGTGAAGGAGGGTTATTGGAGCATATCTGTGGAATATCCCAGCCCATTATTCAGTTTGTGACAGGGTACAAGGAACAGTCATAGGGAACATTTTGTATAGGCTATTCTCAAAGAGCCTATTAGTACTCAACCATCTATCTTGTGGTCAGCCAAGTTCCTGAAACACAGAGCTCATGACCAAAATGACCTGCACTCTTGGTTCTGCCCAGCCTGCTAGGAGTTTTTGAAATTTTTAACCCTTTCATAACCAGTTAAAAAATAATGAAAGCAAAGGAATAGATGGGCATATATATATACGCTAGACACTGCAAACAAAACAGCCAATGGGAAACCATTTATTTAAAATTAAGTTCAGTATTTTTTAAAGTATATTTTTAAATGTATAGTAGTATATGTTTTTAATATGAAATGTTTCTTATTTTGTTCTTTGAATCCTGATTTCCATGACCATTACTTTTCAGAAATGTGTTCTATACTTGTAAGTCCTAGGCATCTAATCTCATCTCTAAAATTTTCTGAAATTAATTCCCTATACTTTTAAATTTTTTCTTCTCTTTTGATTTGTAATACATGTAAAGCTATACTGCCTTAGTCACTGTTTTATTACTGTGAAGAGATAAGGAAACTATGATTAAGGAAACTCTTATAGAAGAAAACATTCAATTAGGTGCTTACTTACAGTTTCAGAAAGATAACTCAGGTTACTTCCAGTCTAGGCCCGAGCATCAAGCAGATCCCTAGAGGCAGCTCTTCACCCAATCTCACAGAACCCAGAAGAAGTGGGCCTCCCAGAAGCTCTAATACAGGCACTATCTTAGGTAAGGAGACAGCAATACCCACCCCAAACAGGGAGTAACTGGGACCCACTAGGACTCAGGAAGTCACTTCTGGCCTAGAGCACTGGTTGCTTCCTATCTGTTCCTGAGCAGTGAGCAGATGATGGGTCCCAGCTCTAGTAACACACACCCCAGACAGTTCTGATACAACTAAGATAATAGGAAAGACAGGCTTCAGTCAGAAACAGGGCAGGTAGCACTAAGGAGATCCAGATGGTGAAAGGCAAATGCAAGAGCATAAGCATCAGCAACCCAGCATACTTGGCATCAGTAGAACTTAGTTCTCTGATTCAAGAAAGTCTTGAATTCCCCACATCACTAGGAAAACAAGATTCAGATTTAGAATCACTTCTAATGATGATGATAAAGGACTTAAAGAAGGACTTAAATAACACTCTAAAAGAATTTGAGGAGAACACAGGTAGACAGGTAAAAGCCCTTAAAGAGGAAACAAAAATCTCTTAAAGAATTACAACAGAACACAGCCAAACAGGTGAAGGAATTGAACAAAACCATCCAGGATATAAAAATGGAAGTAGAAACAATAAAGAAATCACAAAGGGAGACTACCCTCAAGATAGAAAACCTAGGAAAGATATCAGGAGTTATAGACACAAGCATCACCAACAGAATACAAGGGATAAAAGAGAGAATTTCAGGTGCAGAAGATACCATAGAAAACATTGAAACAACTGGCAAAAAAGTGCAAAATGCAAAAAACTCCTAACCCTAAACATCCAGGAAATCCAGCACACAATGAGAAGATGAAACCTAAGGATGATAGGTATAGATGAGAGTGAAGATTCTCAACTTAATGGGCCAATAAATATCTTCAACAAAATTATAGAAGAACACTTCCCTAATCTAAAGAACAAGATGCCCATAAACATACAAGAAGTCTATAGAATGTCAAATAGACTAGACCAGAAAAGAAATACCTCCAGTCACATAATAATCAAAACACCAAGTGCACAAAACAAAGAAAGAATATTAAATGCAGTAAGGGAAAAAGGCCAAGTAACATATGAAGGCAAACCTATCTGAATAACACTAGATTACTCACCAGATACTATAAAAGCTAGAAGATGCTGGACAGATGTCATACAGACCCTAAGACATCTCAAATGCCAGCCCAGGCTACTAAACTCAGCAAAAGTCTCAAAACTCTTGAATTACTCATCATATTACCATAGATGGAGAAACCAAGATATTTCACGACAAAACTAAATTTACACAATATATTTCCACAAACCCAGCATTACAAAGGATAACAGCAGTGGGAAAGCTCCAATACAAGGAGGGAAAATATACCACAGAAAGAGCAAGAAAGTAATCCTCTTCCAACAAATCCAAAAGAAGATAGCCACACAAAGAGAATTCCACTTTGAATAACAAAAATAACAGAAAGCAACAATCACTGTTCCTTAATAAATCTTCATATCAATGGACTCAATCACCCAATTAAATGGACTCAATCCCCCATAGGCTAATGCACTGGATACATAAACAGGATACAGTATTTTGCTGCATACAGGAAACCCACCTCAATGATAAAGACAGACACTACCTTAGAATAAAAGGCTGGAAAACAACTTTTTAAGCAAATGGTCCTAAGAAACAAGCTGGAGTAGCCATTCTAAAACCTTCAGCCAGAGAACCCAAAGGGAGAGACTCCTGGCTCCACCTGTATAGGTAGTTGAGGGTGGCCTTGTCAGGCATCAGTGGAAGTGGAGGATATTAGTGCCTGAAAGTTTGGATTCCCTGGTGTTGGGGAATTTCCAGAGCAGGGAGGCCTTTATGGGAGGATAGTGGGAGCACACCCTCCTAGTAATTTGAGGAAGGCAGATGGGTAAGGGGTTAGGCATCAGTGGAAGTGGAGGGCCTTGGTGTCTGAAAGTTTGGATTCCCTAGTGTAGGGAAATTTCCAGAACAAGGAGGAAGGAATGGGAGGATGGTGGGAGCATACCCTCATAGAAACTCTCAGAACTATATAGATTAGAAATGACAGAGGCAGGCCCCCAGAAGACTAGATTGCAGAATTCAAACAAGAAATTATCTTGATACTAAAATTTGTCATGGAATATTTTGGTTTCTCCATCTATATTGATTGAGAGTTTTGCTTGGTAAAGTAGTCTGGACTGGCATTTGTGTTCTCTTAGGGTCTGTATGATATCAGTCCAGGATCTTCTGGCTTTTTTAGTCTCTGGTGAGAAGTCTGGTGTAGTTCTTTTAGGTCTGCGTTTATATTTTACTTTACCTTTTTCCCTTTCTGCTTTTAGTATTCTTTCTTTGTTTTCTATCTTTAATGTTTTGATTATTATGAGACGGGAGGTATTTCTTTTCTGGTCTACTCTATTTGGCGTTCTGTAGGCTTCTTGTATATTTAAGGACAACTCTTTCTTTAGGTTAGAAAAGATTTCCTCTATAATTTTGTTGAAGATGTTTACTGGCCTTTTAAGTTGGGAGTCTTCACTCTCATCTATACCTATTATCCTTAGGTTTGGTCTTCTCATTGTGTTCTGGATTTTCTGGATGTTTTGTGTTAGGAGCTTTTTGCATTTCACATTTTCTTTGACAGTTGTATCAATGGTTTCCATGGTATCTTCTGCACATGAGATTCTCTCTTCTATCTCTTGTATTTTTTTGGTAATGTTTGCATCTATGAACCCTGGTCCTTTTCTTAGGTTTTCTATCTCCAGGGTAGTCTCTTGTTGAGATTTCTTTATTACTTCTACTTCCACTTTTAGATCCAGGACAGTTTTGTTAAATTCCTTCACCTGTTTGTTGTGTTTTCTTGCATTTCTTTAATGGCTTCTACCTGTTTATCTATGTTCTCCTCAAATTCTTTGAGAGTATTATTTATGACCTTTTTAAAGTCCTCTAACACCATCATGAGAAGTGATCTTAATTCTGTTTCCTGCTTTTCTTGTGTGGTGTGGTGTTCAGTGCTTGCTATGGTGGGAGGAGTGGGTTCTGGTGATGCCAAGTAACTTTGGTTTCTGTTGATTATGTTCCTGCGCTTGCCTTTTGCCATTTGGTTAACTCTAGTATTACCTTCTATCACTGGTTCTGACTGGCGACTGTCTTTCCAGTTATCTTGCTTGTTTCCGAACTCCTCAGGGTCCAGATATCTCTGTGATCCTGTGATTCTGAGCTCCAGCTGCTCTGAATACAGTGTCTCCTCTAAGATGTGTCAGGGTAAGGTTTCTTCCTGAGAGCAGACCAACTAGGTGTTTGCTGCTCTGAGTGCAGTGGTTCCTCTAGAATGTCTCAGGATAAGGTGACTGATGCTCTGGGTTTCGTGGCCCCTCTAGGATGACTCTGGGTATGGTGTCCCCTGCTCTGAGGTCAGTGGCCTCTATAGGATATCTCAGGATACTGTTTCCACAAGGGTGCAGACCCTCTGTGTGTCTGCCTCTCTGAGGACACTGACCTCTATGGGCTGACTCTGGATGACGTTTCCACAAGGGTATAGACCTACTGAATGCCTGCTCCTACCCCCGGAATCTGGAGATGGGTGGAAGGGAAGTGGAATTCCACAAGGGCAGGGTTTGGGTACCTGGGAGGGGGTGGTTCTGCAAGCTTCCTTCTCCCAGCTGTGGGTCTGGTGCGTAGGGTATTGCGCCCTTGGCCTTACCTGCCTCCCTGGGGACTCTGGCCTCCCAGGGATGTCTGAGGATACAGTCTTACAAAGTGTGCAGCCCCCTCTGAGTGTCTGTTCCAGCTACCGGGATGATTCCAGAGAGGGGTGGAAGGTGTGTGTTCCACAGGGGCGGGGTTGGGTACCTGTAGGGGGGGCCTATGAGCTTCCTAGTCCCAGCTGTGGGTCTGGGGTATAGGGCAGTACTCCACTGGCCTTACCTGCCTCCCTGAAAACACTGGCTGCCCAGGGATGTCTGAGGATACAGTCTCCCCAAGTGTGCAGAACCCGCTGGGTGTCTGCTCCAGCTACCGGGATGGATCTGAATAAATTCTTGTAGGGTCTTTTTGTTAAAGAAGCCTTTTTCCTTTTTTCCTTTCTTCCTTCATTTCTTGCTTTTCTTTCTTCACTTTTAGCTTCCTTTTTTCATCATTTGTTTATTTTCTTCTTTATATAACATAACAATTTTATTGATTATTTGGAAATTTTACACCAGGTAACTTCCCAGTCCGATGTTTGTGAGTCTCCGCCAGTCAAAGTTAGTTGATATATCTAGGTTGGGTGTTGGGTTACACTTCTGATTATATGGGCATCTTGTTAATGAGCATTACCAAACTTATAAAGACTTTGATTAACATTAAAAAAAAATTGTATAAAAGCAAAAAGGAGAAGGTGAGATGGAATAGGAGTTTTCTAGGGAGAAGAAATAGGGAAAAGGGATGGCATCTGAAATGTAAATAAAATATCCAATAAAAAATAAATTTAAAATAACCCAGAGAGATAAGTCATTTTCATAGTGGTGAGGAATGTGGCAACTCACAGATAAACCTGGCTCTAGAGACATAACTGAGAGATTTATATTCTGAACCACACACAACAGGCAGAGAGAGAGAGAGAGAGAGAAAGAGAGAGAGAGAGAGAGAGACAGACAGACAGACAGACAGACAGACAGACAGAGACAGAGCAGATACAGAGACAGACAGACAGACAGACAGACAGACAGGCAGGCAGGCATAGAGTCATTGGGGCCTGGTGTGGCCTTTTGAAACCTCAGAGCATACCCAATGACATACTTCCTCTAATAAGGCCACACTAATTTCAACAAGGGCATACCTTTTGATATTTCTAATCCTCAAACCATTCATCAACTGAGAACTAAACATGCAAATATACAAAACCATGGAGGCAATTTTCATTCAAACTACTACATTCCATTCACTGCCTCACATAAGCTAATAATAGGTATATCATAATGCAAAAATTCATTCAGTCCAACCTGAAAAGTCTCCACAGTCTTTCTGAGTGTCCATTCTGTTTCAAAGTCCAAAGTCCATGTCTTCTCTGAGACTCAAAGAAATCACTTAACTATAACCCCTTGTACAATCTTAAAAAAAAATCACATATTTCCAACATTCAATAGTACAGAGTACATACTACTATTTCAAAGAGGAGAAAGGGGCATATAAGGAACTATTGGACCAAAGCAAGACTGAAACCCAGAAAGGCAAACTCCAAATTCTGTATCTTCTATGTCTGCTTCCAAAGGGATGTTTACATCTCCAATTCATTTTAGCTTCATTGACTGTAACACATTTCTCTCTCTGAGGTTGTTTCCACCCTGTGTTTGCAGCTCTCCTTGTCAGATATCCAATGACAATGATATTTCCAAAATCTTGAGGTCTGCAACAAAATCCACATTTCATCTACACACAATGGCTTCTCTGGGCTTGCATGTAGGAGGCTGTCTTGTCTAATGCAATGTCTCAGTAGTTTTCCTTAAATCTTGGAGGGAGAATCTATAATTCTTTCCTGTATCCTTAACTCTAAAACCAAAGCTACCAAGTTCTCCTGCTTTTTAGGACTGCAACTTGAGCTCTCTCTTGTATTACACTTGCACAAGCTTTCAGTTGTTGATGGATTTCTTGGCTACCTAAGATTTCCTTTAATTTCTTTACATAAGTTGAAAACTTAGCTTGGTAAGTTTTTGCCCTAAGTTTACCACTCACTTTATTCTATTTAGAATCACACTAAATAGAAAAGTGTCTGTTAAACACTGTATTTCCTTGAGCACAGGACTTAGCTCTAATATTTCCTTTACTGGTTGGTCTTTTTCTTCTCAAACTGTATATTCTTTTCTTCTTTCCTCACTTTTGGATTCATTGTAGATCAATAATGACCACATGACACAGTCAATACGTGGCTGTCCTAAAATCTCCTCCAATGCCAATAATCTAAAACTATTCCATTTTACCCTCCATCACACACTTAGGACAAGGACAAGACAGTGACAGACCTTCTCCACCAAGTTTATACCTGGCTGAACCAGGCCGTGTCTTGAATCCTTCTAATGTATCTCAAGCAGCTCATCAACTAGGAACTAAGCATGTAAAAATATGAGCCTATAGGACCCTCTTTAATTCAAAACACCACATATACAAAACTGAACATGCAAATTAAAGGTGCAAAAGCCAGTTGCTTAAAACCTTTTTAAAGCAAAAAAAAAAAAATGTGGAAATGACTCAATCTGTAAAATTCAGACCACACAAGCAAGTGGAGTTTGAATCACTGGAAACAATATAAAGCTGGTTACAGCAGCATGATGTCTATATTCCCAGTGTTCTTAGGAAGCTTGCAGGCCAGCAAGTTCTTAGACACAATAGTAGACAACCAGGAGACACTGTCTCAAACAACTTGGTAGGTCAGAATGGGAACCTGAGCTATTTTATTATTTTTTTTGACTCGTATACTCTTTTAAAAAATGTATTCTTTTTATTTAATTTTCTTTCTTTTTGATTGGATATTTTATCTACATTTCAGATCTTATCACCTTTCTCCATCTGCCCCCACCCAGGGACCTCATATCACATGCTTCTCCTCCTGCTTCGATGAGGAGGATCCCACTTACTCACCCACTCCCACCTCCCCACCCTCAAATTTTACCACAATGGGGCTTCCAAAGCAACACTGAGACTCCACCTCACACCAGTCAGAATGGCTATGATTAAAATCTCAGTTGATAGTAGATGCTGGCAAGGATGTGGAGAAAGAGGAACACTCCTCCACTGTTGGTGGGATTGCAAGCTGGTACAACCACTCTGGAACTCAGTCTGGCAGTTCCTCAAAAAATTGGACATAGCATTACCTGAGGACCCAGCTATAATGTACCACTCCTGGGCATATACTCAAAAGATTCTCCAACATATAACAAGGACACATGCTCCACTATGTTCACCACAGCCTTATTTATAATCTCTAGAAGCTGGAAAGAACCCAGATGTCTTTCAACAGAGGAATGGATACAGAAAATGTGATACATTTGTACAATGGAGTACTACTAAGCTATTAACAATGAGTTCATAAAATTATTAGGTAAATGGATGGAACTAGAAAATATCATCCTGAGTGAGGTAACCCAATCACAAAAGAACACACATGTTATGCACTCACTGATAATTGGATATTAGCTTAAAAGCTTGAGATACCCAAGATATAACTCACAGACCACATGAATCTTGTGAAGAAGGAAGACCAAAATATGAGTTCTTCGGTCTTTCTTAGAAGGAGTAACAAAATATTCATGGGAGCAAATATGGAGACAAAGTATGGGACAGAAACTGAAGGAGGGGTCATCTGGAGATTGTTCCACCTGGGTACCCATCCCATGTGCAGTCACCAAAGGTAGATGTTGAATTGATGTGGATGCCAGGAAGTGCATGCCGACAGGAGTCTGATATAGCAGTCTCCTTTGAGGTTTGCCAGAGCCTGAAATATACAGAGGCAGAAGCTCACAGCTAACCATTGAGCTAATCATGGGGTTCCCAATGGAGGAGTGAGAGAGAAGACTGAAGGAGTTGAAAGGTTTTGTGACCCTATGAGGAGAGCAACAATACCACCCAAGCAGATTTTCCATGGCATAACCACCAGCCTAGGAGGGTGCACACAGGGAGGGACTCATGCCTCCAGCTGTAAATGTATTCTTTTAATTGGATATTCTACTTATTTACATTTCAGATGTTATCCCCTTTTCCCATTTCCAACCACCAGAAACTGCCTATCCTCTCCCCACTGCTGCTGCTTCTATAAGGGTGTACACCCACTCATCTACCCACTCCTGCCTCCCTGCCCTCAAATTACCACACACTGGGGCATCTTACCTTCACAGGAATAAGGACCTCCTCTCCCACCAATGCCCAACAAAGCCATCTTCCACTGCATATATAGCTGGAGTCATGGGACCCTCCATGCATGTTCCCAGGCTAGTGATTTAGACCTGGGAGCTCTGGTTGGTTGGTATTGTAGCTCTTCCTATGGGGCGGTAAGCCCCTTCAGCTCCTTCAGTCTTCTGTTTATTTCCTCCATTGGGGAACCCTTGATTAGTTCAAATTGTCAGTCGCAAACATCTGCCTCTGTATATGTCAGATTCTGGCAGAGCCTCTCAGGAGACAGCTATATCAGGCTGTTGTCAGCATGCATTTCCTGGCGTCCACAACAGTGTCTGTGTTTGTTGACTGCACATGGGATTGATCCCCAGGAAGGGCATTCTCCAGATGGCCCATCCTTTAGTCTCTACTTTTTATACCTTGTCTGTGTATTTGCTCCCTTAAATATTTTGTTACTTCTAAGAAGGCCCGAATCACCCACACTTTGGTTTTCCTTCTCTTTGAGCTTCATGTGGTCTGTGAGTTGTATCTTGGGTATTGTGAGCTTTTGGGCTAATATCCACTCATTGGTGAGTGCATACCATATGTGTTCTTTTGTGATTGAGTTACCTCACTCAGGATGATATTTTCTAGTTCCATCAATTTACCTAAGAATTTTATGAATTCATTATTTCTAATAACTGAGTAGTATTCCGTTTTGTAAATGTACCTCATTTTTTGTATCCATTCCTTTGTTGTAGAACATCTAGGTCCTTTCTTCTTTTGCTTTTTTTTTTTTCCGAGACAGGGTTTTTTTTGTGTAGCCCAGGCTATCCTGGAACTCACTCTGTAGACCAGGCTGGCCTCGAAGTCAGAAATTCACCTGCCTCTGCCTTTCAAGTGCTAGGATTAAAGGCGTTAGCCACCACTGCCCAGCTGCGTTCTTTCCTCTTAGATTCTTCTCAAACATACTTTTTAGTTTTGTGTCAGACCTGATAATAAATAGTACGTTGGTAATATGTCATTAAACAGATTTCTCCCAAGATGTATTTGTATTCAATACTTCCTGCTGTCTTTAAATTTTTATATGATAAACATACACCAAAGTAGAGTAATATAGGACCTAGAGATGCTGCTTCATGGAGAACATATGTCTAGCATCTACAAGTCATGTGTTCAGTCTTCATCTTAAACAAACATAATGCCTCAGTATTAACACATCATCTTAAAAAATGAAAGGACCTAATGTAATATCTTTAATTTTTCCACATTTGTTTCATTTCTCATAATAGGAAGTACACATCCAGTTTGTCCTGCTTGTCCTTCTCGCTGCCCCCTTATTTTTCTCTATAGATTCCCCCTTTCATAAAAGACAATGTATGTGATTCAATTAATACTTCTGGTCCTTCTTGAATGCACTCTGGTGTGTTTCAATGAGCAGCAATGCTTAGAGGGTTCCTGAAGAATGCCATATTGCCTTTGTCATTCCAGACTCTGCTGATCTGTCTGTGGGTTAACAGGGTTTTGTCTGCTCACCAGGTACCTGCTGGTGCCTCTATCCTGTGACCATCAGCATGGTTATGCCTCCCATCCTCACTCCCACAGAATAGTTTGTCATTTGCAAGATTTCTTTTATCTGAGCAGTATACCACCACTGCTGGTAGGAAGCATGGCTGGCAGGGTTTGTTCTGGTTCATACCCTGGTATTTCTGCTTGCTCTTGTATGGGCCTGAAAGAATACCATTGTTCAGATCTGTATAGAAAACTATTAATGGTATTGTCTCATGGTTCATCTTTCCCACAAATGACAATACCTCCAACTGTTTTGCTTTTTATTATATTGACAGGTCCCTTATGTGTCCATAAATGCTGTGTGCTCTTAGAACATCACATGGATACTGCCATGGACTCAAAGACATTGGGGCATTTACTCATATGCACACTGTTCTGAAATTTTACACACTGTTCTGAAACTTTAGGAGTACATATTTTTGTCTTCAAAGGGTCAGTTGCAGTTTCCTCTTTTGAAAAGCATTCTAGTTTAAATATTCTGAAAATTTTTGATTAAGGTTGTTTTTGCATTCACTTGAGTAAAGAGTTTCAAATCTGTCTCCTGTCAGCATTAAGAAACGCCACTGTTTCAATGCACATTTCACCCATGTGGCTTTCTCTTTGAACACTATTACATAGCTTGGTTTGTGTTTTATGTCCTGAATCGTTGTTACTTTCCATTACACAGTATAGTGTGGAGAGCCGCGGTAAATGGTGACAGCATTCGCCATTGGAACATGGCGCTGGCACCTGGCACTCGTGGGTAAACAAGTAAAATTGCGCATGTGCAAGTGGTGAAAGCCCGCCAAGCCACCGCCCAACCCGGGGCGTCATACGGGGTTTTGAGCAAGCAGCCAATCAAATATGTCCACGCCACTCTAGGGTGTATACAAAGCAGCACCATCTTGGCTCTCTCTCCTCCTCCTCACATGGTAATAAATGGTTCCTGCAGAATGATCCTGATGCCCGTGTGCGTTCTTGCCAGCTAGACGATTGCACGGGTCACAGTATAGCTGTAGGACTTGTACAACCCAGGGATTTATCTTCACAGTCATGTGCAGGGTCAGAGAATTTCTGTTCTTTTTTTCATGTCTCAGTCTTGCTAGAGCTGTCAATAATCAGACTTCTGTTTTAAAATTCTCTCCTATTTCATGAAGTTTTTGTTTCTGTTAAGTCATGTTCTCTTGTGTACCTTGACTTTTATTACATCAGAATCCCTCTCCCTTCTAATGTCTTGCAGTCGTTTGCTTTCTACTTATGTGGGATGAACCACAAGGGCAGAGGTGGGTGATTCAGTGCAAATAGTTGGGGATTACTATCCCATGTGTATATAGCTCCAGTTCCTGACACATCCACTCCTAGGTGGCAGTATTCCATAGCTGTGCTTTCCCCGCCAGGCTATGTGTCAGTAGTTTTGAGAACCAACCCTTGTGTTGGATACATATACTAGTTCTTATGCAAAGGCCTTTTAGCTGCAGTTTCTACACTTACTCTCCCTTCTATGTTTTTCATGTTTGACTGGCTCTCTCGGTAGTTGCTGGCCATGTCTGATCTTTGGCTCTTTTTGCTCACTTTCTCTCATGTGCCTGTGTGTGCCTCTCCCTGTTTTACAATTGAATTTGGATCATTCATTGTATTTTTTTTTCTCAGATCTTGTCGATTTAATTTATTCTCATTCTCCAATTGTAACAGTCTCCAGGGATGAGAACAGCAAATGTTTTAGTTCTACTCTCTGAAATGAGATTCTTCTGTGGCCTTCCTCTATGTGTTCCAAGAGTGGTAGAGATTGAATCCTTGATCAGGAAAATGTGCTTTAGTATTAATTCAAAATACTTGCTTTTCTTGTAAATCCAGTTTCATAGCATGAAAGACCTCAATGTTCCTCAATTTATTTTTCATATTTCCTATTGCAGGGGCAAGCCCCAGTGAGTTCTTCTTTCTGGTCAGTTCTTCTTAACTCAGAGGAGGGGGAAGAGCACATGTGGAGGGTAAGACTTTGTGTTAGGAGATATTTATGGTTGTTGTATAATAATAAAAAGTTTATTTATCTAAGTTACCTAACTACAGTGGCTGACCTGTCTTCTGTGATTCTCTGAGGGCAGAAACTGAAGTTTCTGGTATTATGACCTCTTCTTAAAACAGCAAAAGATTAAGTAAATAGTCTTTGTATATCTCAGCAGGAACTGCACATCTCTATCTTTCAGCCTGCAAGTGAAGAACGTTTGACTACACCACTATCTTCATCAATAATTCAGAATTCATTTCAAGCTTAAAGCACTGTAACATTAAAAGGCTAACTTCCATGTACCATCTGTGATTTGAACACATTTTCTGTCAGGAGCCATAATGGGATAAGCTAATATCTAGCAGGTGATCGTCCTGAGATGGCCTGCTTCTAATTGTTATATAATCGGCGACAGGGTCTACATTATTAAGCAACGCTGTAAGAAATTCATTTTAGGAAAGATTCCTGCTATTAATATGCTTTTGTTATTATTAAACATATATAGCAATCACTAAGTAATATTACACTCCTTTGGAGGAGATCTCTGCAATACAAAGATGTATTGTCTTGTAGTGATGACACATAGACAAATAAATGGCTTAAGTCTTTATGATAGTCCTATAAGAATTCCTAAAATTATATCTGTGATTATTAAGCTTTTTTATAGTGGGACTACTATTAGGTTCTTTTCTGATAGTCAAAACTGCAATGAGAACTCTGCCAGTTTCCAAAATGTCACCAGTTAATTGCTCTTAGTAGCCAGACTTTCTCCTACTCAGAGCACATTCCAAGAGGTTGCAAAACAATCAATGAAAGGTCATAAAAAGGAAACTAATGATTTATTATATGCACTAGGACAAAAGATAAAATATTGACTGGGTTTATTTATACAAAACTTCACTAATAACTTTCTTATGGTATTCAAATTTCAGTGAACCTGTGGAGCTGAGACAGGTGATGGATGTTTAGCCAGATAATTACTACTATTGGCTATACATGTAAATGTTCTGTGTTGTAAACTTCTATTTCAATTTATGATTTGATTTTTTGTGTGAACTTGTGATGAACTTTTAAACATGTGATCATGTATTCTAAAAGATGTGTAAATACTGAGGACAAAGAGATGAGAAGCAGATAGAGTAGAATTTTTCCTTTCTCCCCACCTACAAGAATTTTTTTCCCTAAGAATTGTTCCCTTACTAGAATTTTTTTCTTTCTCCCACATAGGATCGTTCAGCTTTTCCCCTTAGATAGCTTTCAAAAGAAAGTTTTTACAACCTATAATAAATGCTATAACCACTTTTCTAAGTGTCCCCTTTTCTTCCTGCAACTTCTGATTAGCAGGCTGAAAGTTAGAGCTGAACATTTCCTGCTGAGATAGAGCAAATGCCATCTTGCTTAGTCCACCACTGTTAGGTACAGATGTTAATCACCAAAGTCAGCAGTCTTACTCTCAAAAAGAGCAAGAAAGTTTTTAGGACTTTTAGACATTATCATCAGCATTTCAGTACAGGTTGGGGAACTAGAAATCCTCAGTCTTTAAAGCCATCACCCAGAGTCTGTGTCCCCACCACTACCCTCTCTCGATTGGGAGTCTCCTGACAATTTTTTATTTAGTTGTGCTAACTATTCAATGTGATGTATCTGCAACAGTTTTCATTTTGCTTTTGATGTGTTTATTGTTTGTACTGAGCTTTGTGCACACTGATGTTTTCTTTTTTGATTTGTAGCTGTTTGGTAGGAATTCATTGTTATGTAACCCTTGTTCTTATAAAAAAACATATTGTACACTTGTCTTTTGTGCTTGTCCTCATTTCATGTGTTCCACAGAATATATGCTTACATAAAGTTATGTATATAGAATAAGTTTCACATCTGTCGATGAATCTTTCATCATCATTATTTTCAGCAAATGGGAACTCTTAGTTGTTATTATGAAGATATCTTCCAGCAGATTCTCACTGTGACCAGAGGTATGTATGTTAAGTCAGTAACAGTAGGTTTAGCTTTGCAACTTACTTTGTATAAAGTAGATATTGCTACCATCTTTGGAAGACTTGTTTTTCTCATTCTCCTGTATTCCATTCTGTCATTGTTTTCATTTGGGATTTTTTGTTTATTTTTTGTTTTTTTTTATGCATAAAGATTAAATTTTCACTTTGTGGAAATATAATTTACTATAAAATAGTATGATTTTTCAGAAGAGATTATTGTCCAGTTACAGTAAATAAACAGTCAATACCAAGAAATAAGCATTTGTCAGCATGGTTCACTTACTTGTAGCCCATGACAACAATCAAGGGTCAAATTAATCCTTACCCATGAAGAGAGGTCCAGATATTTATGTTCATAGCATTTGAAGAACTCAAGCCTGAGAGTTTTTCTTGTCTGATTAAAAAAAAAAAAACAGACTACCTCTCTCTTCTGATTTTTGATATTTTATCAGCTGCCAACTGTGTCATTTGTGGTTGACTGATGCACTTTGCTTTGAAACTTACTCATTTGCCTTTCTGCAAATGTGACTGAATGAATATGTAACATACTGAGAATTAAAATATATCTTTTCTTTTAGCCTGAAACATTTGAGCATCTTTTTACCAAGCATGCAGAATCAGTGATATTTGGTCTTTTTCTTCTGGAGCCTGAATTTCTTCCAAAAGAAATCCATGTAGATCCAGCTTGAAAAAATAAAGGTGAGATTGTCCCAGCAGCTATAGTCTCACTTCTTTTGAAAAGGCTTATATATAGTTTTGTCTGTAAGTGCATCTCCAGTAAATATTCCTCACTAAGACAGTCTTTCTCTAGCAGCTCCTCAGAGGTAGAGGCCCAGGCATGTTTCCTTTTGTCAGATCAGCAACACAACATGTACCACAACTTTCATTCTCTGGGTTGGATGAGCTTTTGGAACTTGAGAGAAATTTTCCTAAAGAAAATCACAGGGAAAAGTCTGTCTATTATCTTGAAGTCATCTAAGTCAATAAAAGAGAGAATAATATGCTTTTGACTGATGAGGCAGGAGTATTGTGCCCATTCCCAGCCTAGTGTCTTTCCAGTAACATCAGAATACTCCAGGAGAGTTGCTGACACTTTGTAAACAATAATTTGAATTTAGAGACCTCTGGTAAAAATTTTGTATCTTACATGGCCCAATTAAAAACCTGTTCCACTCACTGTCATAACATAATGAAAAATATGATGTGTGACTTAAATATGTGATCTCCTCCAGGAAGCCTCCAAATTCTGTTCCAGTAGAGTATGTCATGTATTATATGTTGTTTTATTGTTGAGGATGTGGGAGACAAGTGTCAGAGTCTAATTTGAAAATTATTGTTTTCAAATTAAGTGTATCTACTTTCCATCAGCACTATAGATGAAACATATGAGCAAGTCTTCATGTATCTAGTAATGTAGATGGATTACTATTGAATATACTTCCAACATATCCTTATGGGGAAGGTCTCCTAATAATAGTTAAAAGTAAATCCAGGAAGTAAAAAGTATCTAAACATCTGAAATTTGTGGAAAGAACAAATTTCAACATTCTATTGACAGCTGAAAAAAGGGTTTCAAACTAACATCCCTGAGACATAGTTGCTTCAAGGGCATATTTGCCTTACCATGAATTGTCTTGTGTTGTGCAAATTCACATGTACATGGACAAAGCAAAACTAAATAGGTACTCTTGTTGCTTTGGAAGTATGTGACATGTTTGTAGTTTGTGCATCCTGGCTGTATTATTTGAAGTATCACCCCACTGAATGTTGAATTTAAGTTGAAAATTTAACCCTAGCCTAAGAAGTTACTATTTGAAGAGGTCTTTTGCAACAAACTCCTGATCCATGGTATGTGATGAAAGCAAAACTAGAATGATAGTTTTACCATTAGCACTTTGATTGCAGCATGAGTAGCTCTGAGACTTGGCCAGCTTTAACTCTCTATTAAACTCTAGTGATGACTTTGAGACAGATTGACCAGTGTCACTCCTTCACTCTAGAACCATCATCCTTCCCAATCTGCACTGGAATGCTATATAAACCAACCACTGTCCTTCACAGGTTGCATACTTTAACTTGATTACAGCTATAATTGCAAAAGGTACATGCTGTACTTCTCACTCTATTATTGTTCCCCTGTTAAGAATGAGGGGATTAATTCATTTGCCCAAAGTCCCAATTTTAATAGTTGATGGAACCAGAATTAAGATTTAACTCACATCTTTTTAATGGTAGTGATTAAATTTTAATCTAAATCTTACATTGCCATCCTTAAAAGCAAAACAACTGTTGTTATCAAAGAAGACCTAGTAAGAGGAATCAAGAAATAGAGACCTGGTCTAAGTACTGGGCAGGGAAATCTTTCTGTTTAATGGCAATTTGTACCATAATAAATTATAAATGTCAGCATTGAGATACATAATTCTAATTGTGTTATTCTGCTTTCTTTTTATCAGTTCTCAAAGGTCTGAAATTGAGGGTCATAAAGGCACAGAGTCAGATATTTTCATGTTTCTATTGTACAGAATCAGTGATGGGATTCTGAGAGATGAAAGTCAGAGCAGAATTAGTGCACAATGAAATTGTTTCACTATTTTCTTCATAATTTTTTAGTTATGTTAGTAGTTAATAGAAAGTTTCTATCTGATGTCAGCCTTTGTTTGTGCTTCAGAACTCCTATAAACATGCACCTTGTATCTGGTAGGAGTCTGAAATCTCCACGGTGCAAGAATATTCTTAAGGCTCTATAGTCCCAGTTAAACAGATACATTACAGGCAGCATTGCCACCACCTGTAATGAAGATGGCAGGTCTTAATCATGAGAATGAATACCCAGCTTAACTCCTTGGAGCTTTTTATTTGAGTCTTTAGTCTTCTATTGTAATGTCCCAGGAATGTGCTGTTTTTTAGGCTTCTAGTATTTTGTATTTTTGCTACTATTTTAAACATTGTTCTGAGATTTTCTCTTTAGTTTTGAAATATAACTGTAAAAGAACTCTCAAATAGAGAAATATAATAAAAAGTAATGGCTCTATTTGATTCTAAGGCAGCAGTTATCTCTCCCCAAACCATCCCTATTACCTAAACACCATGGTGGGGAGAGGATAAGACTCAGGGCCTTGCCCATATTACACAAGTTCTCTATCACTGAGCTCTTCTCAGTCTCACTGTGTCTTAAAAGTTGTATATAATTAGGATTACTAGGTAACTTTAGTAATACACCTAATGATTGCTTAATAATTACAATGTGTCCTTTTTTTAAAATTAGGGGATGAGAATACTTCGTGGTCTTGCACAAGATTAGACTAGTTTCTAGCAAGTACTTCACCTGGCTCAGAGCTATCTGTAACTCCAGCTTCTAGGGAGCTGACACCTTCTTCTGACCATGTCTTTGTTGTACACATATCCTGCTCCTATTGGTTGAGGTATTCCACTGTGGCAGGGGACTTACCTTATCTAACATTCATGTCTTAACTTGTCAATCAAGCTGGCACTTGTCTAACATTCATGTCTTATCTTGCCAACTGGGGTATCAGTTACCCATGTACCTATTTCTTTTTGACAAGTAGCCTGTTATTTCCCAGGAAGTCTTGAGAACTTAAACTTTATTCAACTCTAACTGAAAATAAAGTCTTATTTCAAATGGTTTCTAATATAGGTCACTTTTATATTGGGGTCCATCTCAGAGTGAGCTTGTAAAGGAAAATACTTTGAAAACTTATACATAGGTGCAGGAAGTGCTGTTAGGCAGTTGGTTTGTGTCCAAGCTTATTGCGGTAACTGCAAAGCAGTTCTACTGGATACTATTGTAATTGGTTTTCAAAAGAACATAACATAACAATGTAGGCACTCAACTTGGGTATGAAAAGACTACTAGTAACAGCATAGGCAACATATGAGAAAGTTTCCTTGTATTATTATTAGGAGCACAAAATGGCAAGCTAGCCAGTAACAGTTACATAGGCTTTAACCATAAATAAACCATCAAATAAATCTGAAGAGAAAAATCTCTTTAAATCTACAATGTTTATTTAATAGCTAAAAATCAGGCTATTTAGATGATTTGTAATCTTTTATGAACAATTCTGAAGTGAGCATTCTCACAATCAATTACATCTTGACACATATTTTTTTATTTTGCAAAATTACCTCAGAGAACTTGGTTGTGAATGTTAGAAACAAACCAAGTTGATTTATGTATATTTTGATACTTAGATTTTAACTTGCAGTTGATCAAGTTTTCATGTTTAAATCACTTAGAACTTTATGTTGTCTCTTTAATTTATAAAGACTCATTTTTGGGGCTGGGTGTTTTGAGCTGACTTTAAGCAGAAAGTGGCTAGAAAGCAGCTATCAGCTTTGCAGCAATCTTGAGCCATATACCCTGACATGAGACTTGGTTTTCAACAGCCTACAACAGCTGAAGCACACTCTGATATCCCACATATCTTGTTTTGCTGTTTAGTGCCCACAGCTGCAAGGAGCATGCGGTATCTATGCCTACAAAGCATGTGTTGCACATGTTATTCACGTGGTATCCACGCCATACATGCCTGTAAGGCACACGTGCTGTCCATGCCTGTAAGGCTTATGTCATATCCACACCTGCAAGGCATATGGTATCCTTGCACCTACAAGTCATGTGGCTAAAAGCCTATTAATACCCAGGATTTCCTTGTAAGGGGGTGAAGTAGTAGTAGGTGTAGTGGTGTGTGTATGGTGGAGACAGTAAAGAAGACTTTACTACAGATCCTCTGGCTTGTCTCTATTCTTCACAGCTCTTCCCCTCCTTCCCCCCACTCTCTCTCTTGCTAGACCCTGATCGGGGGAAAAGAGCAGGCCACTATAGTTTGGCCCCCAAATGTGGGCCAGAGTTGTCCTTTACAGTTTGGCCCCTAAGGTGGGGCAGCTCAAGTCTTAACAGTTGGGGTGATGGCTCAGCAGTTAAGAGACTTGACTGCTCTTTCAGAAGTCTTGAGTTCAATTTCCAGCAACGACATGGTGACTCACGACCATCTGCAATGGGGTCTGATGCCCACTTCTGGTGTGTCTGAAGACAGCTAGAATGTACTCATATAAAATACATAAATAAATAAGTTAAAAAATAAAGAGTCATTTTCAGTGGTTCTAAATAATTTTTATTTTTGGACTATAGCGTTTCTTGGAGATAGCATGCTGAATACAGAAACACAGCTTTATTACACCTGTGTAGGGACTGAAGCAGATTGTATAAGCCTAAAACCTGCACCCATGAGAGACAAGTTACATTATGATCTTTACTAATCAGAGCTAAGGGAATAGTGACATTCCCAAGTGTGCCATCATGGTCAACTTACACTGAATGTAAATGTTTTTGCCCAACAAGTCAAGTTCACTTCTTCTGGTGTTAGGAATAGGCATTATGATTGGGGGAACTATTATTTCTCATAAAAGGAGTTGGTCAGCTTAGGTAAAATGGAGTCTGAAAATAAATGGGCAGTACTTAAGACAAGTTTCTTTTATCTGCTACCAACAGCTTAATACATATGTATGCATCTCTTCCTGTGGTACAACCTAGAAATCACGTTTTGTTATTTATCTTTACCACCACCTGCCAAAGAACTATGGATTGTGTCTTAGCTTGGGTTTCATTGCTATAAAGAGACACCATGATCAAGGCAAATTTTATAAAGGACAACATTTAATTGGGGCTCTCTTGCAGATTCTAAAGTTCAGTCTGTTACCATTAGGGTGAGAACATGACAGCATCTAGGCAGGCATAAGAATGGAAAAACTGAGAGTTCTCATCCTTTTCTAAAGGCAAACAGAAGTCTGGCTTCCAGGCAGCTAGAAGGAGGGTCTCAAATCCACACCCACTCCAACAAAGCCACAACTCTGAATAGTGCTACTCCCTATGGCAAGCATACTCAAACTGCTATATTCCACTCCTGGTCACCCATAGGCTTGTTAAAGTACAGGAGGCTGTCGCAGACATACTTAGTATAGCATAATCAAAAATCAATTTAGTCCACCATCAGAAGTCTCATAGTATATAACTGTCTCAACCATGTTAAAAGTCTAAAGTTCAAAGCCTCTTCTGAGATTCATATAATCACTTAACTGTTATCCCAAATGAAGACCAAAAGTCAGTTGGGCAATCTCCAAAGTCTGCCTCTCCATGTGTGATATCAAAGCATGCTTCAGACCTCCAAACTCTTTCATCTTTGGTGGCTACAGTGAACTTTCTCTTGGGCTGCTTCCACTCCATGTTGTGATCTTTTATCAGTAGTTATCCCTTGGTTCTGCCATCTCTAACATCTTGGAGTCTCCAAAGAATATATAATTCCACAGCTTCTTGTGCCAGTGTCTTTTTACAATGTCTTGTTCCAATAATCCACACACAATCTTCTGGGCTTCTCAAAAGAGCTTGTGTTACTTCTCTAGCTCTGCCAACTCTAGCACTCTAGGCTCTGGTTGACTCTATCCATTGCTGTTGCTGTTATTAGCATCACATGGTGCTAACATCTTCACTATCCTGGGTCTTCTGCTACAAATAGGCTTCATCAATAGCCTCTCATAGTTTCCCTTCAGGGTACCAAACTTCAACTTCTTTGCTTGACCCCTCAATTTATGACATCTTTATGCCTTAAAAAACCAGAACCACCTTGGTAATTCTTATACATTACCAAGTCTAGCTGCAGTGGAATGCACAACCTTGGCTATCTCTGGAAAACAACTTCTTTGTGTTCTCAGAAAATATGTCCTGCAAGATTTCACCTCAGTTATGCTGGTCTTTCATAACCAGCACTAAATTTTTAGCTCCAGATAACCAGCAGCAACTGTCACAGTAATCCATTGTATTCTTGAATCTAAAGCCAGAGCCATAGGATCTGAAGCTGAAGCTTTCAATTTCTGCTGCTTTGGGGAGCTGGAACAGGTCCCATTTTTTCTATTACATCATTACCAATTTTCTGTTTGCAACTCTCTCACTGCCTAAGCTTGACTGTCTTGGAACCTGCTGTGTCGATAGACTTTAAACACATAGATCTGCATTCCTCAGTTTCCTGAGTTCTAGAATGAAAGGCATGTACTAACATTCCTCAAACCTCAGCTTTTCTCTAGTTGGAAATTGCTCTCCACCAGGTTGGCTTTGAACTCAGAGATCTTTTTGTCTTTTTTTCCTGTTATTAAAGACATTGTACCACTAGTACTAGAACTAAGCTTTTCATCATCACTATTCCTCATGATTCAAATCTGTGTCTTCCTTTTCTTGATTGTAGTTCTTTGTTCAATAGTGAATGCATAAATGGTAATTTAGCTGAGTAGGATCTTGCTCCCAAATCACCAATCCCTTAATTGGTTTATATTCTCAAACACAGAGTTTAGTTCCATTGTGCTTCCTGGTGCCCTTTTATTACTTAAACCACACATTTCATATTTTTCCTTTCTAAGCTTCCTAGGCTTGATTAGAATGCTCCCTTTAAAAGTAAATCAGAGGATAAAGTCTATGTTGGACTTTTTCTGAGACTTCCTTTGTCAATGCAATCTACCACATCTCTTTATCCTTGGGTAGACTCTTTAGATAAGGACAAAATGCAGCAACATTCTTTACCAAAACTATATTTAGAAGTCAAACCACCCTCAGCACCAATGTGTTTCATATTTCTACTAGAATGGCCCATGAAGTCCCAATTAAAACACTTTATGGCTTTCCATATACAAAGTCCCCACTTCCACAATTTTCCAATCAAAAACATGGTCAAGGCTATCTAAAAATGTCCCAGTGCCTGGCACCAACTTCTGTCTTGCTTTGGGTTTTTTTTTACTGTGAAGAGACATCATAACCAAAGCAAAGATCAGAACTCATAGACACAAGCATCACCAACAGAATACAAGAGATAGAAGAGAGAATCTCGTGTGCAGAAGATACCATGGAAAACATAGACACAATGGTCAAACAAAATGTGAAATGCAAAAAGCTCCTAACACAAAACATCCAGGAAATCCAGGACACAATGAGAAGAGCAAACCTAAGGATAATAGGTATAGATGAGGGTGAAGACTCCCAACTTAAAGGGCCAGTAAATATCTTCAACAAAATTATAGAGAAAAACTTTCCTAACCTAAAGAAAGAGATGTCCATAAATATACAAGAAGCCTACAAAACTCCAGATAGACTAGACCAGAAAAGAAATACCTCCTGTCACATAATAATCAAAACATCAAATGTAAAAAACAAAGAAAAAATACTGAAAGCAGTAAGAGAAAAAGGTAAAGTAACATATAAAGGCAGGCCTATAAGAATTACACCAGAGACTATAAAAGCCAGAAGATCGTGGACTGATATAATACAGACCATAAGAGAAGATGCCAGCCCAGACTAGTATACCCAGCAAAACTCTCAATTACTATTGATAGAGAAACCAAGATATTCCATGACAAACCCAAATCTACACAGTATCTTCCCACAAATAAAGCACATCAAAGGATAATTGATGGAAAACTCAAACCCAAGGAGAGAAACTACAACCTAGAAAAAGCAAGAAAGTAATCTTCCAACAACTCCAAAAGAAGATAGTTACACAAACATAATTCCACCTCTAATAACAAAAATAACATGAAGCAACAATCATTTTTCCTTAATATCTCTTAATATCAATGGACTCAATTCTCCAATAAAAAGACATAGACGATCAGGCTGGATACATAAACAGGACCCAGAATTTTGCTGCATAAGGGAAATACACCTTTGTGAGAAAGACAGACACTACCTCAGAGTAAAAGGATGAAAAACAATCTTCCAAGCAAATGGTCCCAAGAAACAAGCTGGAGGAGCAATTCTAATATCAAATAAAATCAATTTTCAACCAAAAGTAATCAAAAAAGATAAGGAAGGACACTTTATAATCATTGAAGGAAAAATGTACCAAGATGAACTCTCAATTCTGAACATCTATGCCCCAAATACAAGGGAACCCACATACATAAAAGAAACTTTACTAAAGCTCAAAGCATACATTGCATGACACATAATAATCATGGAGGATTTCAACACCCCACTCTCAGCAATGGACAAATCATGGATAGAGATACTAAACAGAGATACAATGAAACTAACAGAAGTTATAAGCAAAATCAATTTAACTGATATCCATAGAACATTTCATCCTAAAACAAAAGGATATACCTTTTTCTCAGCACCTCAGGGTGCCTTCTCCAAAATAGACCATGTAATTTATCACAAATCAGGCCTCAACAGATACAAAAAATTGAAATAATCGCATGCACAC
Source organism: Rhabdomys dilectus (assembly GCA_019844195.1). Taxonomy (NCBI): domain Eukaryota; kingdom Metazoa; phylum Chordata; class Mammalia; order Rodentia; family Muridae; genus Rhabdomys; species Rhabdomys dilectus. The sequence continues at coordinate 117,302 of JADRCG010008506.1, forward strand.
TATCAGACCACCAGGGACTAAGGCTGGTCCTTAATAATGACAAAAACAATGAAAAGCCCACATACACATGGAAGCTGAACAACGCTCTACTTAATGATGTCTTGGCCAAAAAAGAAATAAAGAAAGAAATAAAAAACTTTTTAGAACTTAATGAAAATGAGGACACATCATACAATACTTGTGGGACTCCATGAAAGCAGTACTAAGAGGAAAACACTTAGCTCTAAGTAACTACAAAAAGAAACTGGAGAAAGCATACACTAACAACTTGACAGCACACCTGAAACCGTTAGAGCAAAAAGAAGCAAATATACCCAAGAGGAGTAGACAGCCAAAAATAATCAAACTCAGGGCTGAAATCAACCAAGTAGAAACAGAAAGAACTATAGAAAATATCTATAAAACCAGGATTTGGTTCTTTTAGAAAATCAACAAGATGGATAAATCCTTAGCCAGACTAAACAAAGGGCACAGAGACAGTATCCAAATTAATAAAATCAGAACTGGAAAGGAAGACATAACAACATAAACTGCGGAAATTAAAAAAATCATCAGATCCTACTACACAGTCCTATACTCAACAAAATTGGAAAGTCTGAATGAAATGGACAATTTTCTAGACAGATAACAGGTACCAAAATTAAATCAGGAGCAGGTAAACCATCTAAACAATCCATAACCTCTAAAGAAATAGAAGCAGTCATTAAAAGTCTTCCCACTCAAAAAAGTTTGGGAAAAGATGGCTTTAGTGCAGAATTCTATTAGACCCTCCAGGAAAACCTAATACCAATTCTCTTCAAACTATTACACAGAAGAGAAACAAAAGGAACACTACCCAATTCCTTCTATGAAGCTACAATGACGCTCATACCTAAACCCCACAAAGACCCAAGAAAGAAAGAGAACTATAGACCAATCCCTCTTATGAATATTGATGCAAAAATACTCAATAAAATTTGTACAATCCGAATCCAAGAACACATCAAAATAATCATACATGATGATCAAGAAGGCCTTATCCCAGGAATGCAAGGATGGTTTAATATTCAGAAATCCATCAATGTAATCCACTACATAAACAAACTCAAAGAAAAAAAACACATGATCATCTCACTAGATGCTGAGAAAGCATTTGACAAAATGCAACATCTCTTCATGTTAAAAGTCTTGGAAATAGCAGGAATTCAAGGCTCATAACTAAACATAGTAAAAGCAATATACAGCAAGCTAGTAGCCAACATCAAACTTAATTGAGAGAAACTTGAAGCAATCTCACTAAGATCAGGGACTGGACAAGGCTGCCCACTCTCACCCTACCTATTCAATATAGTACTACAAGTCCTAGCCAGAGCAATTAGACAACAAAAGGAAGTCAAGCCAGGCGGTGGTGGCACATGTCTTTAATACCAGCACTTGGGAGGCAAAGGCAGGCGGATTTTTGAGTTCGAGGCCAGCCTGGTCTATAGTGAGATTCAGGATAGCCAGAACTACACAGAGAAACCCTGTATCAAAAAACCAAAATAAATAAATAAATAAATAATAAAAAAGAAGAAGTCAAAGAGATACAAAGGAAAGGAAGAAGTCAAAATATCACTATTTGCAGATGATATGATAGTATACTTAAGTGACCCTAAAATTTCCACCAGAGAACTCCTAAACCTGATAAACAACTTCAGCAAAGCTGGCTATACAATCAACTCAAACACATCAGTAGCCTTCCTCTACTCAAAGAATAAACAAGCTGAAAAAAGAAATTAGGGAAATAACACCTGTCACAATAGTCACAAATAATATAAAATATCTTGGAGTGAATCTAACCAAGCAAGTGAAAGATCTGTATGACAAGTACTTCAAGTCTCTGAAAAAAGAAATCGAAGAAGATCTCAGAAGATTGGAAGACCTCCCATGCTCTTGGATTGGCAGGATTATTTAATAAAATTGGCCATCTTGCCAAAAGCAATCTACAGATTCAATGCAATCTTCATCAAAATTCCAAATCAATTCTTCAGAGAGATAGAAAGGACAATTTGCAAATTCATTTGGAATAACAAAAAACACAGGATAGTATAAAATATTCTCAATAATGAAAGAACTTCTGGAGGAATCACCATCCCTTACCTCAAGTTGTACTACAGAGCAATAGTGATAAAAAACTGCATGGTATTGGTACAGAGACAGGCAGGAAGATCAATGGAATAGAATTGAAGATCCAGAAATGAACCCACACACCTATGGTCACTTGACCTTTGACAAAGGAGCTAAAACCATCCAGTGGAAAAAGGACAGCATTTTCAAAAAAAAAATGGTGCTGTCTCACCTGGAGGTCAGCATGTACAAGAATACAAATCTATCCATTCTTATCCCCTTGTACAAAGCTCAAGTCTAAGTGGATAAAGTACCTTCACATAAAACCAGATACACTGAAACTAATAGAAGAGAAGGTGTGGAAGACCCTCAAATACAGAGGCACAGGGGAAAAGTTCTTGAACAAAACACCAATGGCTTATGTTCTAAGATCAAGAATGGACCAATGGGATCTCAAAAAATTGCAAAGCTTCTGTAAGGCAAAGAATATTGTCAGTAAGACAAAAGGGCAACAAACAGATTGGAAAAAGACATTACCAAGCCTACATCTCATAGAGGGCTACTATTCAATATATACAAAGAACTCAAGAAATTAGACTCCAGATAACCAAATAACCGTATTAAAAATAGGGTACAGAGCTAAACAAGGAATTCTCAACTGAGGAAACTCGAATGACCAAGAAGCACCTTAAGAAGTGCTCAACATCCTTAGTCATCAGGGAAATGCAAATCAAAACAACCCTGAGATTCCACCTCACACCAGTCAGAATGGCTAAGATAACAAACTCAGGTGATAGTAGATGCTGGTGAGGATGTGGAGAAAGAGGAATACTCCTCCATTGTTGATGGGATTTCAAGCTGGTACAACCACTCTGGAAACCAGTCTGGTGGTTCCTCAGAAAATTGGACATAGTAATACCTTTGGACCCAGCAATACCATTCCATGGCATATACCCAGAAGATGCTCCAACATATAACAAGGACATATGCTCCACTATGTTCATAGCAGCCTTATTCATAACAGCCTGAAGGTGGAAAGAACCCAGATGTCCTTCAACAGACGAATGGATACAAAAAAATGTGGTACATTTACACAATGGAGTATTACTCAGCTATTAAAAATAATGAATTTGAGAAATTCTCAGTTAAATGGATGGAACTCAACTCACAGACCACATGAAGCTCATGAAGAAGGAAGACCAAGTGGGGATGCCTCAGTCCTACTTAGAAGGAGTGACAAAATACTCAAGAGAGCAAATATGGAGACAAAGTGTTGGACAAAACTGAAGGAGGAGCCATCTAGAGACCATTCCACCTGGGTATCCGTCTCATGTGCAGTCACCAAACGTAGATGCTGATGTGTTTGTTCAAAAAGAGCATGCTGATAGGAGCCTGATATAGCTGTCTTTTTAGAGGTCACAGCTAACAACTGATCTGATCAAGGGTTTCCCAATGGAGCAGTTAGAGAGAAGACTGAAGGAGCTGAAAGGGTTTGTGACCCCATGAGGAGAGCAACAATACCAACCAACCAGAGCTTTCCAGTGTCTAAAATACTAGCCTAGGAGCACATAGGGAGGGACCCAAAACTCCATCTGTATATGTAGGTGAGAATGGCCTTGTGGGGCATAGGTGGGAGAGGAGATCCTTGGTCCTATGAAGGCTGAACACCGAGTGGGGGAAAATTTGAGCGTGGGAAGGTATGAGTGGTGGGGGTAGTTGGGAGCACATCCTCATAGAAGCAGGAGGAGTGGGGATGGGATAAGATCTTCCTGGATGGTGAGGGGAATGGGGTAAAATCTGAATGGGATAAAATCTGAAATGTAAATATAATATCCAATAAAAAAAGAAAGATACTGGAGTGAGGACCTTGTTTACTGGGCATACATGCATGCCTGCCTCACCTTGTGCCTCCCTAGTCTGCTCATGTTGGCCTGCACTGCCTGTCATGCCACCCAAATCCATGTGCAGAGCCATGGCCACCTAATCCCTGCCACCCACAGCCTCAGGTGGACAACCCTGCACAGGAAAGAGCTGCCCCTGGCCATGCTTGAGTTTGAAGAAATTAAAAACCCAAATTTATTGCATTATATCAGAAGTTAAAGGTAACCAATCTTGTCAGTGAAAGAACGTGGCTAACTTGGGAGAATGTTTCATCTGTGGATGAAATCCTGAGGCATCAGTCTGTTATAACTTGCTCCATTACTTCCAGCTGAGCCAAGACCAAACATGGCTCAGAGTGTCCAGTAGAGCTTGTCTGCACATCTTATGTGAAGAAATAGAGAAAGTGAAAGAAAAAAGCCAGGGGCAAGAAGTATACCCTTGAGGGGAGTACCTTCAATGACACTCTCCCCCAGCTAGATGCAACTACAGCAGTTTCCACCACTTCTTGATGTACCATTGAGTTATGAGCCCATTGATAGATTGTCCTTGTTTATCCAGTGACCTACCAAAAAATATGCCTCTGAATACTGCTACAATGAGGACCAAATCTTCAAACTTTTGGGGACATTTCAATCCAAACTCTAGTGTCTTGTTAATTTTAGAATCATTTTATTGAATTTATAGATCTTCTTGATTATTTAGGTCTCTTATTTTTTTAATTAGAGTTTTATGGTTTTCCTCATGTTGATTTTGATAGACTTTATTAACTTTATGTTTATCTGTTTTATTTTAGATGCTCATGTAACTATATGTATCTAATTTCTCTCATCTATCTATCTATCTATCTATCTTTCTATCTATTTATCTATCTATCTATTCTATCTCTCTAACTCTACCTCTATCTCTATTTTTATTTCTTTTTCTTTTTCTTTTTTTTTAAAGACAAGGTCTCACTCTGTATTCCTGGCTGGTCTGAAGCTCAATACATAGGGCCAGGGTAGATGCAAACTCCCCCAAATCAAGAATTAAAGGCTAGTGCACCACATCCTCCTTAATTGTATTTTTAAAACATTGCAGTCTATTTCTTGGGATACAACAAACAATTGGGATTTGTACCCTAAACTTGTCTTCTGTATCCTTGTTATACCTATCATATACTTGAACTCATAGTGTCTCTTGAGTCTTTGGGGATTTCTATAGAAATGACTGAATAATTTTAAACAAAGGAATTTTTGTTTTTTCTCAGTCCAAACAACTTTTATTTACTCTTTTTTGTTTTATTGCATTATTCTGGAATTTTGTATGATGTCACTTTTTGGTAAAGAATAATACTAATACCATGTTTCTAAACTTTCATCAATTAGTATGATATTAGCCATAGGGGAAAAATGATAATAGGTGTTTTAAAGGCACAGACCTATAATCTCAGGAATTAGGAATCAGGGTCATGAGGATCTTTTATCCAGACCAACCTGTTGTACAGAGTAAGTTTCAGCAGAGCCAGGGATACACAGGGAGTGACTCTGTCTCAATCAAAACAGCAACAACAACAAAATCAAAATGAAACTAAAACATGTCCCCCTCCAAAAAAAAAAAAAGAAGAAAGAAAACTCAAACCAAAATATTACACACAGATATGTCCAGCATATTGGCTTCTAGTTAATTATAGATGTATTTCAATTAATTGACAACCAAGAATAACTTTCACATTAAGTAACTAAAATGATCTTGAACCTCTCTGACCTTCTCCCTCTGCCTCTACAGTAGTGAGACTTCAGGTATGCACTCCTGTGCCCATTATTGTGTGGTTCTGATATTTAACCCATGGCTCTTCAATGTTAGACAAGCACTGTAGCAACTAAGGTCCATCATACAACTTTTGTAGAAGAAGAGCTTGGGATGCTGCTACATAAAAATGTGTGGACTTATACTGAGTATATTACCCTCCCAGTTGTGAAAAAAATGTGTCCTTCTGAAACTGACTCTGAATCCCTCATCATCTTTAAATGTTGAAATATGCTTAGATGAGTCCAATAACTTACTTTGTTTTCTCTTTGAGATTAAAATTTTATTGCATATCTTCTTTCTTTACCAAAGTACAAACCCTCCCCAAAACCCTGCAATGCTCTCCAAGTTAATAGCCTCTTTCTAGCTAATTATTATTGCAAGCATATGTGTTTACATCTATGTATATATTCTGAATATAATCTATTAAGTCTGTATGAAGCTACTCATATCATGGATGCCTGAAAATGGCCCCCATAGACTCATAGGGTGTGGAATTATTAAAGACATGGCCTTTTTGGAATAGGTGTGGCCTGTTGCATGAATAGTGTGACTTCAGAGTGGGCTTTGAGGTTTCTGAAACTCAAGACAGACCTAGTGGCTAACTCTCTCTTTAGGCTGCCTGTGGATCAAGATGTAGAAATCTCAGCTGTCTTCAGTACCATGTGTGCCTGCATGCCATCATGCATTCTGCCATGGCAACAATGGACTAAACCTCTGAAACTGTAAGGCAGCCCCAATTAATTCTTTCCCTTTGTAAGAGTTGCCTTGATCCTGGTGTTTCTTCACATCAATAAAACCCCAACTAAGAGATACATGTGTGTTTTCAGGGGTGACAATTTAGGAGATTCTACAAGCACTTGTGTAGTAAACAATATAATCCTTAACAACAATCTACAAACATCTGCCCTTATACCCACAGATGATTAGTATTTCCCCAACATAAAAGAAACTTCCCTTTTCAAGAGGCAGAGACCCCTACAGAACACCACAACCAATAAAGATGCAGAATTATGTACACCAATACCAAAGGGAACATTTCTGAAGATGTGGAAAGAGGACTGTAAGCTCTAGAGAACCAGTGAATGTGCATCTACTAATAGTGTGAAAAGCTATAGACAAAGCTTGAAAAACACAATTGAACTTATAGGAGCTGAACAAACAGGACACCAGTGACTATGGCAAACTAGACAGAGACAATGCCCCAGGGTCTCAGCCCTACACAAAGTACTGTAGATAACTGAAAAGAAAGGAAGCGAAAAGTTGGCTTTCCCTAGGGAATACAATCAATTGGTTGTCCGGTGCTAAAGTGTATTTTTTTTAACTGTGAATATTTATTGTAGGTGTATTTTTTAAAATGTAAGTCTGTGCTTCACCAGCATGCACATATGTGCATCATATAGGGGTTCAGAAATGAGCATAGGACCCAATGGAAGAAGAGTTACAGACAGCTAGATGGATGGGAGTCTTCAGGTACTAGAAAAAATCCTAAGTTGTCTAAAAGTGTAGAAATCACTATCTGCTGGGCCATCTCTCCTGAATGTAAGGTGCCCTATTTGAGGTAGCATACCATCTGAAAACCAGGTACTCATTTGTCTGGAAGTAGAGGATGAGTTTACTCTATAAGCTGGTATCTTCTGAATAACACAGCCTAAAACACAAAGTGTCTCTCTGTGTGCTCTGAACTGCTGAGGCAGAGTTCCAAGGCTGAGGAAACAAGAGTCTTGACCTAAAGCTGAACGCAGAGGTAATGATACAGGAGATGCAGAATGAATCTCCATAGGGGACTTCTTGCTGAACTAACTACATTGTCTTAAAGAGCACTGGCATGGCATGGAGAAGAGGAATTCCAGATATGCCTAAGGCATGAGAGGCCTGCTTATCCTGTCTCTATGTTTCTGTGAATGACCAGATCAGTAGAGGGTTCAGCCCCTAGGGGATTGGAGACAGTATGCATTCTACTTGTGCTGAATAAGGTGTGCTGTGGGATGACACTTTCACTGATAAAACTGCAATAATTTGATGGACCACGATGCCCCATGTTCATAGGGAATCCTACACTAGCCCATCTCTGTAACCACTCTTGGAACATAAGTTCTAACAACAACTTGCATCATCTTCACGTTACCAGTTTTCAGTAATGGTCCCACAGGGAGATAGGAAAAGGGCCAGGCTGCCACCATTGCCTTCAATAACTCTGTGCGTCTCCTATTGAATGCCTCTATGAAGAGTGGTGGGAAGAGCATAGTGGGCAGGTATTCCAGTTCAGAGAAGTCTATGGCATCATTCCTCACCAGCACCTTCAGTGCCAGCTGCTCTAGTGTGGGAGGGTTGTAGGTGCTCATCCTAATAGATATTCAGTCAGAAGGAACCTGGAGAAAGATTTAGGGGACATAATTTCAGGCTACATTTTGGAAATCCCTATTTCTCACACATTGCAGAAATCAGAAGGCCAGAGTCCATGCTCTGGCAACAATGGAGACTCCAGTCTGGACAGTTATCCAATCTCAAGGTCTCCAAGCCTTCTTCATCACTCTCAGTATGTAGACTCCCTTGTAAGCAACCAAGAAGAAAAAGTTAACCTTTTTCACATATGATACCGATTTCCGTTCCTCTTAATTGCATGCCTAGTCAGAAGGGTTATTCAGGAGCATACAGTCTGACCAGAGTTTTGTTTCAGGGAAAAGATACTGATCAAGTTTTCAGGCCTTTTAAGAAAATATAGAGTCAATGTCATAGGCCCACCCCAGTCTAATTGTCCTTTCAACAGATTGATATCTCTTGGGAAGGGCTAAGAAGGACCTGTGAGATCCCTGTCTGTGAGTACTACTCAACCATTTAGAGACAAGCACAAGCAAGCTGGGCTTATGTTAAGTTGGTTAATTAGGTAAAAGGTCTGTCAATTCATGGCCACCTGGCTACACAATCATACCACATCTGAAATGCCAAGCATAAGTAAAATGCACAACTTTCACCAGAGCATTTGGAAAGCCTCGCTACCTGCCCATGTGAGTCTTAGAGGAGAAGCCAAGTGTAGGCCAAGAAGGCCACAGGGAGAAGAGTTTCTCATTACAATTTGGAGTCCAGAGGAATAAAGAGATGAGACAATATATCCATCAGCACTTCTAAGTCTATCTTGCATCGTGATCATTTGTGCCCAGGACATTAATTCTAGTTTCCAGGTGTGGCAGCTGCATACTTTAACTCATACATGCATACATATCTTATACAATGTCTAAAAACTCGAACAAGACTGAAGCAAACACATTCCTATAGCCTTAATTTCTGCATCATCTGTGGCTTTCAGGACACAAGGCAACAACTACAAATTTGGGTTTGTGTGCCTGAAGCCTTCCCCAGCACAATTTGTACAATGTAGTTAAAAGAGAAAATTCCAGTACATATCATTGCAAAACCATAATGTGTGAAATATACTTTAAAATACTTTAACTCATACATGCTTACATATTTTATACAATGTATAAAAACTTGGACATGACTGAAGCAAACACATTCCTATAGCCTTGGTTTCTGCATCATCTGTGTCTTCCAGTTCATATAATTGCAAAACCATTATCTGTGAAATGTAATTTAAAATACTGCAGAAGTGTTAAATAATAAAGATGATCCTCACTGAAATTCTTGATTAAATCTAGAAATCTGTTCTTTACCCAAAGGATGACAGTTCCAGGCCATCCTTGTTCCTTCATACCTTATCTTTAAAATGAGGAAAATGCCTTTTGACTGAGGCAGACACCTAGCTGGTCTGCTTATGTAAAGACACCATAAGCTGATCCATCCTAGAAGAACCATTGCATTCAGAGCAGTGGAAGAACCACTGCACTCAGAGCAGCAGGATTTCAAGATCCCAGATGCATCCTGATTCCTAGCAGCTCTTTTACCTAGGTTTTCAGGATCACTGGAACACAGAGACAGCTGGATTCTGAGTTCTGATAAAAGCAAAATAACTTGGAAGACAGGCTCCAGACAGAGACAGTGAATACAGGTAGCACTAGAGATAACCAGATGGCAAATGCAAGTACAAGAACATAAGCAACATGGTCCCCTGCTCCTCTCTGGACACAGGACTCCTCCCAAGACATCATAAAGGGTCCACTGAACCCAGAGTGGTAGGTAAGAAAACCCAAACACTGCCCTATGCCCATAGCTGAGTGCGGGGTATGCACCACATGGTACCTTGTTTAAAATAGACTATATATTTGGTCACAAAACATGCCTCAACAGATACAGAAAGATTGAAATAATCCCTTGCATCCTATCAGATCACCACAGACTGAAGGTTGTCTTCAATAATAACAAAAACAATGGAAAGCCCACATACACGTGAAAACTGAACAATGATCTACACAGTGATGACTTGAATAAAGAAAAAATAAAGAAATTAAAGAGCTTTTAGAATTTAATGAGAATGAAGTCTTGGACAAAAACTATGGTACACAATGAAAGCAGTGCTAAGAGGAAAAATCACAGCTCTAAGTGTCTACAAAAAGAAACTGGAGAGAGCATACACTAGCAACTTCACCTGAAAGCTCTAGAAGAAAAAGAAGCAAATGCAGTCTAGAGGAATTGATGACAGGAAATAATTGAACTCAGCACTGAAATCAACCTAGTAGAAACAAAAGGAACTATACAAAAAAAGTCAATGGAATCAGGAGCTCTTTCTTTGAGAAAATCTATAAGATAGATAAACCCTTAGCCAGAATAATCAGGGGGCACAGAGACAGAATCCAAATTAATAATATCAGAACTGAAATGGGAGACATGACAACAGAAACTGAGAAAATTCAAAAAATCATCAAATCTTATTTAAAAAAAAGCCTATACTCAACAAAACTGGAAATCTGGATGAAATGGAAAATCTTCTAGACAAATACTAGGTATCACAGTATTTACCAGTATAAACCAGGAGCAGATAAGAAATATAGTCTCATAACCCCTAAAGAAATTGCAGCATTCATTAAAAGTCTCCCCACTAAAAAAGCCCAGGACCAGATGGTTTTCATGCTGAATTCTATCAGACCTTCAACAATTACCTAATACCAATTTTCTTCAAACACTTCCAGAAAATAGAATCAGAAGGAACACTACCCAATTCATTCTATGAGGCTACAATAATACTCATACCTAATCCACACAAAGACACAAAAAAGAAAAACACTTCAGACCAATTTCTCTTATGAATATTGATGCAAAAATACTCAATAAAATTCTCACAAACTGAATCCAAGAACACATCAAAATAATCATCCATCATGATCAGGTAGGCTTTATCCCAGGAATACAGGGATGGTTCAATATATAGAAATCCATCAATGTAATCCATTATATAAACAAACTCAAAGGAAAAAAACCACATGATCATCTCACTAGTTGCAGAAAAAAGTATTTGACAAAATTCAACATCCCTTCATGGTAAATACTTGGAAAGATCAGGAGTTCAAAGCCCATACATAGTAAAAAGCAGTATACAGCAAGCCAGTAGCCAAGAGTAAACTAAACGAAGAGAAACTTGAAGAAATCCCTTTAAAATCACAGACTAGACAAGGCTCTATTCTCTCTACTCTCTCCCTACTTATTCAAAATTGTACTGGAAGTACTAGCCAGAGCAATTAGACAACAAAAAGTCAGAAAGTCAAAATATCACTATTTACATTTAACATGATAGTATACATAAGTGACCCAAAACATCCACAAGAGAACTCTTTTTTTTTTTTGTTTTTTTTTTTTGTTGTTTTTTTTTTTTTTTTTTTTTTTTGTGAGAGGGTTTCTCTGTGTAGCCCTGGCTGTCCTGGAACTCACTCTGTAGATCAGGCTGGCCTCAAACTCAGAAATCTGCCAGTCTCTGCCTCCCAAGTGCTGAGATTAAAGGCATGCATCACCACCGCCCAGCAACAAGAGAACTCCTAAACATAATAAACAACCTCCACAAGGGGCTGGATATAAAATCATATCAAACTAATCAGTAGATTTTCTCTTTTGGAAGGACAAACAAGCTGAGAAAGAAGTTAGAGAAAGGATACCCTTCACAATAGTCACAAATAATATAAACTACCTTGGTGTGAATCTAACCAAGCAAGTGAAAGATCAGTTTGACAAGAACTTCAAGTCTCTGGAGAAAGAAATTAAAAATCTTAGAAGATGGAAAGATCTCCCATGCTCATGGATTGGCAGGATTAAAGCAATAAAATTGGCCATCTTGTGGAAAGCAATCTAAGATTAAATGCAATCCCTATCAAAATTCCAAATCAATTCTTCAGAGAGATAGAAAGAACAATTTGCAAATTCATTTGGAATAACAAAAATTTCAGGATAGTGTAAACTATTCTCTACAATAAAAGAACTTCTGGAGGAATCACCATCCCTTACCTCAAGTTGTACTACAGAGCAATAGTGATAAAAAAAAAAAAAACTGCATGGTATTAGTACAGAGACAGGCAGGAAGATCAATGGAATAGAATTAAAGACCCAGAACTGAACCTACATAACTATGGTCACTTGATCTTTCACAAATGCGCTAAAACCATCCAGTGAAAAAAGGACAGCATTTTCAACTGATAGTGCTGGTTCAAGTGGATGTTTGAGTGTAGAATAATGCAAATATTCATTCTTATATCCTTGTAAAAAGCTCAAGTCCAAGTGGATAAAGGGCCTTCACAGAAAACGAGATACACTGAAACGAATAGAAGAGAAAGTGGAGAAGAATCCAGAATACTTTGGCATAGAGAATAAGCTCCTGAACAAACACTCATGGCTTATTTTCTAAGATCAAGAATTGACAAATGGGATCTCTAAAACTGCAAAGCTTTTGTAAGGCAAAGGAAACTGTCAACAGGACAAAAGGCAGCCAACAGATTGAGAAAAGATACAGGGTTAATATCCAATATATACAAAGAACTCAAGAAATTAGACTCCAGACAACCAAATAACCTTATTAAAAATAAGGTACAGAGCAAAACAAAGAATTCTCACCTAAGGAAACTCAAATGGCCTAGAAGCATCTAAGAAATGTTCAAAATCCTTAGTTATCAAGGAAATGCAAATCAAAACAACCCTGATACTCTACCTCACAAAAGTCAGAATGGCTAAGATCAAAAACTCAGGTGATAGTAGATGCTAGCAAGGATGTGGTGAAAGAGGAACACTCCTCCATTTTTCATGGAATTGCAAGGTGGTACAACCACTCTGAAAATTAGCCTGGTGGTTCCTCAGAAAATTGGAGATTAGAGATAACATTAACTGAGGACCCAGCTATACCACTCCTGGGCATATACCCAGAACATGCTCCAACATATAGCAAGAACTGGTCATAGCAGCCTTACTTAAAATATTCAGAAGCTGGAAAGAACCCAGATGTCCTTTGTGGGAAAAACTCATGGGTCTCATGGAGGGGTCCCTGGTGGGCTTTCCACACCACCAGCAGAGGGTCCCACTTTGACGAGAAGGTCTGGTTCCAAAGGTTGGGAACCTGGCAGCAGGTCCAGAAGCCACGTTGAGTCTAGGAGTTTTCCAAAACTTTTATGGTTCATGGCGTGGTGAATGGGTCTAGATGGTTCATGCTCCCCATAAAAGCCAGGGGAGCTGGCTTTTTATAGAGAGTGGAAAGAGGGGAGGGAAATAACTTAATTAGCTAAGGCCCCTGGCCTTTATATTTTTAAATCTCGAGGTGGAGACTTGTTAGTCATGCCCTCAACCTGTGTATTACCTGACTGACCTGGGAAAATAAAATGGAGTTTAGTCCACATGTCATGGCCATGGGTTCTGGGGGTGTGGCCAAAAACCTGCCCCATGCCATCCCAAGAACCAGGATACCCTTCCATGGTCTGATAGTCCTTCAATAGAAATGGATACAGAAAATGTGATACATTTACACAATGGAGTATTACTCAGCTATTAAAAACAATGAATTTGTGAGATTTTTAGGCAAATGGATGGAGACAGAAAATATCATCCTGAGTGAGATAATCTAATCACAAAAGAACACACATGGTATTCACTCACTGATAATTCTATATTAACCCAAAAGCACACAAAACTGAAGATACAACTCACAGATCACATAAAGCTCTTGAAGAAGGCAGACCAAAGTGTGGGTGCTTAGGTCCTTCTTAGAAGGAGTAACAATATACTCTTGGGTACAAATATGGAGTGTGGGACAGAAACTGAAGGAGGGGCTGTCTGGAGACAGCTCCACCTGGATATCCATCCCATGTGCAGACACTAAAGGAAGACATGCCAGGAAATGCTTCCTGACAGGAGTCTGATACAGCTGTCTCCTTCGAGGTCTGCCAGAGCCTGACACATACAAAGGCAGATGCTCACAGCTAACCATTGAATTAATCATGGGGTTCCCAATGGAGGAGTTACAGAAAAGACTGAAGAAGCTGAAGGGGTTTGTGATCCCATGAGGAGAGTAATAATACCAACCAACCAGAGCTCCCAGGTTTAAACCACCAGCCTGGGAGCACATAGGGAAGAACCCATGGCTCCACTTGTATACTTAGGGGAAGATGGCCTTTTGGGGCATAGGTGGGAGAGGAGGTCCTTTGTCTGGTGAAGGCTGGATGCTCCAGTGTAGGGGAATTTGAGGGTGGATAGGTGGGAGTGGGTGGGTGGGGTCACACCCTCTTAGAAGCAGGAGGAGGGGGGATGAGATAAGGGGTTTCTGGGTGGGGGGAAATGTGGAAAGGGGATAGTGTCTGAAATGGAAATAAAGTATCCAATAAAAAATAAAACAAAGAAATTCCCATGCAATCCCATTTCTCATTAAAACTGAAGTCTATCAGTTTTTATAAAATTATTATAAATAAGAAATGAATTCATACCTGGATGGTGATGAGGCCATTGCAGAGAGCAAGAAGCCTCCTTATGGATGTAAATTCCTTAAGTGATGTAGACACTGGCTACAGGGCTCCTATTCCCAGAATGAACAGGCAGCAATTCCAAGGCTCAGAAATCTGGCAGTCTGCTTGGCTTCCTCAGACTTTTATACACCTTCCTCCTCATCCTTGCCCAAGTAACCCGACCTCCCTTCCATACCTTCTATCTCATTGGTCCATTGAGTCTCCAACCACTTAATCCTGTTAAAGATTTATTTTTTTCTACTGTTGGTTGATTGAATCAGACCTTCTAGAGTGAAATCGATCAGTGAACTAGAAGTCAGGATGCTGACTTTTGCTTAATTAACCTTTCTTGTGTGTGTATCTATATGCACTTGTTTATGTATGGATACAATTAGTGTTTGTGGTTTTAATGTCTGTGTTTGTGTATTTTAGTGTGTTCATTACTGTGATCATGTACTTGAGTGTGCATTCAGTTCTAGGTTATCCAAAGATTAAATAGTGAGGTTTTGTCTCAAAACAACAAGGACAACAACAATTAAAAGCCAAACACAAAACAAACAAACATAAATACATGAGTATGTTGCAAGTGTGAAGGAGGCCTAAGAGGTTTCAGTGGAGAAGATCTTCAGTATGGGGTATAGAGACTGTTTTGTACTATTTTGGTGAAGAACATATTTCATCTTTCCTCTGTCTGAAGAATTAGTCTTTGGCTAAATTGAAGAGACTCAGATTAATCGCATTCACAAAGGAAGTCTCAGAAATGACTTTGCTCTCCAGGTAAGTCTTCTAAATCATGTTTTGAATAAGCAAGCTTAGAAAGAAAAAATATAAAATATAGAGTTTGAGTACTAATAGGGCATCAGGAAGTCAAATGGAGCTAAAACCTGTGTTCAAGGATGTTTAATTGAATTAAGGGAGTGATAACCTTGGGGCAATATTTGTACCAACTAATTTGATCCAGGGATTGTGTTCCACACCTTTAATCCCAGGAGATAAAACCAAGCAGATCTCTGAGTTCAAGGCCAGCCTGAGTCAGAACAAGATCTTGGTCAAGAAAATCTTAAATTCAGGTATGGTGGTACACACCTTTAATCCCCAGAGACAAGTGCTATGTGAGATAGGTGAGTTCAAGGTCAATGTACAGAGCAAGATCTAGGACAGCCAAACTTAGGCAATAAAACAGTCGAAAATGCCAAAGCGAGTAATAAAACGGTATAACACATTCCAGCTCCTGTAAACAGTAGAACTTAGTGGGTTTGGCCATTTCGCTCTGGCATTATAGTCAAGAAGAAAAGGAGACTACCAGAACAATTAAAGCTAGGTAAAGAATTAGTGGTGATGAAGACCTAGGTAGTGTATGAAAGGTACCCAATTAATATTAGTTTTGAAATCCTGAAGAAGCCATAAAGTAAAGCTGAGACTTGGCCCTGTGAGTGCCCTTGGAAGGTTGTTGCTGAAGGTGCATCTTCAGTTATTCTTGATGTCCTAGGACTGAAGGGGTTATACAAATTTGAGGCTTAGCACCATAAAAAGACCATATAAGAGGCTATTAGTGAAGCCTAGTTTCAGGAAAAGACCCCAGTGTATTGGAGATGTCAGTACCATGAGATGCCCATTAAGAAGGGCAGCAGCAGTGGAGTGGATACATATGAGTCTTCCTCCTCCTCCTCCTCCTCCTCCTCCTCCTCCTCCTCCTCCTCCTCCTCCTCCTCCTCTTCCTCCTCCTCCTCCTCCTCCTCCTCCTCCTCTTCTTCTTCTTCTTCTTCTTCTTCTTCTTCTTCTTCTTCTTCTTC
>JADRCG010008506.1:153289-222226 GCA_019844195.1 Rhabdomys dilectus
ACACACACACACACACACACACACACACACACACACACACACACACAGTGTTTAAGGTTATAATGTCCAGAAGATACCAGCCTATAGAGTAAACTCATCCTCTACTTCCAGCCAACTGAGTACCTCTCTGCTTCTTGAAAAAAAAAAAAAGTCTCCTTTATGTTGGGTAAAGAATCTAATCATCAGTGGGTATAAGGGCAGATGTTTGTACATTGTTCTTAGGAATTATGCTTGTTTACCACACAAGGGCTTGTAGATTCTCCTAAATTGTCAGCCCTGAAGACACACATGCATCTCTTAGTTGGGGTTTTATTGATGTGAAGAAACACCAGGATCAAGGCAACTCTTACAAAGGAAAACAATTAATTGGGGCTGCCTTACAGTTTCAGAAGTTTAGTCCATTGTTGCCATGGCAAAAATCATGGTGGCATGCAGGCACACATGGTACTGAAGACAGAGCTGAGATTTCTACATCTAGAACCACAGGCAGCCTGAAGAGAGAGTTAACACAAGTTCTGTCTTGAGTTTTGAAAACCTCAAAGCCCACTCTGAAGTCACACTTCATGCAATAGGGACTCACCTCCAAAAAGGCCATGTCTCCAATAATGCTACCCCCTATGAGACTATGTGGGCCATTTTCATTCAGACATCCATGATATGAGTAGATTCATATAGACTGAACAGATTATATGCATATATAACATATAAACACATATACATGTAAACACATATACATGTAATAATGATTAGCTAAAAAGGTTATAAACCTGGAGAGCATTGCAGGGTTTTGGGAAGGGTTTGTAACTTGGTAAAGAAAGAATATATGTAATTAAATTTTAATCTCAAAGAGAAAACAATGTAAGTTATTGGACTCACCTAAGCATATTTCAACATTTAAAAATGATGAGGGATTCAGAGTCAGTTTCAGAAGGACAGATCATTTTTTACAGAAGTGGGAGGGTAATATACTCAGTATAAGTCCTCGCACTTTTATATAGCAGCATTCCAAGTGCTTTTTTCTCCTACAAAAGTTGTAGGATGGACCTTAGTTGCTACAGTGTTTGTCTAACATTGGAGAGCCATGGATTAAATATCAGAACCACACAATACTGGGCACATGAGTGCATACCTGAAGTCTCACTACTATAGAGGGAAGAGGGAGAGGATCAGAGAGGTATATATTCAACATTGTGCTAGTTACTTAATGTGAAAGTTATTCTTGGTTGTCAATTGAAATATATCTACAATTAACTAGAAGCCAATGTGCTGGACATATCTGTGTGTAACATTTTGATTTGAGTTTTTTTTCTCTTTTTATTCATTTTTTTTGGAGCAGGACATGTTTTTGTTTTTGATTTTTGTTGTTGCTGTTGCTGTTTTGATTGTTTGAGACAGAGTCACTCTGTGTACCCTGGCTCTGTTTGTACTTACTCGGTACACCAGATTGGCCTGGAACTCATAAGAGATCCACCAGCCATTGGCTCCTAATTGCTTGAGATTAAAGGTCTGTGCCTTTAACATACCTGGTATTTTTTTCTCAATGGCTAATATAATATTTATTGATGAGAGGGTAAAAACATGGTATCAACATTATCCTTTACCACATACTGATATCACTCAAAATTCCAGAATAATGCAGTAAAACAATAAAAAAATAAAAAAATAAAAAAATAAATAAATAAATAAAAGTTGTTTGGACTGAGAAGAAACAAAATGCCTTTGTTTAAAATTATTCAATCATTTCCATAGAAATCCCCAAAGACTCAAGGGAGACTGTGAGTTCAAATAAATGATATAACAAGGATACAGGAGACAAGTTTAGGGCACAAAACCCAATTACTTTGCTGTATCCCAACAAATAGACTGCATTTTTTTAAAATACAATTAAGCTGGATGTGATGCACATGTCTTTAATGCTTGATTTTTGTGAGTTTTCATTGACCCAGGTCCTACATAGTGAGCTCCAGACCAGCCAAGAATACATAGTGAGATCCTGTACTAAAAAAAAAAAAAAATGAAAAGGAGATATATATCTGTGTAGCCCTAGCTGTCCTGGAACTCACTCAGTAGACCAGGCTAGCCTCGAACTCAGAAATCTGCCTGCCTCTGCCTCCCAAGTGCTGGGATTAAAGGCGTGCACCACCATTGCCCTGCAGGAGTATGTGTTTAATATAAAAACAAAACTTTGCCAGCCCTAACACAAAATTCATTTTCTGGCTGTTTTCACTTGAAGCTATAGCTGAAATTATTGATTCTCTTTCTGTAAAATTTTAATTTAAAGAGACTTCTTGCTTTTCAATTTAAGACCTTTAAAAGACATATGCAAAATTCCATATTAATCAAAAGTCTAAGCCAATGCTGTCACAGTGGACATGCTCACTGGTTAATCCCCAATTACACATTACACACTGGAGCAATTTCATTTTCTATCTCTCCTGTACTTAGAGAATAACAAGCTTCAAGTAATTCTCTACCTAATAGGCAAATATTAAATTCGATAGGTCAATTTCAACATGCAATAATTTGTTACTGAAAAGCAGTAGAAACAAAAAATTTCTCATATCTTTAAGTAGTACACCAACTAACGTTCTTCAGCCCTCTGCCATCTCATGACAAAGTGGTTGTCAGCTGATGGGGGGAACTTGAGACATCTTACTAACTCAGGACATATCAGAACCTTGCTGACTTCTGAACATCAAATGAACACAAATTCTGAAAACAAACCTAACTAGGGTCAGGGATCTCTATTATCATTAGGACTTCTCATCCATAAAACTGTAATTGGAAAAGCGAGGGCATGGCGGGATTTACTTAGGTTAGTGGTAAAATCAGCAAGCCAGTGTCAGGTTAGTGTAAGGTGCTGATAATTCTTGGCAACCCATAAGTATACTCTAAGCACTGATGCACTCACACTGATGATTCTGATACTCTAGGAATTCTTCTTGCCATTGAACTTCTGAGTATGAAGGAGTTTTGACTTTATAATTTGTTAGGCTGTCATTGAATCACCTTGACATATCAAACACTGAAATGAATAATGTATCCCCACACTAGTTCTCAAATCCAAGAACAAGTCTCAGTTGTTTGCCTATCATTGTGTTTCCTCCTATTAGGTCGTTCTTGATAACATCAGTTGTTTTGCTTTTAAGAATGGCAATGTAAAGGGGATAAAATCTGAAATGTAAACATAATATCCAACAAAAAAATAAAAAATAAATTGACAAAATTAAAAAAAAAAAGAAAACAAATTTAGGAGGCAGTTTAGGTTAAGGGAAACAGCTCCATAGAAACAGGAAAATCATACCCTCATAGAAGCACAAGGAGGGGTGATGGAATAAGGGGTTCCTGGGTGGTGGGAGGAATGGGGTAAGGGGATAAAATTTGAAATGTAAATATTATAGCCAATTAAAAAAGGGAAAAAAAGGAAAGTTGTTAGAACCAACATCTTTAATAAAATGTCAGAGCTCTTTAAAAAATTATCTTGATACTAAAACTTGTTTTAAGAATTGTATATTGCAGAATTCACAGCCCTGGTGTATGTATGGATCAAGCAAGCTGAGCAGACCTGTTCAAACCTCTGATGTCCTGGAATTCCATCTGGATGCAGTGAAGACACAGCGTCAGAGGCCTATCAATTTACCCTTCCCCCCCAACCCCTCTTCTAATATCTCAACGCCCTTAATCAGCTTGAAGAAGTTAATGAAGAGTCAGCGCCCCTATTCCCTGGGCTTGAGGACTAAGGTGGTTAATACTAGGCTGTCTTTCTAGGGAAAAGTAGTGGTTCTGTTGGAACAGGGAGGATTAGCTACGATTCATTGCATAGCCATAACCTATTGGGAGAAATCTGTATAATTATTATCAAGAGGAAGTTATAATTTCTTAAATGGTACAAAATTTACTTAGATTTCAAATTTAAGGTTTTCACTGGTACGAGCTTCCTATTGATATAAGTGAAATGAATATTGATACTCTCATGGGCATTGTGCCTATATAACACATTTAGAAATACAAGGCTTAGACCCAGTCTTTCTTTAACCTTTTTAACTGATTTGGGATGGTTAGCCTGTGAGTTAAGGGACTATAGAAAATTCATGACTTTGAGTTTATTGTTAGGGTGTTTTCTATATTTTATTTAGAAATAGCTGAGAGGAGTTAACAGACAACAGTCCAGGTTACCTTACATGGATAGTTGGATTTCAAAACGTCAGAAATCCATAGAATTGACATCACAAATATTTCTATATTAATGTTCATTTTTATTAGAGACCTGTCTGCTCCTGACAGCTTCCTCTCTTGAGCATCTTTGGAGTTATTCCAGTTGTGGTGAGACAGACACCAGGCAAGAATTGCCTCTTTTCATCTACAGACAAATTACTGTCCAGAAAAGGACACACTCACAGAATAGTTGACTGATTATATCTGCCTAGACAGTAATCAGCTCTTAAAAATTCTGCATCACCAAAGTCTGTCAGATGATCCTGGGCCAGAAGGCTGAAGATTTGATACTCCAATGTTGTGTAGTATAGGGGCTGTCCAGGTGTTCAGCAGTCTCTATAAATTGGCTAAGTTTTAGAAGCTATGCTAAGTGCTTCCCATAATTTCAGTTAACCCAGTCATTCTGGATTTCTGGCGGGGTTGAAAACTTATAGTCTCATAGCCAATCCTGGCTATTTACTTTGAGAGAAAAGATCTGAGTGGATGTTTTTCAGCGGACATTCATTCTAAAGCCAAGAAAAAAGCCAGGTTCAAAACTAAGTGTTTTAGTTAGAAGAGACGACAGAGGTTCTGGTTAGTCAACAAAATGATGAACTGGGTATTAGGACTATCTTGTTCCTCACTGGTACAATTAGGAATAATTATGCTTTAATTGCATTTTAAGACAAAAGTTTTACTTTAACAGGAAGGGTGATATGTAGGAGGAGCTAAGGGGGAAGGAGTACTGAAAGGAAGAGATAGAGTAAGGAGAGGAGAAGAAGAAGGAGAGGAGAAGCAAGATGATGAGAGAGAGAAAGAGAGGGGGACATGGAGGCAGATATTCATGTGTCCCCACCAGTCAAAGATAGTTGATATATCTAGGTTGGGTATTGGATTACACTTCTGATTGAGCATTACCAAATTTATAAAGCCTTTGATTAACATTTTTAAAAACTGTATAAAAGCAAAAAAAGAGGGCTGGAGAGATGGCTTGTGGGTTAAGAGCATTGACTGCTCTTCCAGAGGTCCTGAGTTCAATTCACAGCAACCACATGGTAGCTCACAACCATCTGTAATGGAATCTGATGCTGTCATCCTGTGTGTCTGAAGACATCGACAGTGTACCCACATATATGAAATAAATAAATAAATCTTTAAAAAAAAGCTAAAAAGAAAAGGGGACATGGGATAGGGGTTTTCTAGGGAGGAGAAATGGGGAAAGGGGATGGCATCTGAAATGTAAATAAAATATCCAATAAAAAAAGGAAGAAAAAGAATGGCAATGTAAACTTTAGATTAAGATTTAATCAGAACCATTAAAAAGATTTGAGTTAAATCTGAATTCTGGTTCCATCAAACACTAAATCTGGAACTTTGGGCAAATGACTTAATCACCTCTTTCTTAACAGGGGAGAAATAATATACTGGGAGAGTTCAGCATGTACCTTGTGCAATTATTGCTGTAATCAATTATGTAATTAATGTAACCCACCTGTTAAGTACAGTCCTTGTTTTATATTGCATCCTAGTACAGATTGGGAGGGATGATGACTTTAGAAATGTAAGGAGTGACATGGGTCAATCTGTCTGGAAGTCATCACTTCAGTGCACCAAAGAGTTAAAGCTGGCCAACTCTCAGAGCTGCTCATGTTGCAATCAAAGTGCTGGTGATAAAACTGTCATTCTAGTTTTGCTTTCATCTGATGTCATGAAACCTGAATTTGTTTCAAAAGAATTATTTAACCTATTCCTCTTCAAAAGCACAATTTTTAAAACTAGGGTTCAATTCTCCACTTAAATTCAACATTTAATGGAGTTGTACCTCAAATAACAGTCAGGAGGCACAAACAACAAACATGTCACTTACTTTCAAAACACACA
Source organism: Rhabdomys dilectus (assembly GCA_019844195.1). Taxonomy (NCBI): domain Eukaryota; kingdom Metazoa; phylum Chordata; class Mammalia; order Rodentia; family Muridae; genus Rhabdomys; species Rhabdomys dilectus. Next base: position 159,365 of record JADRCG010008506.1, read on the forward strand.
AGGATGCTTATTCAGTTTTGCTTTGTATATGTTCGTGTGAATTTGCACAACACAAGACAATTCCAAGGTAAGACAAATACACCCTTGAAACAAGTATGTCTCAGAAATTTTAGTATGGAGGTTTTTTTTTTTTTAACTGTCAATGTAATGTTGAAATTTATTTTTTTCCCACTGTGGTCAGATGTTTAGAGAGATTCTATTTCATGCATTTATTTTTAACTAGAATCAGGCGACCCTTCCTATAAGCTTATCTTGGGAATATATTCAAAAATAGTCCATCTACATCACTAGATTCATGAAGGCTTCCTCATATATTTTGTCTGTATTATGGAAAGAAGACAGACACATTTAATTTGGAAACAATAGTTTTCAAACTAGACTCTGACATTTGTCTCCCACATCTACAACAATAAAAGAATGTATGATACATGACATGCTCTAATAGAACAGAACTTGGAGGCTACTTGGAGGCGATTACACACCTATTCATTTTAGCAGCCATTTAATCCTTGTAGTTCCCTATATCTTTCTCAGAGGACAAGCTCACAGCTAACCACTGATCTGATCAAGGGTTTCCCAATGGAGCAGTTAGAGAGAAGACTGAAGGAGCAGAAAGGGTTTGTGACCCCATGAGGAGAGCAACTATACCAACCAACCAGAGCTCCCCAGGGTCTAAACCACCAGCCTGGGAGCACATAGGGAGGGACCCATGACTCTTGCTGTATATAGGGGAGAATGGCCTTGTCGGGCATAGGTGGGAGAGGAGATTCTTGGTCCAATGAAGGACGAACACCGAGTTGGGGGGGAATGTGAGGGTGGGGAGGTGGGAATGGGGGGGGAGGTGGGGGCACAGCCTCATAGAAGCATGAGGAGGGGAGATGGGATAGTACCTTCCTGGATGGTAGGGGGAAGTGGGGTAAGGGGATAAAATCTGAAAGGTAAATATAATATCCAATAAAAAAAGAAAAAAATTATGGCTGCTAAAATAGGGAGAATCATTCATCTCCAAGGACCAGTCTACTTTTAGGTTATGCAATCCTAAGTGGCTTTCCCTAAACCTGTGTATTTGAGCAACATTAAGAACTCATCAGCATAAATTGATAAACGTGTGTATAACAGTAATTACTATAGAAGAGATCATAAAGTTGTGAGGGAAGTGGTGAGAATTACAGAAGTGAGCAGACGGTTGTCAATGATATAAAAGCAATGCACATGAAATTTTCAAAAATGTTTTGTTTTTAAAAGAAATTGAAGCCGGGCAATGGTGGCGCACACCTTTAATCCCAGCACTTGGGAGGCAGAGGCAGGCAAATTTCTGAGTTCAAAGCCAGCCTGGTCTACAGAGTGAGTTCCAGGACAGCCAGGGATACACAGAGAAATTCTGTCTCAAAAAACCAAAAAAAAAAAAAAAATTGAACAGGCCAACAAGTGACTCAGCAGGCAAAGGCAATCCTACAAAAAGCATGGTGATGTGAATTTGATCCCCAGGGCACATACTTGGAAGAAGAGATCACATTCACAAATATTATTTCATTTTATTGTTTGTTTGTGTTTTGAGACAGAGTCTTACTTACTAAGTAGCTCTAGCTGTCCTGGAAGTAACTATGTAGACCAGGCTGGACTCCAACTCATGGAGATTTGCCTGCCTCTGCCTCCCAAGTGCATGTCCCAAATTCCAGGTATTATTTGAATTTTAATTACTGGTGGGTGGTTCATTTGCTATGGTCCACATACAGAGGTCAGAGGAAACCTCTCAGGTGCTTGTTATACTCCTGGGTTCGAGAAATCAAACTGGGGTCTTCAGGCTTGGCGCAAGTGCGTTTAGCTATTGAGCCATACTGGGGTCGCTGAATATGAGAGTTATAAAAGACTTTTTGATGAACTGGGGTTTCTACTGTTTTCTTCATGAAAGGCACCTCTGTATTTTGTTTGGAATATGATAGTGTTGGACAGGTTTTCATTGTGTGCATTGGACTGGCCTGAAACTTGCCAAGATCCTTCTGTCTCTACTTTTGGAGTACTAAAATAAAAGATATGTATGTAGCACCTGCTCAGATTGTATGCTTGGATTTAGTGTTACTAAAGAGTGTTTTGTTTTGTTCTGTTTTGTTTTGTTTTGTTTTGTTTTGTTTTGTTTTGTTTTGTTTTGTCTTTCCCCTGAGACAGGATCTCACTCTAAAGCTCTGGATGTCCTTGAACTCTCTTTGGAGATCAGGCTAATCGTGAACCCAAAGAAATTTGTTCTCACTGTGTGTAGATCAGTCTGGCCTGAAACTGATAGAGATCCACCTGCCTTTGCCTCCTGAATGATTTGATTAAAGGTGTGTACCTCTCTCTACATAGATTCTCCTGCCTTTGCTTCTGGAATTCAAAGGTGTGTACCACATGCTATGATTACATAGATGTGCTATTAAAGCCTTATTTTTTTTTATTCTATCTCATAATGCTTTGCTGTTTGTTTTTCCACTTTGTGCCAAACTTCTCAACTTGCTCACAATGTTTCTAAACTCTTTGATGGAGTATCATCCCAACCAAACTTCTTGGTAACTATGACTACAGGATCTTGCCACTTCAGTCCTTTCATATCTGCAGCATATTCATGTGGAGTTTTTGTTGTTGTTGTTGTTGTTGTTGGTGGTGGTGGTGGTGGTGGTGGTGGTTGTGGTTTGTTTGTTTTGTGATTGGTTCTTTTTTTGTTATTGTTGTTTTGAAACAACATCTCTCTCTCTCTCTCTCTCTCTCTCTCTCTCTCTCTCTCTCTGTGTGTGTGTGTGTGTGTGTGTGTGTGTGTGTGTGTGTGTGTTTGTGTGTGTAACAAACCTTCAGTTGAGGTTTTAGAAATAGGTCCTTGAATAAGGAAGGCTCTTCTTGAACTCTCCATCCTTCTGGTTCTGTCCAGCTTTCTAGATTTATTCTTGAATTTTAGTGAGGATATTTGTAATTTAATCCCTTTACAATCTCTTAAATTATATTTCAAAGATTATGGTTTGGCAGTTGTGTGAACTAAAATTTTAACTTAAAAACTGCTGGGGAAGGCTTCAAGGACACAATTCACAAGTTTCAGCAGATCCAGGAACCAAGGCTGTAGGAATGTGGTGGCTGAAGCCTTGCCTACTTGACTAGACATTGTCTGAGAGTGATTATATATTTTATGTATGTATGTATGTATGTATGTATGTATGTATGTATGTATGTGGCAAGGTAGCATTTAACAGCCACACATGGAAACTAGAATTAAAGTCTTGAGCACAAAAGATCACATTCCAGGCTAGACTTGGCTGCACAAAGAGACCTCATCTCTACATGAAATTAAACAAAATAATTTAGATGACCTGTGATTGTGGCTTAATGGTTGAAATCTTGTGTAGTGGGAACAAGTCTTCCCACCCCAACAAAAACATCTTCAACGAAGACCTTTAAAATCCTATTTTACTTGATTTACTTTAACAGGGGCTAGCTGGAAATAGCCTATATAGATTAGACTGACTTGGAATCCTTCCAACTCTTCCTCCAAAAAGCTCCAATTATGTACTCGCTCTGGCATGTGTGGCATCTATGCAGAGTTCTAACAGCATAGTGCACTAGACAAGAATGGTGTGAAAAAAAGAACCCAACACAACACTCCTAATAACAGTCAGGAGCATGGTAAGTAGGCACAATCCTGGGCTACAAAATGAGTTCTATCCAGGATTGAAAGAATATCCAACTTCACTGAAGCCTCCATTTCAGGAAATACCTCAAAATACCATATTTTGAAGTATGAACAAAAACTTAGAAGTGTTGATAGATACATTGTCTCAGCTCTTTCTTTCTCTGGACCCCAACTGGACTTGGGAAACTCTCCTCCCTTTAGCCTCTGTATACTTGGCTTCTCCTCTAAAACTCATATGTGCAGGTGCTCTGTCAGTAGCCATCATAGGACAAGCTAATAACCAGCAGATGATCTTCCTGAGATGAGTCTGCTTTGGATTAATAAATAATCCATGAAACATTTGCTCCTATAGTCAGGGCACAGGAGAAAGTCATTTTAGGAAAGATTCCTGCTATTGTTATGCTTTCCTGTTATTATTAAACATATAACAATCAGTAGGTATTAGCTGACCCTTTTTTAGCAGATATCTGCAGAACAACTAAGATGTACTGACTTGCACTGATGCTATATAAACAAATAGATGACTTCCATTTTATATCAGTCTTAATTTTTTTTTTTTTTTTTTTTTTTGGTTTTTAGAGACGGGGTTTCTCTGTGTAGTTCTGGCTTCAGTCTTAATTCTAAATAATGATCCTATAAGTATTCCTAAAATTATATCAGTATTTACTAAGCTCCTTTATAGTGGGACTGCTATTAGGTACTTCCTGATAGTTAAACCTGTAATGGGAACTCTGTCACTCTCTGTCACCAGTTAATTGCTTCAGCTACTAAGAACATATTCCCAAAAGTTGTAAAACCATTAACCGAAGGTCATAAAATAAAAACTATGATTTATTATAGGTGTTGGGCCAGAAGATAAAATGTTGATGGGGTGTATTTATTCAAAACTTCACTAATAACCTAGTTATGAATTTTAACTCTCTCCATGAACCTGTGTAGTTTGGACAAGTGGTGAATGTTTAGTCAGATAATTTCATATAATGGATATGCATATAAACATTCATTGTTTTAAACTTCTTATACGATTTGTGATTTAAATTTATGTGTAAGCTTGTGATAAACTTTTTTAGCGTGTGATCATGTATTCGGACATATATGTAAGTGCTGAGGAAAAAAAGAAGAGACAGAATGGAGCTAAGGAGAACTTTTTAGTCAGATCTGAACAGAACTTTTTAGAACAGAGCTGAGAATAATTTTTTTAGTCATGACGCAAGAGAACTTTTTAGATATAAGTGAACTCAAGAAGAACTTAGAAGTAAAGGCATAGCATTGAGAGAAAAAAACATTGAGAGTAAGATTATTATTGCAACATCAGAGCAGGAGGAGAGAGCAAGATTAGGAGACTGCAGAGGATAACTTAGACACTGTGAAGTAACATAAACTAAGAAAGCAATATGCAGAATACAGAGGGAAGGAGGAAATAAGAAGAAGGTATAGAGAGAACAGAAGGAGTAGGCAGGCTTCTCTTTACTGTGGAACAGAATAAGTCTTTTCTTAATAACAAGGCAGGCTTAGTCTTATTAAAAGGAATAAAGCTTTCTTCGTACAAACTTAGGTTTAACTCATTTAGCAATAAAAGGATAGAAGCTTTTTCTTTCTCTATGAAATAAAGGTTGGAGCTCAATTTTCATCCAGAATGAGTGAGTTCTTTTCACACTGTGTGAGAAATAGGAATTCTTAAAACTTAGCCTAACATTATGTCTCCTAAATTTTTTCCTAGGTTCCTTCTGACTGAATATCTATCAGGATGAGAACTTGCAACCCTCCCACACTCCAGCAGCTGGCACTTTGGGGAATACTGAGAAATGATGCCACTGACTTCTCTGATCTGGAGGACCTACCCACTATGCTCTTCCCTTCACTTTTCATAGAGGCCTTCAATGGCAGATACACAGAGATACTGAAGGCAATGGTGGCAGCCTGGCACTTTCCCTGCCTCCGTGTGGGGGCGAAAGAGTTAAAAAAATTTTAAAATCTCCCAGCAGGCTGGGCAGAACCAAGAGTGCAGGTCAGCTTGATCATAAGTTCTGTGTTTCAGGAACTTGGCTGACCACAAGATAGATGGTTGGTTACGGATACTCTTTGAGAATAGTCTATACAAAATGTTCCCCATGACTGTTCCTTGGACCCTGTCACAAACTGAATAATGAATGGGCTGGAACGTTCCACAGGTACTCTCTAATAACCCTCCTTCACTCCCCCTGGGTTGTAGTTTCCCCCCTGGGTTGTGGTTTTGGCCTTTAATTTTTCTCTGCCTCCAAAGCCCCTGGGTTAGACCTCACTTCCCCTATGTGTGTCATGAGTCTTGACCTCGGTATGCTGATCGAAATATACCTCTTGCTGATTACATCAAATTCGGTGTTTTGTGAGTTAATGGGTGGCCATAAATTCCTGAGACTTGGGTGAGGTCCTCCCTTTGTGGAGACCTTACAGGGGCATTGATGAAAATTCCCTATGTGGAGATCTTGCAAGCTGTGCTGGATGGAATAGATAAACTGCTGACACAGAATATTTGTCTCAGTAAGCCAGGCCCAAGGAGGCTAGGAGAATCATAGGGTTAGTGGTAAGAAAGACACACATGAGGGCAAAAAGAGTAGGGTCAATGAGGGCAGAGGCTAATAATGTCATTGCCATTGGGATTTGTGGAAATACTGATCTAAATGACAGTCATAATGGACATCTCAGAGTACAAGTAGCCCTAGTAGGAAGAGCCTTTCCCTGGCTTTCCTGCTGACACAAGATATGGAAGAGACAGAGGTCACGGAAGCAGGGCATGATTCAAGATACAGAATCATGCAGAGTCCTTGTCTGGCAGGTATGAGGTGCTATGTTAGAGATGACATTAGACAAGTGGGATCCAAGCTGATTCCGTGTTGGTTCCTGTTTTACATTATGAAACTTCAACTTTTTCCATCACAGAAGGTGGAAGCTTCTAGTGTTGGACTTGACAGATGTGCACCAAGATTTCTGGGACTTATGGGCTGGAACAGAGGATGGAGTCCACTCAGCAGAGACTGAGAGCAAGAAACAAGTAGCAGACCATATTCCTAGAAAAGCACTGAGGCAGTATTTGAAGGTGGTCACTGACCTGAGCCTCTGTTCCTCTCTGAATAAACACCAAACATGCTTGCTGCAGTGGGCCCAGCAGAGAAAATGCTCTTTGAGAAAAGGCTCTTTGAGGCTGTGCTGTCTAAAGATGAAGATTTGTCACCTCCCTGTATGGATTATCAGGGAGTTCTTACAGATTTTTCAAGTCAAGCTATATCAATGAATTGGAACTATGAACAAACCATTTGTGTCCTTCCTGGATCACTTTGCACTTCCTTTGGAAAGATGTGGAATCTGTGCAAATTAAAACTAACTTGCATCAAATCAGACAGTGACATGATTTCACATATATTAGCAGACAAAAAGAAGAAGGGTAGTGCCAAGTTCCTTTCAGTTCTCCAAACTCAACCACCTCCAGCATCTCTACATGAATGATGTCTACTTTTTCAATGACAACATGAAAGATTAATTCAGGTAAAGGATTATGCTGACCTATTTCTGCTATGGCAGCAGACCTTTCTTTTTACTTGGAGCATTAGTGGGCACCTTAAGTGTGACAACCACACAGGATGTTACAATGATGGACTCATTACAATGTAATATCAAAGAAGATTGTTCCCTTCTTACCTAAGTTCACTTGCATTAATGACCATTTTTTTCTAGCATAGTCTGAACTGAGGTAGAAAGTATGTGGGAAACTGCTGTGCAAGCATGTCCATTGGGATTCAGATGCACTGAGTGTGCTTTGGATATTCCTTTTTGGTATCCTGGTGAAGCCATTGGAAGGAAACAGAATAGAGCAGAGGGCCCTGAGATGGGGATGCTCCACACCAGCAGAAGATCCTGGGGCAGTGCTGTACACAGATCCCTGTAGAGAGGAACCAGTTTGTTCCTCTCCAAGTGTCTGTTTACCTCTAATATCCCTGGAAGGAAGGATGATTTGAGCACAGGTTGAGACTCAATAGATGAGAAATGAGTGATGCTGGGGTGGAGATCATAAGTTTCAAGGTGGATCACAGAAATCAGAGATAAAGATTAGTAGAGACATGGATGAACTCTACAGGACAGAGACCAAGATGTTATCAGAATCTTTCTACGTTGGTCTGTGCCCTTCTCCCATCCTTGAGCAGGCCTGAAAAACCTTGATTACCACAACACACCAAGTGATAGGATCTAGGTAGAGTTACTCACCTTGACTGCATGGAACTGCCCCTGGGCTTGCCTTGAGATATCTCTGGCCATGACCAAGAATGGATTATTTCACCAGTCTCTGGCTTAAACCAGAAAGGGTTTTTGTGAGGCCTTTCCCTTTAAATTGGGAGCTGAACATTTAAGCTTCAAGCCTTGGTCTGAGAACTTTGTCTTGGTTTCATCTTTTCTCACCCTCTGTCCCTTTTCTTTATTCCCAGGCCCCCTTTCAGGTGAACTCAGTTGATCTGTGGCCAAAGGTGGCTACATTGGTCCTTTCTAGGTATGTTGTCTTGGCATAATGGGTAAGTTCTATTTTCTCTGGCAGAGAATGGGGAGTTGCAGATCTGTAATCTGGGACCATCCCATCTGATAGTAATATGCCTCAGTAGATAATGCTATGAACAGACACCAACATGCTGTAACATGAGTGTCGACATTCAGTATAAACATAGATTGATTTTGTATATGTTAGATGTTATATGTATGATGTTAGAGTCATTATTACTAGTGTCCTCTAGCACCATGAACCAGACCTAATTTCTTGTTCTTTCTCTAGAGATCTGAGGGCCTCCTTGTCTATTACTCTTTGCTGTCTCTCAGAGTCAGACTTGAAATACTTATCACAGTGTAACTGGCTTCATCAACGGAAACACCTGCACATCAAAGGTGTAGTGTTCTCCATGTCAAGTTTCCTATATCTCCAAGTTTCCTAGAGAAAGTAGCAGACTCTCTGAAGACTCTAGAGTTGGAACACTGCAGGATGAAGGACTGTCATCTCAGTGTACTCCTGCCTGCCCTGAGCCAGTGCTCCCAACTCACCAGGATCAATTTCTTTTATTTATTTATTTATTTATTTATTTATTTATTTATTTATTTATTTATTTGGTTTTTCGAGACAGGGTATCTCTGTATAGCCTTGGCTGTCCTGGAACTCACTCTGTAGACCAGGCTGGTCTCAAACTCAGAAATCTGCCTGCCTCTGCCTCCCAAGTGCTGGGATTAAAGAAGTTCCACCACCACCCGTCACCAGGATCAATTTCAATGACAGTGAATTCTCTAGTCCTATATTGAAGAACCTTCTGCAATGCACAGCCAATCTCAGCAAGTTGACTGTAGAGCTGTACCCTGCTCCTGAAAGATATAGAAAACTTATGAAAAATATACAAAGTTTTTATGACCCTTAGACCTGAGCAAAAGAATGCAGGTTCACTAGTTCCAAGAATGCATAACTAGATATAAGATTTTAGGCCTTCACTGCCCCGGGATACATTCTATATTCAGGGAGGGGTACTTTATCCCTGAGTGAGAGGACACTTGCTGGGTTAACATTCAAGAGAGGAAGGGAGGGGCTAATTAACATGCCTCAGACCTCAGGGAAGAGAACCCACCTGCAGGTGGGGAAGGCCCAAAGCAGGAAGACACATTCTGGACCACAAAGAAAGATACAAGTCATCTGGATTGTTCTAGAAAATAGCGGACTTTCCACTGTTTTTATGTTATGTTTCTTTGGTTACCCCTTCACCCCCCTCCTCTGTTTATGGGTTCCCCTATATAAGACCACTCCTGACCAGGCTGTCTTCTCAATTCCTCTGCCCCTGCAGGGGTTACTAATTGACCATCAGTAGACTGATTCTGAAATATACCTCTTGCTGTTGCATTAAGAATGGTGTCTTGTGAGTTGTTGGGTGGCCACGAATTTCTGAGGCTTGAGGGAGGTCCTCCCTTCATGTGTGTGTGTGTAGGAGGGTGTCTTACACCCCCACTAGAGTGATATGGTCAACTTGATCATGTCCTCATGGAAAGATTTTCCCAAGTGTGTCCTGAGCTTCTTGATATTCTCATGGCCAAAAGGCAGCCCAAGGCAATTTCTTTTGCTACAGTCCGCTGCCCTCAGTGTTGGAGGCACTGCATCTAAGACAGGAAGATTAGACTTTGTCAGTGTTGGCAGTACATAGGAGATAGTTACTTCTGGATACCGACAAATCAAAGTCAAGGGCAGGGGGATTCATCATGGTGTCTCAGAACTCATGGCTTTAGATACTCTTTGATGTATTGAAATCAAAACAGCATTCAGAGTATTCAGAACACAGGAGATGACATGACATGGACAACAAAGGAACAATGAAGGCGGATGTAGTATCTGAAAGACAGTTCTGCATTTCTACATGGGACAATCAGGACAGGATCACCAGTGACCTCCCTATGTTATAAATATATGGTCAGTTTGTGAACCTGAATGCTCATCTCTGGTGTGCTACTGAGTCACTGACCTCAATTTTCGGTTTACCATCAAGGTGTTTGGTGACCTCATGAAGTGTAATCAAGGAAATTATAATCTAAGACCTGTTGGCATCAAAATGACCTGAAGTCATTAATCACATTCTCTTCCCTACTTGAATTCCTACTCTTTGGCTGTTAGGAGTGCTCTGTGAACAGTTATCAAACCGACGACTGCTCAGTGCAGATATTCTGTTTTATGAACACTATTTAAAAGAATGGCAGATGATTTCACTTCATGAAACTCAGATAAGAGGTGATCATTTTGAATATGGCGGAAGCTAAAGTTCTTGCTTAGAGAACTAATTGAGCTGAGACCCATTAACTATTCTGTTGTGAGCTCTGTGAGAGTGGGCAAGCCAGCCATTTTACACACTTCATCACTGTATCAGGTAATAATAAAATTTAATTACTTTTTATTTGTATTGGACTTCGTTAAAACACAGTAATATCCCTGTTCTCACATGTTGTGATGCATGCTAAATCTATACAATCTACTAATTGTGAAGGACTCTTGAACATCATCCTCTGGACAGAACCATTCCAGGGATAGGATGTGACTGTGAGCACAGGGCATTCCTACACAAGACCCTGATCATGAGCACATTCTAGAAAATGAAATGGGAATTGTTAGAACTTACAGCTCCATCAGTGCTTACAGAGATGGCTATCACAGATTAAGGGCCTACTGTGACCATAGAGAATCTTCTATTGGGGCAGGGGAGAACATTTATTTAATATTCAAGTTACTGTTCATCAAGTGACAAGGCCAAGGAAGGATTTCATGACATTCATCAGGAAGTAGTGTTGGGAGCTGACTTTAAGCAAAAAGCGACTAGAAAGCAGCTATCAGCTTTGCAGCCATCTTGAGCCATATACCCTGACATGAGACTTGGTTTTCAACAGCCTACAACAGCTGAAGCACACTCTGATATCCCACATAGCTTGTTTTCCTGTTTAGTGCCCCCAGCTGCAAGAAGCATGTGGTATCCATGCCTACAAGGCATGCAGTGCACGTGCTATCGACACCATACATGCCTGTAAGACACACGTGCTGTCCATGCCTGTAAGGCTTACGTCATATCCACACCTGCAAGGCACATGGTATCCATGCACCTACAAGGCACGTGGCAAAAGCCTATAAATACCCAGGATTTCCTTGGTGTGTGTGTGTGTGTGTGTGTGTGTGTGTGTGTGTAATGGGGGTGTAGTAGTAGTAGGTGTAGTGGTGTGTGTATGGTGGAGACAGTAAAGAAGACTTTACTATAGATCTTCTGGCTTGTCTTTATTCTTTTCGGCTCTTCCCCTTCTTCCCCCCACTCTCTCTCTTGCTAAACCTGGACCTGCGGAACAGAGCAGGCCGCTATAGTTTGGTCCCCAAATATGGGCAAGAGTGGTCCTTTACAGTTTTCAGCTCAGCTCTTTTACAATTTTGGCGCCAAGCGTGGGGCAGAAAGGTTTTTGACAAAGTAGGACCTTAAGCATAGACTAAGGTGAAATGCCACTAACTGACTTGTTTATCCTGTATTACTAAACTTGCTTGTTTCTTATTTTCTTTCTTTCTCTTCTTCCTCTTCCTCCTGTTCTTTCTTTCTCTTTGTTCTCCTTAGAAATTATTCTCATCTAGTACATCCTGCCCACAGTTTCCCCTCCCTCTCTCTGCTACCCCTCTTAATTCCTCTTCACATCCTTCCCCCCATTCACTCCTCCAGTCTTTTCAGAAAAGGGCAGGCATAAAAGAAAAATCAGCAAAAATAGCCTATCAACTGCAACAAGATTAGGCACCTCTGTATTATGGCTGGATGAATTATCTCAGTAGGAGAAAAAGACAAAATTGACAAAATATAACACCCCTTCATGATAAAAAGTATTGGAGAGATTATGGATACAAGGGACATAACTAAACATAATAAAAATGGCAATGGACTACATCTAGACTATGTCAACTATAATATTATTTTGATGACAAAAAGATTATAACTGCAGGGTAACATGTTATTTTTCTCTCCATGTTCAGCATTGTTTCTTGCTTAGGGCATCCACAATTCTATTTGGGAGTTTCAATAATAATATCTTAATGGTTGGTAGAATCAATCTACTGTATATACCAACATCAACTAAAAATTGCTTCTTAAAATAACAATTATGATGCACTCAACTCCAAATACAGAATATACATTCTTTCAGTTTTCCAGTAAAATATGGACCAATTGTAGGTATAGTTGGAATCCTATAGTAACTTTTAGATTAGGATTCCTATCACATAAAGTATGTTCTTTGTCTAAAAAATAATTATCCAATCACCTTTATAGAACTAATTAATTTTCAGATATGTGGGTACTATGTGTTTATATGTAATGGGGGAAAATATTGTGTCAATAATGAGAGATTTTTTTTTTTTTGGTTTTTTGAGACAGGGTTTCTTTGTGTAGCCCTGGCTGTCCTGAAACTCACTCGGTAGACCAGGCTGGCCTCTAACTCAGAAATCTGCCTATCTCTGCCTCCCAAGTGCTGGGATTAAAGGTGTGTGCCACCACTTGCCCGGTGAGATATTTTTAAATGAACTGAACTAAACACAAACAACTAAAAATAGTGAGATAGAGATATCGTTTATCAGGAACTGTGTGATAACTAAATCATAGAATGAAAGAGGGGGCAGGAGTCATATACGTGAATGGCTCCCATATTTGGATCTGAAAGAAGAGCACACAAATTGAGATGTATGCTGGAGATAGGCCATATAAATACCTATGAAGGAAACACTAACCACAATAACAAAAATATCGGAAGATGAGAGTGAAAAAAAAATCAGTGAAACCAAAGCCGGTTTGCCTTATAAAATTGGTAAAATGTAGCAAGGACAAACAAGGAGAAGAAAAGGATCAAGACGCATTTTCTCACATCAGGGCAGAGAGTGGAGTTATGTCAACAATTTCAACAGATATCAAAAAGAAAATGGGGTACGTTCTAAACAGCAGCAAGTCAGTAAACACAGAACTCAGATGGTGGTGTACAAGTCTCTTGAAAGGTCAAGGTATCAAATCTCAGTACAGTTGTATGCTAGTTGCCTTGGTATTACTGTGCCAAAGAGCACAACCAAAAGCAACATGGGAATGAGAGGCTTACAAGTCACCGTCCGTCACCAAGGGAAAGTCAAGAGAGGACACTATGAAGGAATACTGCTTGATGGCTTGTCCTCCATGGTTTGCCCACGACCACATGCCCAGGGGCAGCACTGCCCACACTGTGCTGGGCTCTTACATATCACTTATTAATTTAATAAATGTCCTATAGGCATGCCCACAGGTTCATTTAATAGAGACAGTTCTTCAGTTGACAACTCTGGCTTCTGTCAAAAACAAAACAGAACAAAACAAAAATATAACCAGGACAGGGGGTATTTTGTTTTACCACCCCACTTCCTGCCTTCTGCCTGGGAATCAGAGAGACTTGCTGCAAGCTCTTGCCTTGAAACCTCCCCACATCCTCAGAAATCTCTATGAAAAGACCCTCCATTCTTCCACATAGGTTGAATCTTTTCTGAGATACCCCACTGTTTTGTCTGGCTTTGGTGCTGGGGCCTGAATTCTCTTCAGAACTCAGGTTATGCTGTCATTTGTCTGTCTGCACATGGTATTAATAATATTTCTAATAAACTGCTTACTCCCAGCAATTCATCTCAAGTGTCCTTCCACGAAAACCTTTCAATAAGGACTATTGGTGGAAACATTCTAAAGGGATAAGCCTAAAGAGCTCAATATTAGTGTTGAACATTTGCTCAGACAAACATGTGAGAGAGCGAAATTCAGTCTCATCCAAGCCATTGAATTAATTCTTTTTTTATTATTTTTTTAATTTTTTAAATTTTTTCTTTTTTCTTTTCTTTTTTTAATATTTTATTTACATTTCAGAAGCCAACCCCTTTCCCCATTTCCCCTCCCTAGAGAAAACCCCTATCCCATGCCCCCTTTTCCTTTTTGCATTTATACATTTTTTTAATGTCAGTCAAAAAATTTATAAGTTTGGTAATGCTCAATCAGAAGTGTAACCCAATGCCCAACCTAGATATATAAACTGTCTTAGACTGGTGGAGACACGTGAAAATCTGCCTCCATGCCCCCCTCTTTCTCTCTCTTTCTCTCTCTCTCTCATCACCTTGCTTCTCCTCTCCTTCATCTTCTCCTCTCCTTACTCCATCTCTTCCTCTCAGTGCTCCTTCCCCCTTCGCTCCTCCTACATATCACCCTTCCTGTTAAAATAACACTTTTCTCTCAAAATACAATTAGAGCATAATTATTCCTATTTGTACCAGTGAGGTACAAGATAATCCTAATACCCAGTCCATCATTTTGTCGACTAACCAGAACCTCTGTCATTTCTCCTAACTAAAACACTTAGTTTCAAACTTGGCTGTTTTTCTTGGCTCTAGAATGAATGTCAGCTGAAAACCCTCCACTCAGATCTTTTCTCTCAAAGTAAATAGCCAGAATTGGCTATGAAACTATAGGTCTTCAACCCCATCAGAAATCCAGAATGACTGAGTTAACTGAAGTTATAGGAAGTACAAAACATAGCTTCTAAAACTTAGCCAATTTATAGAGACCACTGAACACCTGGACAGCCCCTATACTACCGAACGTTGGAGCATCAAATCTTCAGCCTTCTGGTCCAGAATCATCTGACAGACCTTAGTGCTGCAGAGTTATTAAGGGCTGATTCCTCTGTTTAGGCAGATATAATCAGTCGACTATTCTGCAAGTGTGACCTTTTCTGGACAGTAATTTGTCTGTAGACAGAAAGAGGCAATTCTTGCCTTGTGGCTCTGTCTCTGCACAACTGGAGTAACTCCAAGAATGCTCAATTTATTCTTAGAATCCAAGACAGAAAGCTGTCAGGAGCAGACAGGTCTCTAATCAAAATGAACATTAATATAGAAATGTTTGTAATGTTAATTCTGTGGACTTCTGAGGTTTTTAAAACCACCTATCCCTGTGAGGCAATCTGGACTGTTGTCTGTTAACTCCTCTCAGCTATTTATAAATAAAATATAGAAAATAATCTAACAATAAACTCAAAGCCCTGAATTTGCTATGGTCCCTTAACTCACAGGCTAACCATCTCAAATCAGTTAAAAAAGTTAAAGAAGGACTGGGTCTAAGGCTTGTATTACAAATGTGTTATACAGGCACAATGCCTATGACAGTAACAATATTCATCTCACTTTTATATCCATAAGGATATAAAATGAGAACCATAAATTTGAAATCAGAGTAAATTTTGTACAATTTAAGAAATTATAAATTCATCTTGATATTAATTATACAGATTTCTATCAATAGGTTATGGCTATGCAATAAATCTTAGCTAATCCTCCCTGTTCCAACAAAACTTCTAATTTTCCCTAGAAAGACAGCCCAATATTAACCACCTCAGTCCCCAAGACCAGGGAATAGGGGTGCCAACTCTTCATTCACTTCTTCAAGCTGATTAGGGGCGTTGAGATATTAGAAGAAGGGTGGGGGGAAGAGTCAATTGATAAGCCTCTGATGCTGTGTTTTCACTGCATCCAGGTGGAATTCCAGGACATTGTAGGTTTGAGCAGGTCTGCTCAGTTTGCTTGATGAGTAGATACACTGGGGCTGTGTATTCTGCAATATACAATACTCAGAGCAAGTTGTAGTATCAAGAAGAAAAAAAAATTTTTTTCCCTAGAGGGCTGACATTTTTTTAAAAATGTTGGTTCTAACAACTTTTCTTTTCTTTTTTTTTTTTGCTTTTTTAAAAATTGGTTATAATATTTGCATTTCAAATTCTTTCCCCTTATCCCATTCCCCCACCCCTCACCCAAGAACCCCTTATCCCATCCCCACTCCTTGTGCTTCTATGACAGTATGATGTTCCAGTTTCTATGATGCTGTTTCCATTAACATAAACTGCCTCTTAGATTTCTAAATCCTTCCATTTGTGTTATTAAATCTTTTATTTTTCTTTTTATCTTTCTTTTTTATCTTTTTTCCTTTTTTTCTCCTTTTTTCCCTTTTCATCACTTCTATTTTAAATTGGGTATTATATTTACCTTTCATATTTTATTCCCTTACCACATTTTCTTCCACCACCCAGAAACCTCCTATCCCATCCCCTCTCCTCATGCTTCTATGAGGCAGTGCCAGCACCTACCTCCCCCCACCTACTCCCTCCCCACCCTCACTTTCCCCCCTCACACTCTGTGTTCATTTTTTATGGGACCAAGAAATTCCTCTCCCACCTATTTCCGATATATATCCTCCCCTGCATATACCTCTGGAGTCCTGGGTCTCTCCCTATGTGCTCCTAGTCTGGAGGTTTAAAACCTGGGGGGCTCTGGTTGTTTGGTATTGTTGCTTTTTTCCTGGGGTCATAAACCCTTTCTACTCCTTCAGTCTTCTCTCTAAGTTCTCCATTGGAAAACCCTTGATCATATCAGTGGTTAACTGTGAGCATCATCCTCTGAATGTGTTAGTCTTTGGCAGACCTCTAAGGAGACAGCTATATCATATTCTTGACAGCATGCCCTTCCAGCCATTCACATCAGCGTCTAGCTTAGGTGACTGTACATGGAATGGGTACCCAGGTGGAATGGTCTCCTGATGGCTCCTCCTTCAGTTTCTGTCCCATGTTTTGTTTCCATATTTGCTCCCTTGAGTATTTTTGTCACTTGTCCTAAGTAGAACTGAAGCATTCCCTCTTGGTCTTCTTTCTTCATGTGCTTCATGTGGTCTGCGGGTTAAGTCTTTGCTATTCCAAGCTTTTGGGCTAACATCCTCTTAACAGTGAGTAAATACCACACCACGTGTGTTCTTTTGTGATTGGGTTAACTCACTCAGGATGATAATTTCTAGATCCATCTATTTACCTAAAAATTTCTCGAATTCATTATTTTTAATAGATGACTAATACTCCATTTTGTAGATGTACCACATTTTTTGTATCCATTCCTCTGTTGAGGGACATCTTGGTTCTTTCCAGCTTCTGGCAATTATAAATAAGGCTGCTATGAACATAGTGGAGCATATGACCTTATTATATGTTGGAGCATCTTCTGGGTATATGCCCAGGAGTGGAATACCTGGATCCTCAGGTAATGCTATGTCCAGTTTTCTGAGAAACTGCCAGAATGATTTCCAGAGTGGTTTACCAGCTTGCAATCCCACCAACAATGGAGGAGAGTTCCTCTTTCTCCACATCCTAACCAACATCTACTATCACCTGAGTTTTTGAACTTAGTCATTCTGATTGGTGTGAGATGGTATCTCAGGGTGGTTTTGACTTGCATTTCTCTGATGACTAAGGATGTTGAGCATTTCTGAAGGTGCTTCTCAGCTATTCGAGTTTCCTCTGTTGAGAATTCTTTGTTTCGCTCTGTACCCCATTTTTAATAGGGTTATATGGTTGTCTAGTGTATAGTTTCTTGAGTTCTTTGTATATCTTGGATATTAGACCTCTATTGGATGTAGGATTGGTTAAGATCTTTTCCCTTTCTGTGGGTTGCCATTTTGTCTCATTGACAATGTCCTTTGCCTTTCAGAAGCTTTGCAATTTTATGAGGTCCCATTTGTCAATTCTTGATCTTAGATCATAAGCCATTGGTGTTCTGTTCAGGAACTTTTCCCCGGTGCCTAGGTATTCGAGGGTCTTCCCCACCTTCTCTTCAATTAGTTTCAGTGTATCTGGTTTTAGTTGAAGGTCTGATATCTACATGGATTTGAGTTTTGTACACGGAGATGTGAATGGATTGATTTGCATCCTTTTACATGTTGACCTCCAGTTGAACCAGTACCATTTGCTGAAAATGCTGTCCTTTTTCCACTGGATGGTTTTACCTCCGTTGTCAAAGATCAAGTGACCATAGGTATGTGGTCTCATTTCTGGATCTTCAATTCTATTCCATTGATCTTCCTGCCTGTGTCTCTACCAATATCATGCAGTTTTTTTATTACTATTGCCCTGTATTATAGTTTGAGATCAGGGATGGTGATTCACCCAGAAGTTTTATTGTTGTTGAGAATAGATCTCACTATCCTCGGTTTTTTGTTGTTCCAAAATAAATTTGAAATTTTCCCTTTCTATCTCTATGAAGAATTGATTCAGAATTTTAATGGGGATTGCATTGAATCTATAGATTGCTTTTGACAAGATGGCCATTTTTACTAAATTAATCCTGCCAATCCAGGAGCATGGGAGATCTTTCCATCTTTTGAGATCTTCTATTTCTTTCTTCAGAGACTTGAAGTTCTTGTCATGCATATCTTTCACTTGCTTGGTCAGATTCACCCCAAGATATTTTATATTGTTTGTAACTATTGTGAAGTGTGTCATTTCTTTAATTTCTTTCTCTGCTGGTTTATCTTTTAAGTATACGAAGGCTACTGATTTGTTTGAGTTGATTTTATATCCAGCCACCTTACTGAAGTTGTTTATCAGATTTAGGAGTTCTCTGGTGAAAGTTTTCAAGTCACTTAAGTCTACTATCACATCATCTGCAAATAGTGATATTTTGACTTCTTTCTTTCCTATTTGTATTCCTTTGACTTCCTTTTGTTGTCTAATCACTCTAGTTGGAATTCCAGTACTATATTGAATAGGTAGGGTGAGAGTGGGCAGCCTAGTCTAGTCCCTGATCTTAGTGGGATTGCTTCAAGTTTCTCTTCATTTAGTTTGATATTGGCTACTGGCTTGCTGTATAATGCTTTTACTATGTTTAGATATGGACCTTGAATTCCTGTTCTTTCCAAGACTTTTAACATGAAGGGGTGTTGAATTTTGTCAAATACTTTCTCAGCATCTAGTGAGATGATCGTGTGGGTTTTTTTTTTTTTTTTTAGTTTATTTATGTAGTGGATTACATTGATGGATTACCGAATATTGAACCATCCCTGCATTCCTGGGTTAAAGCCTACTTGATCATGATGGATGATTGCTTTGATGTGTTCTTGGATTCGGTTTGCAAGAATTTTATTGAGTATTTTTGCATAAATATTCATAAGAGAGATTGGTCTGTAGTTCTCTTTCTTTGTTGGGTCTTTGTAAGGTTTAGTTATTAGCGTAATTGTGGCTTCAAAGAACTAATTGTGTATTGTTCCTTCTGTTTCTATTCTGTGGAATAGTTTGAAGAGAATTGGTATTAGGTCTTCCTGGAAGGTCTGATAGAATTCTGAATTAAAAGCATCTGGCTCCTGACATTTTTTGTGGTTAGATTTTTTAATGACTGTTTCTATTTCTTTAGGGGTTATGCGACTGTTTAGATGGTTTATCTGCTCCTCTTTTAACATTGGTACCTGGTGTCTGTCTAGAAAATAGTCCATTTCATCCAGATTTTCCAATTTTGTTGAGTATAGGCCTTTGTAATAGGATCTGATGACTTTTTTAATTTACTCTGTTTCTGTTGTTATGTCTCCCTTTTTAGTTCTGATTTTATTAACTTGAGCACTGTCTCTGTGCCCTTTGGTTAGTCTGGCGAAGGATTTGTCTATCTTGTTGATTTTCTCAAAGTACCAGCTCCTGGTTTTGTTGATATTTTGTATAGCTCTTTCTGTTTCAACTTGGTTGATTTCAGCCCTGAGTTTGATTATTTCCTGCCATCTACTCCTCTTGGGTATATTAGCTTCTTTTTGTTCTAACGCTTTCGGGTGTGCTGTCAAGTTGTTAATGTATGCTCTTTCCATTTTCCTTTTGTGGGAACTTAGAGCTATAATTTTTTCACTTAGTACTGCTTTCATGGAGTCCCACAAATTTTGATATGATGTGTCCTCATTTTCATCTAAATCTAAAAAGCCTTTAATTTCTTTATTTCTTCCTTGACCAAGTTATTGCGTAGAGCATTGTTCATTTTCCACGTGTATGTGGGCTTTCCGTTGTTTTAGTAGATGTCAAAGACGAGTCTTAGTTCATGGTGGTCTGATAGGGTACAAGGGATTATTTCAATCTTTTTGTATCTGTTGAGGCCTGTTTTGTGACCAATTATATGGCCTATTTTGGAGAAGGTTCCATGAGGTGCTGAGATGTTGGGAGCCGACTTTAAGCAGAAAGCAGCTAGAAAGCAGTTATCAACTTTGCATCCATCTGGAACCATATGCCCTGATAGAGACTTCTTTTTCAGCAGCCTACAATAGCTGAGCACACTCTGATAAATATCTTGATTATCCCACATAGCTTGTTTTGCTGTTTAGTGCCCCCCTGCTGCAAGGAGCACGTGGTATCCATGCCTACAAGGCATGCAGTACACGTACTATCCACGCCATACATGCCTGTAAGGTGAACGTGCTATCCACACCTGTAAGGCTTATGTCATATACACACCTGCAAGGCATGTGTTATCCATGCGCCTACAAGGCACGTGCCAAAAGCATATAAATATCCCATATTTCTTTGTAACAGGGGGAATATGAGTCAAGAGAGTATATGAGTCAAGGGGAATTTGAGTCAGGGAGAATATGAGTCAAGAGAGAATATGAGTCAAGGGGAATTTGAGTCAGGGAGAATATGAGTCAAGAGAAAATATGAGTCAAGGGGAATTTGAGTCAAGGAGAATATGAGTCAAGAGACAATAAAGGAGACTTGAGACTTGACACCAGAACCTTTGTCTTGTCTCCATTCCTCCTGTCTCTTCCCCTTCTACCTCCCCAACTCTCTCTCGAGAC
The DNA here is from genome assembly GCA_019844195.1 of Rhabdomys dilectus. Lineage (NCBI taxonomy): Eukaryota > Metazoa > Chordata > Mammalia > Rodentia > Muridae > Rhabdomys > Rhabdomys dilectus. Next base: position 180,209 of record JADRCG010008506.1, read on the forward strand.
CATGACCCATGGACCAGAACAGCAGTGCAGGCCTGGACATTTTGGCCCCCAAGCCAGGCAGAGTACGAGACACAACACTGAGAAAAAGGTATATTCTTTTGTTTTAGGATGAAATGCTCTATACATGTCAGTTAAGTCCAATTGGTTCAAAACTTCCCTTAGTTTCATTGTGTCTCAGTTTAGTTTCTGTTTCCATGATCTGTCCATAGCTGAGAGTGTATGTTGAAATCTCCTACTATTATTGTGTGAGGTGCAATGTATGCTTTAAGCTTTAGTAAAGTTTCTTTAATGTATGTGGGTGCCCTTGCATTTGGAGCATAGATGTTCAGAATTGCAAGTTCCTCTTGGTACATTTTTCCTTTGAATATGAAGTGTCCTTCTTTATCTTTTTTGATTAATTTTGGTTGAAAAATGACTTTATTTGATATTAGAATCACTACTCCAGCTTGTTTCTTGGGGCCATTTGCTTGGAAGATTGTTTTCAAACCTTTAACTCTGAGGAGGTGTCTGTCTTTTTTACAGAACTGTGCTTCCTGTATGCAGCAAAATGTTGGGTCCTGTTTATGTATCGAATCTGATAGTCTATGTCTTTTTATTGGAGAATTGAGTCCATTGATATTAAGGAAAAATGAATGTTGTTTCGTGTTATTTTTGTTATTGGCAGTGGTGTTATGTTTGTATAGCTACCTTCTTTTAGGGTTGTTGAAAGATTACTTTCTCTTTTTTCTAGGTTGTAGATTCCCTCCTTGTGTTGGAGTTTTCCACCAATTATCCATTGAAGTGCTTGATTTGTGTTAAGATATTGTGTAAATTTGGATTTGTCATAGAATATTTTGGTTTCTCCATCAATATTGATTGAGAGTTTTGCTGGGTAAAGTAGTCTGGGCTGGGATTTGTGTTCTCTTAGGGCCTGTATGATATTAGTCCAGGATCTTCTGGCTTTTATAGTCTCTGGTGAGAAGTGTGGTGTAATTCTTATAGGTCTGCATTTTTATGTTACTTTACCTTTTTCTCTTACTGCTTTGAGTATTCTTTCTTTGTTTTGTATATTGATATTTTGATTATTATGTGACGGGAGGTATTTCTTTTCCGGTCTAGACTATTTGGGGTTTTGTAGGCTTCTTGTATATTTAAGAACATCTCTTTCTTTAGGTTAGAAAAGTTTTCCTCTATAATTTTGTTGAAGATGTTTACTGGCCTTTTAAGTTGGGAATCTTCACTCTCATCTATACCTATTATCCTTAGGTTTGGTCTTCTCATTATGTTCTGGATTTCCTGGATGTTTTGTGGTAGGAGCTTTTTGCATTTCACATTTTCTTTGACAGTTGTGTCAATGGATTCCATGGTCTGAATTATTTTGTAAATCATTACATTGTGCAGTTTATGGACAAAGGCCTAGGCTCAAAGCTTGTTCTCTCTTCATTTCAAAGAAGTTACCAATAAATACCTACCCTGCTGGCCATCTCCTTCTGATCTAGACTAGGTTTAGAGTTGGAAGTCTATTCAGATACTTAAAGAGCTCAAGGGATGATTTCTGGATTTCTGTTCCACCAGCTGCGTCTATTTTAATTTTATGTCTGAATCTGTAAAGATTCAAGCCCTTCACTGGTGCCCCACAGTCCAGTGACCAAAGAGAGGTCTCGTGATTGTGTTTATTTGCAGCATTGCTCTTACAGAGCCTGATCTTTTGGGCCCCACCTTGTCCATGGTCATGGGCACAACACAGATGTTGCCATCACTGAACCTCTGTAAAGAATTATCTATTACCTCTTCCTTGGGGTATAAGTAGAAACAAGTGTAGCCTGGTACTGGGGCTCAGTTATTTTGCGCCTCACTGGGTCCCTCATTCTACCTACACACTGTTTTCACATGTCTTGTACTTTAAGACATCAGAGAAGGGATGATTTTTACCAAACAAATGAGGGCACTGAGCAGAAAGCCAAAAGGAAATGAAGTCTTATGAAGTGGATGAGAGTTTTTGGAAAGCAGGCTATTCTTTTGGAACTGGGAGGTGTCTGGTCTACTCTGAAGGGTACTTGAAGACAAAAATGCTAATTATTTTCTCCAGGGCAACTGAGCCATTAGAGTCCTCATGAAAAATTCACTTTTCAGTTCCTCAAATTCCTCTTTTAGAAATATGAGTCCAGTGTTTTCTGGAAACAGACTCTCAGCCTGCACCCTCTGCTCATAAAGACTGTGAGGCAGCCACTCTCAGAAGAGAGCACAGCTTGGTTCAGAAGTGCACTAAGATCCAATGGCCAAGAGTGATGGAAACAAAGGGAAGCAGCTGAGGTGTGATGGCTTTGGGAAGCAGAACACTAGAGGAAAGAAAAATTCAAGAAATCACATATTGAAAAAAGAGTTCTTCTTCCATATCAGCAGAGGCAGGAGATTCAGGACAACCCTAATTTCATGAGAAATGTTCATATGTAAAGCTAGAAAGATGACAGTTCTAAAACAGATGCAGAATTACTTTTAGAGAAATACCTTATAAACATGCAATATTTTAAATGCCAATAAATCACAACCAAGAGTTTGAAATCAAATCCAGTTGAAGAGAAGCATCTAGAAGAAAAGACATATAGAGGGACTCTACACACTGAAAACTTTTGCCATTGTCTCTGTTATATTTACAGGAGTTAGGCAAAAGCTGAAATTTAGCTTTGTGTGGAATGACTTTCTTTAGGATTCTGGAACAAGTTGGCAGTGTTGGAATCTGACTTACTTAGGTAACAGCAAGATAGGTGGGTGTTAACCAGCCATTACCAGGAAATGAAGAGAAAAAGAGTCTAGACACTCCATCCTGGCTCTCTTGTTATCATCAAAGAAAATTTTTGACACTTAATGGTGATTTTTGAAAGCCTAAATGGAAAGTCTAGCTATTTATTTGTGGGAGAGAAATTTTGAAGAGATTAAATAAAAATCTTATATCCAGTTGGAGCTGTAAAGGGCAGGAGATCCACATGCTCACAGGTAAGCATTAGATAAGCCAGAAATGTTAACTATGCAGGCATGTCTCTTCAGTAGAAGGGAGTAACTCCTGCTTCACCCAGAATTCTGAAGAGGATGTTGTTTATAGCCTGATGGGTTTTTGCTATTCTGTGGAGCCTGCTTCCATCTGAACGTCTCAGACTCCTAAGCACTGATTCTCAGTCACTAGAGCACATCCCTATGAAAAACGCCATAGGTAGAATAACCAATTAAAAGAATACATTTACAGCTGGAGGCATGGGTCCCTGTGTGCTTTCTCCCAGGCTGGTGGTTATGCCATGGAAACTCTGCTTGGTTTGTATTGTTGCTCTCCTCATAGGGTCACAAACACTTTCAAATCCTTCAGTCTTCTCTCTCACTCCTCCATTGGGAACCACATGATCAGCTCAATGGTTAGCTGTGAGCTTCTGCCTCTGTATATTTCAGACTCTGGCAGACCTCGAAGGAGACTGTTATATCAGACTCCTGTCGGCATGCACTTCCTGACATCCACATCAATTAAGCATCTACCTTTGGTGACTGCACATGGGATGGATACTCAGGTGGAACGGTTTCCTGATGACCCCTCCTTCAGTTTCTGTCCCATACTTTGTCTCCATATTTGCTCCCATGAGTATTTTGTTACTCCTTCTAAGAAAGACCGAAGCACCCACATTTTGATCTTCCTTCTTCAAAAGATTCATGTGGTCTGCGAGTTATATTTTGGGTATTTCAAGCTTTTGAGCTAATATCCAATTATTAGTGAGTGCATAACATGTGTGTTCTTTTGTGATTGGGTTACCTCACTCAGGATGATAATTTCTAGTTCCATCCATTTGCCTAAGAATTTTATGAACTCATTGTTTTTAATAGCTTAGTAGTACTCCATTGTATAAATGTATCACATTTTCTGTATCCATTCCTCTGTTGAGGGACATCTTGGTTCTTTCCAGCTTTTGGCTATTATAAATGAGCCTGTCATGAACATAGTGGAGCATGTGTTTTTGTTATATGTTGGAGAATCTTTTGGGTATATGCCCAGGAGTGGTATAGTATAGCTGGGTCCTCAGGTAATGCTATGTACAATTTTTTGAGGAACTGCCAGACTGAGTTCCAGAGTGGTTGTACCAGCTTAAAATCACATTAACAATGGAGGAGTGTTCTTTTTTCTCCACATCCTTGCCAGCATCTGCTATCACCTGAGCTTTTGATCATAGCCATTCTGACTGGTGTGAAGTGGAGTCTCAGGGTTGTTTTGAGGGGAAATTTGAGGGTGGGAAGGTGGGAGTGGGTGGGTGTGTGGGGGCACATCCTTCATAGAAGCAGAAGGAGGAGCATGGGATATGGGGTTCCTGGGTGTGGGGGGGATGGAGAAAAAGGATAAGATCTGAAATGTAGATACAATATCCAATAAAAAAGAAAAAAAATTAAGTAAAAAGAATACATTTTTTAAAAAGAGTATAGGAGTCAAAACAATAATAAAATAGCTCAGGTTCCCATTCTGACCTACCAAGTTGTTTGAGACAGTGTCTCCTGGTTGTCTACGATTGTGTCTACGAAGTTGCTGGCCTGCAAGCTTCCTAAGAACACTGGGAATATAGACATCATGCTGCTGTAATCAGCTTTATATTGTTTTCAGTGATTCAAATTCCACATGCTTGTGTGGACCGTATTTTACACACTGAGTCATTTCCCCATATCTTTTTTTTCTTTTTTCTTTTTCTTTTCTTTCTTTTCTTTTTCTTTTTTTCTTTTTCTTTTTTTTTTTTTTTTTTTGCTTTTAAGAGGTCTTAAGCTACTGGCTTTTGCACCTTTAATTTGCATGTTCAATTTAGTATATGTTATGTTTTGAATTAAAGAGGGTCCTATAGGCTCATATTTTTACACGCTTAGTTTCTAGTTGATGAGCTGCTTGAGATACATTAGAAAGATTCAAGACACTGCCTTGTTCAACCAGGTATAAACTTGGTGGAGAAGGTGTGTTACTGTCTTGTCCTTGTCCTAAGAGTATGATGGAGGATAAAATGGAAGAGTTTTAGATTAATGGCATTGGAGGAGATTTTAGGACAGCCTAGTATGGACTATGTCATGTGGTTATTGTTGATCTACAATAAATCCAAGCAAGTAAGGAAAGAAGAAAAGAATATACAATTTGCGGAGAAAAAGACCAACCAGTAAAGGAAATATTAGAGCTAAGTCCTGTGCTCAAGGAAATACAGTGTTTAAAAGACACTTTTCTATTTACTGTGATTCTAAATAAAATAAAGGGAGTAGTAACTTAGGGCAAAAACCTACCAAGCTAAGTTTACAACTTATGTAAAGAAATTAAAGGAAAACTTAGATAGAGAAGAAATCCATCAACAACTGAAAGCTTGTGCAAGTGTAATACAAGAGAGAGCCCAAGTTGCAGTCCTAAAAAGCAGGAGAACTTGGTAGGTTCGGTTTTAGAGTTAAGGATACAGGAAAGAATTATAGATTCTCCCTCCAAGATTTAAGGAAAACTACTGAGACATTGCATTAGACAGGGCAGCCTCCTACGTACAGGCCCAGAGAAGCCACTGTGTGAAGATGAAATGTAGATTGTGTTGCAGACACCAAGATTTTGGAAATATCATTGTCATTGGATATCTGACAAGGAGAGCTGCAAACACAGGGTGGAACCAACCTCAGGAAGAGAAATGTGTTACAGTCAATGAAGCTAAAAGGAATTGGAGATGTAAACAGCCCTTTGATGGCAGATATGATAGATACAGAATTTGGAGTTTGCCTTTCTGGGTTTCAGTCTTGCTTTGGTTCAATAGTTCCTTATGTGCCCTTTCTTCCTCTTTGAAATAGTAGTATATACTCTGTACTATTGAATGTTGGAAATATGTGATTTTTTTTTAAGATTGTACAAGGGGTTATAGTTAAGAGATTTCTTTGAGTCTCAGAAAAGACATGGACTTTGGACTTTGAAACAGAGTGGACACTCTGAAAGACTGTGGAGACTTTTGGGGTTGGGCTGAATAAATTTTTGCATTATGATATAGCTATTATTAGCTTATGTGAGCCAGTGAGTGGAATGTAGTGGTTTGAATGAAAATTGCCTCCATGGTTTCATATATTTGCATGTTTAGTTCTCAGTTAATGAATGGTTTAAGGATTAGAAATATCAAAAGGTTTGCCCTTGTTGAAATTAGTGTGGCCTTATTAAAGACGGTATGCCATTGGGTACGCTCTGAGGTTTCAAAAGCCCACACTAGGTTCCAATGTCTCTATTTCTGTTTGTCTGTCTGTGTCTGTCTCTCTGTCTGGAGCATCTGTAGATCTGGTGTGTGTGAGATCACCCATTGGTCTTGGTGTCTCAGAAGAATGATGTGATACCCACAGATTCACCGGGGAACTCAGGCCTTTGTCAAATCTATTATCAATCAACTAATTCCTGAAGACACATACAGAACTTTTGTTGTTGTTTGTTTTTTGAGACAGAATTTCTTTGTGTCACACTGGCTATCCTGGAACTTACTCTAGGGAACAGGCTAGCTTCAAACTCAGAGATTCAGGTAACTCTCCCTCCCAAGTGCATGGACTACAGGCATGTGCCACCACCAGTTGTCTTTACAGAGAAAAAAAAAAATAAAAGCTAACTACTGCCTTTAAATGAATGTGCTAATAACAAGATGAAAAGTGATTTCCTAAAAACAACCTTCCTTTTATGTTATGTTAATTGCATATGGAATAGAAAAAAAACCTTTCTAATGCATTTATATTTGTTAACATTATGAGTTAGGCTTTATGTCACTTTTAAAATATACTTAAGTTATAATCTTTATGGCAAAAGCCTTTATCCAGGTGCAATAACACTGGTGTGAATTTAACATTTGTCCAAACAGCAGGACACAAGAAGAAATAATTATGGGTGCAAATGACATAAAACCATTGGGTGATCTCACACATGACAGATCTGCAGATGCTTCAGTCCTTTGTCAAGAAAGTGAGGAGGCCTGTATGAGAGTGCATTGGCTGGATCTCCCCAGGAACTGCCACACTTGGTGCCTCTTGACCATGGCCACAGTGTTGGGTTTGGTGTCTGCAGACATGATGTATCTTCTGGTGGGGCTGTTCACCCGTTGGCCCTTCCTCTAGTCTCTGTTCCATTTTTTTCTCCCTGTTCTTCCTTTGGACATGTTTGGACATTTGCACATGTCATTCTGCTGCTTGGAAATATAATCTGAAAGCTACACAAAACTGTTCTGTAAAATCATGTGGAGAACACATTGTAACTCCACGTAAGTCTATAGTACTTCAAACATAAAGAAATTCTATAAAGACAAAAGGAAGATCTGCAGAGGTGGCACAAGCTCTTAGTGCTCTTACAGAGGGCTGTGTTCAGTTCCCAGTGACCACAGGGCAGCATAAAAACATGGATAACTCCAGTGGCAGGACATCTGATATCTGACTCCCTCTGATCCTTGAGATTATCAGGAATGCATTTGTTATGGCAAAGTCTCCTATGTGCAAAAACTAAAATAAATATGTTTGAAAGAGAAATAAAAATACATTTTAGCAAAGTTAACCGTTGTTTTGACTATTATTACATCTGAAGTTTAGTAAAACATTGTTTTAGAATGCACTTGTTCAGTCTCTCCATATAGTCATTTTTAACTCTTGAGTCAGAGCAGCAGTTAAAGCTGTTGTGATGAACCCACCATCTCCTAATGCAGTTCCTGTAGGCAGCACTGCCAATCTTCATCTTTTTGTAGACATACCAGAACCTTTGCTGCTTAAAGCCTCTGGTTTCCTTTGTTTGTTTGTTTGATTGGGGTTTGGGGGTTTTGGGGTTTTTTGTTTTTGTTTTTGTTTTTATTTTGTTTTCATGAATCATTCTATCCTGGTGTTCTTGATACTGCTTCAGCTACCATTCACTCCTTGGGGTGTGGCAAGTGGCACCCCAGCTTACAGTGTTCTCCTTTCTGTACTCACACATTTGCTCAAGCACCAGAGCCTGCAGAAAGATCATCTGCATCCTTTTCTCTACCACTGCTTTCCATTTCCTGTCCTGTTCTGTGTTAGCAATTTGGGGCAGGAGGATGGCTTGCATACCTTAATATTACATAGGGATTTTGGAGATGTATCTGAGTTGGGAGAGAGCTTGCCAAAAATCACAAACCCTGGACTATCTCTTCTGTTCTCCATGACCTAGCCATCATGGAAAATGCCTGCTAGCCAAGAATTCAAGGGTTTGAGACCAGAAGATTAGAAGTGCAGGCCATCATTGGATGTATAAGAAGATAGAGATTGCCTGGGCTCCATAAACCTACTTCTCACAGAAGTTTAAAACTGTGTTTAGGAGGGAGATCGGCCCTGGATAACTGTAAGAAGACAGTTTTAGAGAAGACCATACCAGCATGACAAATAGTAAAATTAAATCATGTCTGGGAGCCAAGACAGGCTTAATCCCACACACATTTTATCCCAGCATCTAGGAGACAGATGCAAGGAGACCTATGAGTTTGAATCCAGCATGGTCTATATAATGATTTCCAAGGCACGCACAGCTACATAGTAAAACCTCACTTTGATAAATGGAAGAATGGGATATGATCTAACATGGTGACTTACACTTATCACAACAAGATACAGAAACAATGTCATATATTTGAGTCTAGCCTGTGCAAATATACAAAACCATCAAGAGAAACAAATAGTCAGTCATGGCTGTGTACTGCTTTACTTTTCAATACTCCAGAGGCAGAAGCTGATGGAGGTTGTCTACATCCTAAGTTCCAGGCCAGCCCATGTCACATGATGCTTATTTTGAGGCTAGAGAGATGCCTAAAGAGTTAAGAGCACAGATGACTCTTTCACAGCATCCATGCCAGGTGACTTAAAACCACCTGTCTGTAGCTACAGATCCCAAGATATCCCAAGGGATCAAACACCTTATACTGTCTAAACTTTCATCTCATTTTTGGTACCAATTATAGAAAGTGCAGTGCATTATTTGTGAGTCCTGCATGGTCAACCACATGAAGAGCTTCTGGTATATTAGAGAGTGCCCATCAGGCAGCCATAGTCTGCATGAACAATTATTGGTTTTGTCAGTACTGTTGTGTGAACTTTCTGCTCTGGTTGGGGCTATGGAATGCAGAGACGATCCCGTGTTGGAATCCATATTTCCAGGAAGTCATGGTGGTTTGTATCCAGTAAATAGACCTCTTTCAATTTATACCTTCTGTGAGTCAAACAGAAAGGAGATTAGGGTGTTTGGAGATTCAATGTATAATCTGCCTAGATCCCATGTCTCAAGTTCCCTCCATTACATTCTTTTTGAATTACAAGCACAGCCTTGCCTTCCACAACTCAAACTCACATACTTAGGACAAACATTCTGACCACTCAGCCAATTCACTCCATCCAACATAGTCTGAAATTTATCCACATGGAAGCAGTACAGCCAAGTCTTCATTACTCAGCAACTCCTGGATTGCCACCTGTTGAATCATGGGAAGAGCCTGAAAGCTCATTATGAGGGAAATCCTTTGGAAGTATCCAGAAACATATCCTCTCAGAACAAAGCTAAGATGGGTTCTCCCTTCCTTTTACAGAAGTCAACTAAGGACCAGGGTCACTAACCACACAGTAGAAACCTGATTTTCCGACTTCATTTCCCCTGCTCATCTCACAGCCAGGTCTCCCCAAGGCATCATGGCAGATTATGAATCATTCATGTCAGGTATGACTTACTGTCATTCTGCCAACACCAACCCTGCTGCTCTAAATGCTACTTCTCAAAGAAGTAGACACTCTGGAGACAATGGAGCCTCATCAATTTAGTGTGGGACATCTCTCTATAAACACTCTCAAAGAAATATGAAAGGCTCCCTGAGAAACGTTCTGACATACTGTCCTCTATCCATGGGACTTGTCTCGCAGCAAACTGTGAAATGGGTACAGTTGGCTATGTTTGTTGTCATCACCTTTAGGAAGAGGTATGGATAGACTGAGTCCCATTCCTGAGCACAGAAAAATGAACACAATTGCCAAAGTGATACTACCCTGGGACAAGGACACTGTCCAGCATAAGCATAGCAACAGAACAAATAAGCAAAGCCTTTAAACAGCCAGGGTGAAACATGAGCTCCTGTGCTGATAACACAGGCTGAGATCTGTCTCCAAGAGGACCTGCACTTGCTGCAGTGTAGGGGGATATGTGGGAGAAAAAAACTAGTGTTAACACTTATTGTACTTCATTCCCATTTTTTTTGTATGTTGTATGATTTACTGTTGTTTGAGACACGGTCTCATTATGAGTCATTTTCTGGACTGACACTTTCTTGTAGACCAGGCTGGTCTTTGGCTAATAGAAATTTGCCTACTTCTCCCCAGCTCTACTGGGATTAATGGCAAGTACTTCCATACCAGGGTTCCATCTTTATTGTTAACAACAACAACAACAATAATAATAACAATAAATTTAATATTTCTTCAATTCCTTTTACACTTTTGTCATTATCCCCCTCCCAGTCTACCCTCTGACTAATCTTCTCCCATTCCTCCTCTTTCATCTCCAAGAGGAGTCCCCCTCCTCCACCCTCCGCCACCCCACTAGACCTCCCCACATCCTGAGGCCTCAAGTCTCTCCAGGATTAAGTGTTTCTTCTGTGACTGGGGCCAGACCAGGCAGTCCTCTGTTATATATGTGTTAGTCGCCCCATACCAGCAGGTGTATGCTGCCTGATTGGTGACTTGGTGTTTGAGAGATCCTGGGGATCCAGGTTAATTGAGACTGTGGGTCTTCCTTTGGTGTCGCCCTCCTTCTCATCTTCTTCCAGCTGTTCCCTAATTCAACCACAGTGATCTCTGGCTTCTGTCCATTGGTTGAGTGTAAACATCTGCATCTGACTCTTTGACCTGCTGGTAGGGCCTCTCAGAGGACAGCCATGTCAAGCACCCATTTGTAAGCACATGATAGAATCAGTAATATTGTTAGACCTTAGAGCCCCCCTTGAGCTGGATCCCAAATTGGGCCGGTCACTGAACCACCTTTCCCTCAGTCTCATCTCCATTTTTGTTCCTACAGTTCTTGTAGACAGAAACAATTATGGGTCAGAGAGAGTTTTTGACTGTGAGATGGCAACCCCACTTGATGCCCTGTCTTTCTACTGGAGATGGACTTGACAAGTTCCCTGTCTCCATTGCAGGGCATTTCATTTAAGGTCCCTCCCTTTAAGTTCTGCATCTCTCACCTCCCATTCTAGGTGAGCCACCTGGCTCATTCTAGAGTGTGCCGTCTCCTCCTGCCTCTCGAGGTTGCCTGTTCCACTTCTTTGGGCTAGACCTCAGGGCTTCACTCCTGTCCTTCTCCATAATTGATCATGTTACCCTTTTTCTTTCCTGGTTGCCTCTGCCACACAGGTTCCTCCCTTCCTCTACCCTCCATGACTGCTTTCTTCTTCCTCACAAGTGGGACTGAGGTATCCTCACTTGGGCCATTTGGCTTATTAACCTTCTTGAGTTTTGTGGATTGCATCCTTGGGATACTGTAACTTTTGGCTAATATCCACTTTTTAGTGAGTACATACCATGTATGTCCTTTTGAATCTGGGTTACCTCACTCAGGATGGTATTTTCTACTTCCATCAGTTTGCCTGCAAAACTCATATATTCCTCATTCTTAATAGCTGAGTAGTACTTTATTGTGTAAATGAACAACATTTTCTGTATCCATTCTTCTGTGGTGGGACATCTGGGTTCTTTCCAGCTTCTTGCTATCACAAACAAGGCCACTATGAACATAGTAGAATCATGCCCCTGTGATACGGTGGGTCATCTTTGGGTATATCCCCAAGAGTGGTATAGATGGGAATTCAGGTAGATATATTTGCAATTTTCTGAGGGATCCCCAGATTGATTTTCAGAGTGATTGTACCAGTTTTCAATCGCACCAGCAATGGAGGAGTGTCTCTTTCTCCACATCTTTGACAACATGTGCCATCACCTGAGTTTTTCATGTTAGCCATTTTGATTGGTGTAAAGTGGAATCTCAGCATCATTTTGATTTTAATTTCCCTGATCACTAAGAACTTTGAATATTTCTTTAAGTGCTTCTCAGCCATTCAGTATTCCTCTGTTGTGGATTCATGTTTTAGTTCTATGCCCCTTTTTTATTGGGTTGTTTGGTTTTTTGGAGTTTAACTTCTTGGGTACTTTATAAATATTATTAATTAGCCCTCCATCAGATGTGGAGTTAGTGAAGATTTTTTTCCCCCAATATTCAGGTCGCCTATTTGTCATTTTGACTATGTTCGTTGCCATACAAAAGCTTTTAGGTTTCTTTTGTTATTTATCTATTCTTGATCTTAGAGCCTGAGGTATTGGAGTTCTGTTTATGACAATCCTAAACTTGTGCCAATGAGTTCAAGGCTCTTTCCTACTTTTTCTACTATTAGATTCAATGTATCTAGTTTTATGTTGAGGTCCTTGATCCACTTGGACTTGAGCTTTATGCAAGGTGACAAATATGAATCTATTTTTATTTTTCTACACACAGACTGTCAGTTAGACTAGCACATTTATTGAAGATGCTTTCTTTTTTTCCATTGTATATTCTTGGCTTCCTTGTCAAAGATCAAGTGTCTGTAAGAGTGTGGTTTTATTTCTGGGTCTTCAATTCTAGTCCACTGATCAACCTGTCTGTCTCTGTACCAATACCATGCACTTTTTATCACTATTGCTTTGTATTATGGCTTGAGGTCGGGGTGGTGATTCTCACAGAAGTTCTTTTATTGTTCAAAATGGTTTTTGCTACCCTGGGTTTTCTGTTTTTCCAGATGAATTTGACAATTGCTTTTTCCATGTCTTTAAAAAATTGTCTTAAAATTTTGATGGGAATTGCATTGAACATGTAGATTGCATTTAGTGGGATGGCCTTTTTTAATACGTTAATGAGTATATTTAATATGTTAATGAGATCTCCTGTCCATGAGCACAGGAGATCTCTCCAGTTTTTGATGTCTTCTTTGATTTCTTTCTTGAAAGACTTGAAGTTCTTGTCATATAGATCTTTCACTTGTTTGGCTAGAGTTACCCCAAGATATTTCATAATATTTGTGACTATTGTGAAGGGTGTTGTTTCCCTAGTTTCATTTTCAGCCCATTTATCATTTGTATAAAGGAAGGCTACTGATTTATTTGAGTTAATTTGAAATCCAGCCACTTTGCTGAAGTTGTTTATCAGCTATAGGAGTTCTCTGGTAGAATTATTGTGGTGGCTTATGTATGCAATCATATCATCTGCAAATACTGATACCTTGACTTCTTCTTTGCCAACATGTATTCCCTTGACCTCCTGTTGTTGTTTTCTTATTGCTTTAGCTAAAACCTCAAGTGCTGTATTGAATAGATATGTAGAGAGTGGGCATCCTTGTCATGTCCATGATTTTAGTGGGGTAGCTTCAAGTATCTTTCCATTTAATATGATATTAGCTATTGGTATGCTATATATTGCTTTTATTATGTTTAGGTATGGGCCTTGAATTCTGGATCTCTCTAATACTTTTAACATGAAGGAGTGGTTGTATTTTGTCAAATTACTCTTAAGCATCTAATAAGATGATCATGTGATTTTTTTTCTTTGAGTTTGTTTCTGTAGTGGATTACATTAATGGATTTTCGTACATTGAACCAAACTTGCATCCCTGGGATGAAGCCTACTTGGTCATGGTAAATTATGGTTTTGATGTGTTCTTGGATTTGGTTTGCAAGAAGTTTAATGAGTATTTTTGCATCAATATTCAGAAGAGAAATTGCTGTAAAGTTCCCTTTTTTTGTTTAATCCTTGTGTGGTTTAGGTATCAAATTGTGGATTCATATAATGAATTAGGGAGTGTTCGCCCCTGTTTTTACTTTATGAAATTGTTTGAAGAATATTGGTATTAGCACTTCTTTGAAAGTTTGGTAGAATTCTGTACTAAAGCCATCTGGCCAGGGCCCATTTTTGTTGTTGCTGTTGTTGTTATTGTTGGGAGGTTTTTAATGACTTCTTCTTTTTCTTTAGGTGATATGGACATATTTATATAGTTTACCGCTCTTGATTTAACTTTGGTATGTTGTATTTCTGTCTAGAAAACTAGCCATTTCATCTAGATTTTCCTGTTTTAGTGAACATGGGCTTTTGTAGTAGGAGCTGGTGGGTTTTTTTTTTCATTTCCATATTTTCTGTTATTATGTCTACCTTTGTGTTGTGTTGTTTTGGTTTGTTTTGTGTCCAATTATATAGTTGATTTTGGAGAAGGTCCCATGAGATGCTGAGAAGAAGGTAGATTATTTTGTTTTAGGGTGAGATATTCTGTAGGTATCTGTTAAATCCATTTGGTTTATAACCTCTATTACTTTCATTGTGTTTCTATTTCAGTGACATGTTCATTAGTGAGAGTGAGGTGTTGAAGTCACCCACTACTATTGTGTGGGGTTCAATGGGTGTTTTGAGCTTTAGTAAAGCTTCTTTGATGAATGTAGGTGCCCTTACATTTGGGATATAGATGTTCAGAATTGAGACTTTCTATTAGTGGATTTTTGTTTTTTTGATGAATATGAAGTTTCCTTCCTCATTTTGCTTGACAACTTTTGGTTGAAAGTCTATTTTATTGGCTATTAGGATGGCAACTCCAGTTTGTTTCTTGGGACCATTAGATTGAAGGACTTTGTTCCAGCCTTTTACTCTGAGGTAGTGTCTGTCTTTGTTATTGAGGAATATTCCTTGTATGAAACAAAATGCTGGTCTCTGTTTATGTATCCAGTCTGTTAACTTATATCTTTTTTTAAGGGGGGTTATTGATTCCATTGATATTAGGAGATATTAAAGACAGATGATTGTTACTTCCTGTTATGTTTGTTGTTGTAGGTGGCATTATGAGCATCTGACTCTCTCCTTTTGGCTTTGTTATGAGATGATTAATACCTTGTTTGTTCTTTAGTATAGGTACCACTCTTCTGTTGGAGTTTTCCTTCTAGAATCCTCTGAAGGGATGGATTGGTAGATAGGTATTGTTTAAATTTGATTTTGTTCTAGAATATTTTGGTTTCTCCATCTATATTGACTAGGAGTTTTGCTGGGTATAGTAGCCTGGGCTAGCATTTGTGTTCTTTTAGGATCTGCATGACCCCTTTCTAGGCTTTTTTTCTGGATTTTAGTGTCTCTGTTGAGAAGTCTTGAGTAATTCTGATAGGTCTGCCTTTATATGTTACTTGGCCTTTTTCCCTTACAGATTTTAATATTCTTTTTTTATTCTCTGTCTTTAGTGTTTTGATTATTATGTGAGAAGAGAATTTTCATTTCTGGTTCAATCTATTTGGTGTTCTTTAGCCTTCTTGTACATTCATGGCCATCTATTTCTTTAGGTTGGCAGTATTCTTCTATGATTTTGTTGAAGACATTTTTGGGTCCTCTGAGCTGGGAATATTTGCTGTCCTCTATTCCTATTATTCTTAGATTTGGTCTTTTCATTGTGTCCTGGATTTCCTGGATGTTTTGAGTCAGGAGGTTTTTATGTTTTAAATTTTCTTGACAGTTCTGTCAATATCTTTTAAGGCATCTTCTACATCTAGGATTTACCCTTTTATCTCTTGTATTCTGCTGGTGATACTTACATCTGTAATTCTTGGCCTTTTTCCTACATTGTCCATTTCAAGAATTGTCTGCATTTGTGTTTTCTTTATGGTTTCTGCTTTCACTTTTGGTTCTTGGACTGCTTTGTTCAATTCCTTCACCTGTTTTATTGTATTTTTCTGTATTTCTTTAAGGGATTTATTTCTTTGTTCTTTAAAGGCTTTTACATGCTTACCTGTGTTTTCCAGTATTTATTTCAGTGAGTTATTTATATCCTCCTTAAAGGATTCTTATCTTCATGACAAAGGATTTTAGGTCATCTTCCTGAATTTCAGGTATGTTGATGTATCCAAGGCTAGCTGTGATGAGAGAACTGGGTTCTGATGATGTCAAAGTATATTGACTTATGTTGTGTATGGTCTTGTGCTTGCCTGTCACCATCTGGTTATCTCTGGTGATAGCTGGCATGGATGTCTCTGTGTGTAGCCTGCCTGCTGTGCCCCTGAGTTGTAGCAAGTCTCCTGGGAGGCCTGTGGCCCAGGGTGTAGCAGACTTCTTGTGAGGCCTTCAGAAGCAGTCAAACTGTTGTACTGCCTGTAGCCGTTCTGGTAAGTCTTTAAACTGTGGTGTCTGTTGCCTGGTATGCAACAGAACTCATGACAGGCCTTCAGACTGTGAGGTCTTTATAGGAGCAGATAACCTGGGGATCTGCCCCAGCAGAAGGCACAGACTGTAATGAGAGTGGTATTCTTGGAACTGGAAGTTTGGGGGTTGTTGTGTACAGATTCCCCTGGGCTCCACAGTGTCCCCAGCTTCTGCAGTTTTTGAGAGGCACCCACATCTATTGTTCTGTGTGCAACAGAACTACTGGAATGCCTTCAGACTGTGGGTCTTCAGAGGAGCAAAAAAGCTGGTAATTGGCTCCAGCAGAAGGCACAGGCCACAAGTGTGGGTTCCATCTTTTTAGACATAATTTATCCCTATGCATTTCAGTCTAGTCAGAAACTGAAGATTTTTATACCTCAGATCAGCCCACCAAGTCTGAGCTGCCAGCCAATTTGTACCTTTTGATTTTCATTTCTTTCAGAGTCTTATCAAGATCTATTGTTCAAAAGTCCTAGCTGGCATAACTTTCAACCCACCAGCCTCAGTTGCCAGAGTAAGTGTGATGAGCAATGGCCTGTTTTTCCACTCTGTTCTCAGGATTATTCTTTCACTCAGGCTAAAGGAAATGTTAATTTATATCAAGGGGCTGAAGAGAGGACTCATCCATTGGCAGCACAGGATTTATCTGCCAGTACCTTGAAGAGAGCACCCCCAATACCATACTGCACACTCATCCACTTAGAGCCCTGGTTTTTCTGCCAATACCTTCAAGGGAGCCCCCAATACCATATTGTGACAAGGCAAGACATTGCAAAAGTTTGTCCATCATGTATACTTGCATAGACCATTTGAGGTTTAACTAGAATCTCTTGAAAGTCTTTCCATTTAGAAGTTGTTCTAATTTTTTACTTAAAAATCCATATACCTTCCCGATCTTGTGAGAAAGGAAATGTCTAGCACTATACAAAGAGGCCACTTTGCCTCATACCTAAGATTCCAGTCATCTGACAGTAGAGGCTGGAGGAAGGATCTCTGCCTCAAGTTCATCTCAGCTACATATAGATGCTAGATGAGCCTGGGATACTAGAGAACCTGCTTCAAAACAGAAAACTCAACCAGCAAACAAAGAATACAGAAATGGGAGCTGGAGAGATGGTTCTCACCATAGATCCAAATTTGGTTCCAATAAGCACATGGTGGCCTAAGTCAACCACATCTCTAGTCCCAGGGGATCCATACTTCTTCTGATCTCCTAATACAGCAGACATATGTGGATACAATTTACACAAATGTAGGCAAAACATTCACACAGAGAAAATATTGAAATGTTAAAACTTTTTCTTTAAAAATCAGAAATATTAAAATGGATGAATATTAATAACACACACAAACAGAGAGAGAGAGAGAGAGAGAGAGAGAGAGAGAGAGAGAGAGAAATAGAAAGATTCACTGAGACAAATCTGGAGGCTAAGGTGGCACTTGGATACACATTCATGTAACTCCAGATTTTGAGAGACAGAAGCAGGAGGACTATAAATTTCAACCACCTTGAGCCAAGTGGCCAGTGACAGGCCAAAGTCAACAATAGAGCAAAATCCTATCTCAAGAAAACAAATCCAAGAATAGACAAACAAAAAACATTTGCTATGAAGGCAAAGCCAAAATCACTTTATGATCTTCTCCTCAGGGGAGACTGAAATAAGAATTCTTGTGTCACCTATGCTGTAATGTTCACAGTGGGGAGTGACTGGGCTACAGGAGAAAGATGGGGTGTCTGTCTGAAGAGAAATAAACAGTGGTGACAGGTCTCCTGTTCCATCAGGGTAAGGAGATGACTCCATGATTCCCAGTGTCTTCTCTAACTCCCTGAGCTTTTTATCCACCCTTTCATTTTCACCTTTTAAGGAACCACACCTCCATTGCTGTCCCTAAATTATTGTAAAATGCTATCCAGTCCTAATAAATTAAACACAACTTTTACCTGTTGTGGACCGGTCTGCCCCACGTTGGGCGCCAAAAATGTTGAAGACCACTCTGGCTCAAATTTGGGGCTAAGTGCTCTGGTCAAGAGAGAAAGAAGAGATGGAGGGGCAAGAGACAAGAAGAATAGAGACATGCCAGAGGATCTGTAGTCAAGTCTGGTTACTCCTTTATTCCCCTCTTTGACTCCTCTTAACTCCTATTTTTTCATATTCACTCCTCTTAACTCTCTACAAATGCATATTTCACTCCTGTTCACTCCTCTTACCCCATCGACTCATATTTCTCTTAACTGTATTGACTGTATATATACTCTTACAAGGAAATACTGGGTATTTTATAAGCAGACAGAGGAGAACACAGGTGAAAACACTTTACCACGTGCACTATGCAGCTGGGGTCACTAACAGCAAAACAAGCTATGTAGAATAAACAAGATATTTGTTAGAGTGTGCTCAGCTGTTATAGGCTGCTGAAAAACCAAGTCTCTATCAGGGTAAATGGCTCCAGATGGCTGCAAAGATGATAGCTTTTTTCTAGTCGCTTTCTGCTTAAAGTCGGCTCCCAACATTTACCAGGACCCATTCAATTCATATGAAAGATAGGAATACTTAAGTAGACAGTGTGGTTCATGTCTTTAATTCCAGCACTGATGAGGCAAAGGCAGGAGGATCTCTGAGTAAGCAATGAGACTCATCTACAGTGTGAGATTCAGACTAGCCATAGCTTCATGGAGAAAACTTCTCTAGAACCAAAACAAAACAAAAGTGTGAATAATAAAAGTGATAGAAAAAAACAGAAAAATGGAAGTCTAATATACAGTCAATTTCCTCCTCACACCTTCAGTTGTGGAGGATGTTGTATAATTTTTCCACTCCTGATACCACCTGTCACGCCTGCAGATTCTAGAAGGAAAATCACATCAAAATCCTATAGACATAAATTATGTGTAATGAATGTGTAAACAATTTAATTTTGGTGAAGTCTAATTTCTGTATTTTTTAAGTTTTTTTTTTGTTTAGTCATATAAAATGTTGTGTGTATGCATGTGGTTATGTCCAGACATTCGTACAGTACTCCAAGGGTCCAGAAGAAGGTGGCAATCTTTAGGTGCTAGAGCTTACAGGTATTTGTAGACTTCCTGACCAAAACACTCTTGTCATGGATTGCTGTTGTATTTTCTGCTCCCTCAGAAGTCCATGATTGAGCAATGGAATAAAAAGGTATAGCTGAAAGTTTTAGAGAAGGGAGAGGAGGAGAAGAAGGGAAGAGAGATAGGATGAAAGGAGAAGACGATGAAGAAAGAAGAGCTTAAAGATGGAGCAGAGGACCTGAAAGTAGCTAGGAATTTCATAGATGGGCAATCGAGTTATCCAGTGCTATATTTGTCCAATCTAAGAGTGCAGCTTGTAATTGTATTATTGAGCTGTGTGTTCTTTGTATGGACATTTTCATGTTGGAGATTTGCCATTATAAATCTGGCTGGTAAAATATAAGTATCTAGTGTTTTAATTTTGTGGAGCTAAGAGGAGTTGAGAGAGTGGTAGCTGGAATTCTGCAGGCCACCCACAGGGTTTGCATGACCTGAGAAATGCAAGCAGGAGCTTAGGGCTACCCATGGAGGTAAGAGACTACAAATGCCAACTCTTAACAGGGTTTAGCATAGGTTCTATTTAAAACTACATGCTAGATACTGTGGCTTACAGTTTGATCCTTTGCAAGAGCCTTAATCAATGAGCCATTCCTTAAGTCTCTGACAGGAACTCTTAGTCGAAACTTAGCTGATAGTCTCCCACAATACATAATTGTACAGTACATGGGCAAGGGGAGTTCTTGGTAAATAAAGACAAAATGACAAATTAAACCTATTAACAGTGTAAAAAACAAATGTAGAATCAAGGAATTGAGAAGAAATGTTTTTTAATTAAAAAATTAGGAAGAAATATCTTTTCATATTCTTTGTGTACATGTGAGTATGAGAGAGAGACAGACAGACATGTAGACATACATACAGGTAGACAATGAGACAGACAGACATATAAACAGAAAGACACACAGACACAGAGACTATGTCCTTTTTTGAATGGTAGTGAGAGAAACACTTGTAGGAGCAGATTCTCTCTTCTTCCATCAGGTCCTCTGTAACAACACATACTGTTGAGCTTGTAGCAAGCATCATTCCTCATTCAGCTATATTGCAGGACTCCAGAGATCAATTTTTATTTATAAATAGTCTTACAAAAGGAATATTCAATCATTAAACTTGATATGAAGCACAACAGTTTAAAAAATTAACCAGACACTGTATGCTGCTGCACAGCTAAGTAAGGCCAGCATTATTACATAGAGGCAGATGTTCAGGAATTCAAGGCCAGCTTAAGCCACAAACTAGTCCAAGGTCATATTGTGTTACAAGAGACAGGGTCAACTCAAAACAATAACAAACAAAACAATCCTCACTAATTAGGTCTTGGAAAAAACTGACCTCATTAGATCGAGAACTTGTGAAATTGATGTGCCGATTTCTAATAAGGGAGGATGACAAAAGCAACCCTCACTCTGGCCAATCATAAGCAGTTCCCTAACTGATTTTGCCCCCACGCTCTTTAGATTCCTCGTTTTCTGATGAGGCTGGATGCTGTGGCAGACACTTACTGAGTCAGTTAATCAGAAGCTTGAGGCAGGTGGATGGTGTGAGTTCATTCATCTTCTGAGAGGTACTGATGGTGTGGCTCAGGTGACTGTGTCTGTAGCATGCAGCTCTGACTTACTGGAATGGTAACCTCACCTGTAATTTTAGAGTTGGAGAAGCAGTGGGGGTGTCATGAAGGAACCAACTCAGCCCTAGAGAAGAAGGAAGAGGGTGGTCCTGAAAGGACTAGCTCAGCTCAAGAGAGGAAACTAGAGGGGGTCATGAAGAGACCAGCTCAGCTCTGGAGAAGAAGCTAGGAGTTTCATCAAGGAACCAACTCAGCTCTTCATAGAGAAGATGGAATCAAAAAGGGAAGCTCATGGTACAACCACTCTGGAAATCAGTCTGGCGGTTCCTCAAAAAATTGGACATAACACTACCTGAGGACACAGCTATACCACTCCTGGGCATGCACCCAGAAGGTGCTCCAACATATAACAAGATCATATGCTCCACTATGTTCATAGCACCCTCATTTATAATAGCCAGAAGCTGGAAAGAACCAAATGTCCTTCAACAGAGGAATGGATACAAAAAATGTAGTACATCTACACAATGGAGTATTAGTCAGCTATTAAAAATAATGAATTCGAGAAATTCTTAGGTAAATGGATGGAACTAGAAAATATCATCCTGAGTGAGGTAACCCAATCACAAAAGAACACACATGGTATTTACTCACTGATAAGCAGATGTTAGCCCAAAACCTTGAAATAGCCAAGATTCTACTAAGTGACCACATGAAGCTCATGAAGAAGGGAGACCAAGTGTGGATTCCTTGGACCTTCTTGGAATGAGTAACCAGATGCTCAAGAGAGCAAATATGGTGACAAAGTGTGGGACAGAAAGCCAAGGAGGGGCCATCTGGAGACCACTCTACCTTGATATCCGTCCCATATGCAGTCACCAAATATAGACGCCTATATGGATGTCAGGAAGGGCATGCTGACAGGAGCCTGATACAGCTGTCTCCTCGAAGGTCTGCCAGAGTCTGACATATTCAGAGGCAGATGCTCGCAGCTATCCACTGATTTGATCAAGGGTTCCCAGTGAAGAAGTTAGAAGACTGAAAGAGCTGAAAGGGTTGGTAGTCCCAAGAGGAGAGCAACAGAGCCAGCCAATCAGAGCTCCCCAGGGTCTAAACCACCAGCCCAGGAGCACAATGGGAGGCACCCATGATTTCAGCTGTATACTTAGGGGAGGATGGCCTTGTCAGGCATGGGTGGGAGAGGAGATACCTGGTCCCATGAAGTCTGAATACTGAGCAGGGAGGAATTCGAGAGTGGGGAGGGGGGACTGGGGGCTAGGTGGGGGAACACCCTCGTGGAGTTAGGAGGGGGGATGGGATAGGGGGTTCCTGGGTGGTGGGGGGAGTGGGGTGAGGGGGATAAAATCTAAAATGTATTTTAAAGAAATAAAAACAAGGGAAGCTCAGTCAGGGAGGGGGCACTCACACATTACAACATGAGACAAGAACAGGAGGATTGCTACTTTCCAAACTGTCCCATCTCTCACTGTCTGTCAGCAAGGTAGCTTCTCCCAAGCACCCACCTGGGCAGGGTCAGCATTGTATCACCCAGCTTTTCCTCTCTGCTAGAAAGCAAACATTTCAAATCTAAAATAAATACACAAACTACAAAATAGTCCAGGGTTGAAAAGTCTGTCAGAACATTTGCCTTTTAAGTTTACACAGATCCATTTCTATTTTTCTTCTGATTTGCAGGACCAGGGAAGAGCAGGTGTATATGAAGTCCAAGATGGAATCTTCACAGACCTTAAATCTGTCCTTCCATCATTCTCTAAAGGGTGGTGGATTGCAGGTGTGTGCTTCTGCACCTGATATTTGGAGTTCTGAGATCTATCTCAGGCTGCATACAAAACAAGCACTCTCAACTGTGGCAGATTCAGAGCATTTGTGAGGGGTTGAACCAGGGATTTTCACATAAGGATTCTGTAGTGATGTCCTTACACTAAGGGCAGAGAACACTGAGCTATATCACGAGATCATTTCATGTAAGAGAGTGTTTGTTTACTAATGTGTCATGTTTGTCTGTGGTTAAAAAACAAAACAAAACAAAACAAAACAAAAACCCTTAATCTTTTCCTTTGTTTAGTTTTGTTTTGTTTTTGGAGGCAGGGTTTCTCTGTACAGCCCTGGCTATCCAGCAACTCACTCTGTAGAGGAGGTTCCTTTTTTGTTTTGATTTGTTTTGTTTTGTTTTGTTTTGTTTTGTTTTGGTTTGGTTTGGTTTGGTTTGGTTTGATTTTTTTGTTGTTGTTGTTGATGATGGGGGTTTTTTGGTTTGGTTTGGTTTGATTTTTGTTTTTTTTTTTAAATTAATTTTTTATTGGATATTTTATTTACATTTCAGATATTATCCCCTTTTCCCAATTACCACTCCCACCCAGAAACCCCCTATCCCATCCCCTCTCCTCCTGCTTCTTTGAGGATGTGCTCCCACCCACCCACTCCCTCCTCCCCATTCTCTAATTTCCATACACTGGGGCATCCAGCCTTCAAGGGACCAAGGACTTCATATCCCACCTGTGCACTATATATGCAGCTGGAGCCATGGGTCCCTCCCTATGTGCTCCCCCAGCTGGTACTTTAGACCCTGGGAGCTCTGGTTGGTTGGTATTATTGCTATTTCCAAGGGGCCAGGGTCCCAAACCCTTTCAGCTCCTTCAGTCTTTCCTAACTCCTCCATTGGGAACCTCATGATCAGTTCAACGGTTAGCTGTGAGCATCAGTCTCTGTGTATGTCAGGCTCTTGCAGACCTTTAAGTAGACAGCTAAATCAGGTTCCTGTCAGCATGCACTTCCTGGCATCCACATCAGTGTCTGCCTTTCGTGAACACCTCATACCAGTCAGAATGGCCAAGTTCAAAAACTCAAATGATAGCACATGCTGTCGAGGATGTGGAGAAAGAGGAACACTCCTCCATTTTTGGTGGGATTGCAAGCTGATACAATCACTCTGGAAATCAGTCCGGTGGTTCCTCGGGAAATTGGACATAACATTTCCTGAGGATCCAGCTATACCACTCCTGGGCATATACCTAGATGTTCCAACATATAATAAGGATACATGCTTCACTATGTGCATAGCAACCTTGTTTATAATAACCAGAAGCTGGAAAAAACTCAGATGTTCTTCAACAGAGGAATGGATACAAAAAATGTGGTACATTTATACAATGGAGTATTACTGAGCTATTAAAAACAATGAGTTCATAAAATTCTTAAGCAAATGGATGGAGCTAGAAAATATCATCCTGAGTGAGGTAAACCAATCACAAAAGAACACATAAGGCATACACTCATTGATGAGTGCTTATTAGCCCAAAAGCTGGCAATACCCTAGATACAACTCATAGACCATATGAAGTTCAAGAAGAAGGAAGACCAAAGTGTGACTGCTTAGGTCCTTCTTAGAAGGGGGCACAAAATACTCATGGGAGCAAATATGGAGACGAAGTGTGGAACAGAAACTGAAGGAGGAACATTCTGGAGACTGCTCCACCTGGCTCCTTTTGAACTCAGAAAAATCACTGTGCACTTACATTTGGAGCACTGGGATTAAAGGTTCATGCCACACTGTCCTGCTCATACTTCCCAGTCAAGTAGAGCCACTCCTGACTGAAACCATTTCTATAACCTGCCTTGGAATTTGAATGATGAGATTACAGGCCCAGGATCCAAGTGACACTGAGACTTCACTTTGATTCATTTTTAGTCTTTCAGTATTTCCTGTTAGCTCCTTCCAGTTGTCACTTTTATTTTATATATGAGTGTTTTGTCAGCATGGATGTGTGTGCATCACGTGAGTGCATATTGATCTCTGATTCAGGAAATGCCATCAGGTCCCTACAACTGGAGTCCTGAAATATTAAGAGCCACCAAGTGACTGCTGGGAATCACAACTGTGTCCCTGACAAGAGGAACAGTACCCTTAACAATCAAGACATATCTCATGTTTCCAAGGTAGTCAGGGTTTTTTTGAAAGTAAGCACAGATTCACACAAACACTTCAGCAGAGTAACATGAGACTACCTCATCTCCACACTACACAGGCTTATTATTTTAAACTATGGAGATGTGGAAGTGGGTGTGTGCATGGGTGTGCAACAGCCTGAGGCAGCCAGTGGCCTTGCAATTCCCTGGACCAGAAGTTCCAGGAAGTTTTCAGATGTCCAACTTGGGTTCTGGGAACTAAACTCAGGTCCTCTATAAGAGCAGTACACACTATGAGCCGATGAGCTATTTCTCCAGCCTCTGCATTCTATTTATTTATTTTGTGTGTGCATGTGCAAAGCACAACATTCCTGCCTTGAATTGCTTGAGGAGGTCAGAGAACTTTAGGTGACAGCACTATCCTTACACTGTCTGCATCCCAGGGAATAAGCTTCAGGTATCAAGTTTGTTACTGGACACCTTTCTCTTCATAGTAAAATCTTCCTCCATTTAATAAGAATAAAAATGAGGGATGAAATAAGTATGATTCAAAATTCTTGATTGCTTGCTGCTTATCCAGGGGAGATGGGTACAAGGACTAATCTTAGGGACTCAGAACAATAAGGACATTTGACATTTTAATGACTTCATGACATTCACAGGTAAATGAATGGAACTAAAAGATATCATCTTGAGTAAGGTAAGTCAGTGAAAAGGACATATATGTTATATACTCACTGATAATCAGATATTAGGATAAAAGCTTAGAATATCCACAGTACAACTTCCAGACCATCTGAAGCTTAAGAAGGAAGACCAAAGTGTGAATGCTTCAGTCCTACTTAGAAGAGGAAACAAAATAATTATAGGAGCTATGGATAGGGAGGGAGTTGGGAAAGAGTGTGGAAGGGAGAGAAAAGGGGGACATAATCAGGTGTGGGAGGAGATGACAGGGGGTGATTAAGTACAGCAGGACAGGAAACAGCAGTGGGTGATGGGGAATTGTGGGTAGCCACCAGAAAGTCCCAGATGCCAGGAAAGCAAGACTCTCCCAGAACCTAAAGTGGGTGACATTAGCTGAAATACCCTATAAAGGGGAGAGAGAATCTGTAGAGAGCATGTCCAGAGGTTAGGCATGACCCTCAGTTGAGGGATGTGGCCACCCAACCATCTCAAAAATATTAACCCAGAATTGCTCCTGTCTAAAGGAAATAAAGGGACAAAGAGAGGAGCAGAGAGTGAAGGAAAGGCCATCCAGAGACTGGCACACCTGGGGATCCATCCCATATGCAGACACCAAAACCTGACACAATCGCGGATGCCAAGAAGTGGTTGCTGAAAGGAGCCTGATGTATTTGCTTCTTGAAAGGCTCTGCCAGAGCCTAACCAATACAGAGACAGAAGCTTGCAGCCAATCATTGGACTGAGCAAGTGTTCCCCAATGGAGGAGTTAGGGAAGAGACCGAAGGAGCTGAAGGTGTTTTCAACCCCATAAGAAGAACAACAATATCAACCAATTAGACTCGACAGAGCTCCAATGAAACCACCAACAAAAGAGTACACATGGAGGGAACCATGGCTCCAGCTACATATGTAGCAAAAGATTTCCTTACCTGGCATCAATGGTAAGGGTACCATTGGTCCTGTGGAGGCTTGGTGGCTCATCAGAGGAGAATGCTAAGGTGGGTAAGATGGGGTTGGGTGGGGAGCACCCTCATAGAAGCAAGGGGAATGGAGGATGGGATAGAGTACTTGCAGAGGGGAAATTGGAAAGGGGGATAACATTTGAAATGTAAATAAATATAATAACCATTTTTTTTAAAAACCAAGAAACGAAAAATAAAAAAAGAGATAGAAAGAAAGAAAGCAGAGAGCCTTTTAGTGACAGGAAAGCAGCCTGATATCCAAGTCTATCCTCTAAGATGGTTTTCTCTTTGTTTTCTTGTCTTTAACCTTGAGCCCAGGCTGGCGCGGTAATTGTAATGTAGCTAATGATGACCTTGAACATCTGCTTCTTTTTCCTCCACTTGCCATGCTGGACTACAGGCATTCTGTACCAAGCCTAGCATGGTGGTGGTGGTGACAGTGTATTGAAGGGCTGCAGACAGGAGCCATGGTCTTCAACCCACTGGATGAGGTTTTACTATTTGAGCTACAGCTCTCATCCTTTATTTTGTTTGGTTTTGTTTTTATAGATAGAGTTTTGATTTGTAATTCAGACTTTACTTCAACTCATAAAATCAATGGGGGTGTTTTGGTAGGGGGACATGAGTGTGTGTGTGTGTGTTGCAATTGTGTATATGTTTTGTGTTTTTATAGGGGGGCAGGGTTTTTTTTGTGCATCTATGGCTGTCCTGAAAGTCTGGACCACCCTTACCTGGAGCTCAGGAATCTACCTGCTTCTGCTTCCCAGTGCTGACATTAAAGGCCTGTGCCACCATGTCTGTTTCCAGGCTTGTTTTGAACTCAATTTAAGCCCCTGACTAGATTTGAGGTACCCAACAGAAAAGACTTCTTGTCCATATCTCTAAGCCAATAGAATATCGTTGTTAATCTGTGGGAAACTACAATGGGTCTTTGAGTATCCAATGTAGCAGGAGCCTTAATCAGGGTAAATATGAAGCACAAAAATATCATTTTAGGTTGGCATACTTTAGTTAACAAAAACCCTGAGTGAATTAACAAGAGCCAGTAGTGAAACTACAGAGAGAAAAAGCAAGATTGGTAGTTTAGAGACTTATGTAATTTGATGGATTAAGCGTTTGCTGCAATTTTGGCAGGTGGTGCTGTCTAGATGCCTCGTCATAGGGCCTGCATGATACTTCCATAATGAACTCAATTGCATTTTGGGCCCTGCTACATTCTACATTGCTCTTAGTGAACAATCAAATTCATTCTACACTAAAGAAGTATATAATTGGTACTTATTACCATTGATTTTACTAAAGATATATATATATATATATATATATGGTTAGTTTTTAAGATGCAGGACCCTATCTTTAATCCAATTAATGAAAACTATATACATGCCTCTTTAATCTTGTAGGATCATTTCTGTAAAGGAATTTAACTGTTGTTTAAAATACATTCAGAGCATCAAACACCTAGCTGGTCTACTACCATGGTGACACCATATCCTGAAATATCCTAGAGGAGCCACTGTACCCAGAACAGATGGAGCTCAGGATCATAGAGACATATGAACCCTGAGGAGTTCTGACACAACCAAGATAACTGGAAAGGCAGACTCCAGTCAGAACCAGTGAATGTGAGTAGCACTACAGCTAACCAAATGGCAAAAAGCAAGCATAAGAATGTAAACAACAGAAACCAAAGTTACTTGGCATCACCAGAACCCAGTTCCCCCACCATAGTAAGTCCTGAACACCACATCACACCGGAAAAGCAGGACTCAGAATTAAAATCACTTCTCATGATGATGATAGAGGACTTTAAAAAGGACATAAACAACACTCTCAAAGAATTTGAGGAGAACACAGGTAAACAGGTAGAAGCCCTTAAAGAAATGCAAGAAAACACAACCAAATAGGTGAAGGAATCACACAAAACTGTCCAGGATCTAAAAATGGAAGTAGAAACAATAAAGAAATCTCAAAGGGAGACTACCCTGGAGATAGAAAAGCTAGGAAAAAGATCAGGAGTCATAGACACAAGAATAACCAACAGAATACAAGAAATAGAAGAGCGAATCTCATGCACAGAAGATGTCATGGAAAACATAGACACAATGGTCAAAGAAAATGTAAAATGTAAATAGCTCCTAACACAAAACATCCAGGAAATCCAGGACACAATGAGAAGACCAAACCTAAGGATAATAGTTATAGATGAGGGTGAAGACTCCCAAATTAAAGAGCCAGTAAATATCTTCAACAAAATTATAGAAGAAAACTTTTCTAACCTAAAGAAAGAGATGCCCATAATCATCCAAGAAGCATACAGAACGCCAAATAGACTAGACCAGAAAAGAAATACCTCCCATCACACAATAATCAAAACACAAAATGCACAAAACAAAGAAAGAATTTTAAAAGCAGTAAGGAAAAAAGGCCAAGTAACATATAAAGGCAGACCTATAAGAATTATACCAGATTTCTCACCAGAGACTATAAAAGCCAGAAGATTCTGGACTGATAACATACAGGCCCTAAGAGAACACAAATGCCAGCTGATACTACTATGCCCAGCAAACTCTCAATCAATATGGATGAAGAAACCAAAATATTCCATGACAAATCCAAATTTACACAATATCTTACCACAAATCCAGCACTTCAAAGGATAATTGGTGGAAAACTCCAACACAAGGAGAAAAAACTACAACCTAGAAAAAGCAAGAAAGTAATCTTCCAACAACCCTAAAAGAGAGTAGTTGTACAAACATAACTCCATTGCCAATAACAAAAATAACATGAAACAACATTCATTTTTCCTTAATATCTTTTAATATCAATGGACTCAATTCTCCAACAAAAAGACATAGACTATCAGATTGGATACATAAACAGGACCCAACATTTTGCTGCATATGGGAAACACACCTTTGTGAAAAACACAGATACTACCTCAGAGTAAAAGGTTGGAAAACAATCTTCCAAATAAATGGCCCCAGGAAACAAGCTGGAGTAGCCATTCTAATATCAAATAAAATCGTTTTTCAACCAAAAGTAATCAAAAAAGATAAAGAAGGACACTTCATATTCATCAAAGGAAAAATGTACCAAGAGGAACTTGCAATTCTCAACATCTATGCCCCAACTGCAAGGGCACCCACATACATAAAAGAAACTTTATTAAAGCTTAAATCATACATTGCACCTCACACAATAATAGTAGGAAATTTCAACACTGCACTCTGAGTTACAGACAGATCATGGAAACAGAAACTAAACCGAGACACAATGAAACTAAGGGAAGTTTTGAACCAATTGGACTTAACTGACATCTAAAGAGCATTTCATCCTAAAACAAAAGAATATACCTTTTCCTTAGCACCTCATGGTACCTTCTCCAAAATAGACCATATAGTTGGTCACAAAACAGGCCTCAACAGATACAAAAAGATTGAAATAATCCTTTGCACCCTATCAGACCACCATGGACTAAGACTCGTTTTTGACATGGACAAAAACAATGGAAAGCCCACATACAAGTGGAAACTGAACAATGCTCTACTGAATGATAACTTGGTCAAGGAAGAAATAAAGAAATTAAAGACTTTTTATATATAAATGAAAATGAGGACACATTATATCAAAATTTGTGGGACTCCATGAAAGCAGTACTAAGAGGAAAAATCATAGCTCTAAGTGCCCACAAAAGGAAAATGAAAAGAGCATACATTAACAACTTGACAGCACACCTGAAAGCGTTAGAACAAAAAGAAGCTAATATACCCAAGAGAAGTAGATGGCAGGAAATAATCAAACTCAGGACTGAAATCAACCAAGTTGAAACAGAAAGAAGTATACAAAATATGAACAAAACCAGGAGCTGGTTCTTTGAGAAAATCAACAAGAATGACAAATCCTTAGCCAGACTAACCAAAGGGCACAGAGACAGTATCCAAATTAATAAAATCCAGAACTGAAAAGGGAGACAGAACAACAGAAACAGAGGAAATTGAAAAAAAATCATCAGATCCTACTACAAAGGCCTATACTCAACAAAATTGGAAAATCTGAATGAAATGGACAATTTTCTAGACAGATAACAGGTACCAAAATTAAATAAGGAGCAGGTAAACTATCTAAACAATCCATAACCTCTAAAGAAATACAAGCTGTCATTAAAAGTCTTCCCACACAAAAAAGTTTGGGAACAGATAGTTTTAGTGCAGAATTCTATCAGACCCTCCAGGAAAACCTAACACCAATTCTCTTCAAACTATTACACAGAAGAGAAACAGAAGGAACAATACCCAATTCATTCTATGAAGCCACAATTACCCTCATACCTAAGCCTCACAAAGACCCAACAAAGAAAGAGAACTACAGACAAATCTCTTATAAATATTGATGGAAAAATACTCAATAAAATTCTGGCAAACCGAATCCAAGAACACATCAAAGCAATCATCCATCATGATCAAGTAGGCTTTATCCCAGGAATGCAGGGATGGTTCACTATTCAGAAATCCATCAATGTAATCCACTACATAAATAAACTCAAAGAAAAAAAATGATCATCTCACTAGATGCTAAGAAAGCATTTTGCAAAATTCAACATCCCTTCATGTTAAAAGTCTTGGAAAGAGCAGAAATTCAAGATCTATACCTAAACGTAGTAAAAACAATATACAGCAAGCCAATAGCCAGCATCAAACTAAATGGAGAGTAACTTGAAGCAATACCACTAAGATCAAGAACTAGACAAGGCTGCCCACACTCACCCTACCTATTCAATATAGTACTGGAAGTCCTAGTTAGAGTGATTAGACAACAAAAGGAATTAAAATGGATACAAATAGGAAAGGAAGAAGTCAAAATTTCACTATTTGCAGATGATATGATAGTATACTTAAGTGACCCTAAAATTTCCACCAGAGAACTCCTAAAACTGATAAACAACTTCAGTAAAGTGGCTGGATATAAAATCAACTCAAACAAATCAGTAGCCTTCCTATACTCAAAAGATAAACAGGCTGAGAAAGAATTGAGGGAAATGACACCCTTCACAATAGTCACAAACAATATAAAATATCTTGGAGTGAATCTAACCAAGCAAGTAAAAGATCTGTATGACAAGAACTTCAAGTCTCTGAAGAAAGAAATAGAAGAAGATCTCAGAAGATGGAAAGATCTCCCATGCTCCTGGATTGGCAGGATTAATTTAGTAAAAATGGCCATCTTGCAAAAAGCAATCTATAAATAGAATGCAATCCCCATCAAAATTCCAAATCAATTCTTCATAGAGATAGAAAGAGCAGTTTGCAAATTTATTTTAGAACAACAAAAAACCCAGGATAGTGAGAACTATTATCAACAACAAAAGAACTTCTGGGAAAATCACCATCCCTGACCTCAAACTACACTACAGGGCAATAGTAATAAAAACTGCATGGTATTGGTACAGAGACAGGCAGGAAGATCGATGGAATAAAATTGAAGATCCAGAAATGAGACCACATACCTATGGTCACTTGATCTTTGATAAAGGAGCTAAAACCATCCAGTGGAAAAAGGACAGCATTTTCAGCAAATGGTACTGGTTCAACTGGAGGCCAACATGTAGAAGGATGCAAATCAATCCATTCATATCTCCTTGTACAAAGCTCAAGTCCAAGTGGATAAAAGACCTTCACTTAATACCAGATACATTGAAACTAGTAGAAGAGATGGTGTGGAAGACCCTCGAATACCTAGGCACAGGAGAAAAGTTCCTGAACAGAACACCAACAGCTTATGATCTAAGATCAAGAATTGACAAATGGGACCTCATAAAGTTGCAAAGCTTCTGTAAGGCAAAGGACATTGTCAGTAAGACAAAACGGCAACCAACAGATTGAGAAAAGATCTTACCCAATCCCACATCTGATAGAGGGCTAATATCCAAGATTTACAAAGAACTCAAGAAATTATACTTCAGAAAACCATATAACCCTATTAAAAAATAGGGTACAGAGCTTAACAAAAAATTCTCAAGAGGAAACTCGAATGGCTGAAAAGCACCTTAAGAAATGCTCAACATCCTTATTCATCAGGGAAATGCAAATCAAAACAACCCTGAGATACCACCTCACACCAGTCAAAATGGCTAAGATCAATAACTCAGTTGATAGTAGATGCTGTAGAAGATGCAGAGAAAGAGAGCACTCCTCAATTGTTGGTGGGATTGCAATCTGGTACAACCAGTCTGGAAATCAATCTGGTGGTTCCTCAGAAAATTGGACATAGCATTACCTGAGGATCCAGCTATTCCACTCCTGGGCATATACCCAGAAGATGCTCCAATATATAATAAGGTCATATGCTCCACTATGTTCATAGCAGCCTTATTTATAATAGCCAGAAGCTGGAAAGAACCAAGATGTCCCTCAACAGAGGAATGGATACAAAAAATGTGGTACATCTACACAATGGAGTATTAGTCATCTATTAAAAATAATGAATTCGAGAAATTTTTAGGTAAATGGATGGATCTAGAAATTAT
This sequence comes from Rhabdomys dilectus, assembly GCA_019844195.1. Taxonomy (NCBI): domain Eukaryota; kingdom Metazoa; phylum Chordata; class Mammalia; order Rodentia; family Muridae; genus Rhabdomys; species Rhabdomys dilectus. Next base: position 213,176 of record JADRCG010008506.1, read on the forward strand.
CATCCTGAGTGAGTTAACCCAATCACAAAAGAACACACATGGTATTTAGTCATTGTTAAGCAGATGTTAGCCCAAAAGCTTGGAATAGTGAAGACTCAACCCACCGACCACATGAATCTCATGAAGAAGGAAGACCAAAAGCAGATGTCTCAGTTCTACTTATGATGAGTTACAAAACTACTCAAGGGAGCAAATATGGAAACAAAACATGGGACAGAAACCGAAGGAGGGGCCATCAGGAGACCATTCCACCTGGGTATCCATTCCATGTACAGTCACCTAAGCTAGACACTGATGTGGAAGGCTGGATGTGCGCGCTGTTAAGAACATGATATAGCTGTCTCCTTAGAGGTCTGTCAAAGACTCACACATTCAGAGGAAGATGCTCACAGTTAACCACTGTTATGATCAAGGGTTTCCCAATGGAAAACTTAGAGAGAAGACTGAAGGAGCAGAAAGTGTTTGTGACCCCAGGAGGAAAACAACAATACCAAAGAACCAGAGCCCCCAGGGTCTAAACCACCAGCCTGGGTGCACATAGGGAGGGACCCATGACTCCAGGAGTATATTTAGGGGAGGAGGGTCTTGTCGGGCATAGGTGGTAGAAGAGATTCTTGGTCCCTTGAAAAACAAACACTGAGTGGGGGAGGGTGAGAGGGTGGGGAGGAGGTAGTGGGGGTGGGTTTAGGTGCGGGCACAGCCTCATAGAAGCATGAGGAGAGAGGGTGGGATAGGAGGTTTCTGGGTAGTGGGAGGAAGTGGGGTAAGGGGATAAAATCTTAAAAGTAAATATAACACCCAATTAAAAAAAAGAGAAAAAGGAGAAAAAAAGAAAGAAAAAAAGAAAAATAGGCGATATAATAACAAAATTGGACGTATTTAGAAATTTAGGAGACAGTTTATATTAATGGAAACAGCATCATAGAAACTGGAAAATCACACCATCATAGAAGAACAAGGAGGGGGGATGGAATAAGGGTTCCTGGGTGGTGGGGGGAATGGGATAAGGGGAAAAATTTTGAAATGTAAATATTACAACCAATTTTAAAACGGGGGAAAAAAAGAAAAGTTGTTAGAACCAACATCTTTAAAAAAAATGTCAGCCCTCTAGGAAAAAAAATTTTTTTCTTGATACAAAAACTTATTCTGAGAATTGTATATTGCAGAATACAGTCTTGGTGTATCTACTCATCAAGGAAACTGAGCAGACCTACTGAAACATCCGATGTCCTGGAATTCCATCTGGATGTAGTGAAGACACAGCATCAGAAGCTTATCAGTTTACTCTTCCCCCCAACCCCTCTTCTAATATCTTAACGCCCATAATCATCTTGAAGAAGTTAAAGAAGAGTCAGTGCCCCTATTCCCTGGGCTTGGCAACTAAGGTGGTTAATATAGGGGGGTCTTTCTAAATAAAAGTAGTGGCTTTGTTGGAACAGGGAGGATTAACTAGGATTTATTGCATAGCCAAAAGCTATTGGTAGAAATCTGTATAATTAGTATCAAGATGTAGTTATAATTTCTTAAATGGTACAAAATTTACTTTGATTTCAAATTTAAGGTTTTCATTGATATGAGCTTCATACTGATATAAAAGTGAGATGAATATTGATACTCTCATGGGCATTGTGGCTGTATAACACATTAAAGAATACAAGGCTTAGACCCAGTCCTTCTTTAACTTTTTAAACTGATTTGGGATGGTTAGCCTATTAGTCAAGGGACTATAGGAAACGTATGGCTTTGAGTTTATTGTTAGAGTGTTTCCTATATTTTATTTATAAATAGCTGAGAGGAGTTAACCGACAACAGTCCAGGTTACCTTACATGGATAGTTGGTTTTCAAAACCTCGGAAGTCCATAGAATTGACGTTACAAATATTTCTATATTAATGTTCATTTTGATTAGAGACCTGTCTGCTCCTCACAGCTTCCTGTCTTGGATTCTAGGAAGAAATTGAGCATCCTTGGGGTTACTCCAGTTGTGCTGTGACAGCCACTAGGCAAGAATTGCCTCTTTTCATCTACAGACATATTACTTTCCAGAAATGTACACATTTGCAGAATAGTCGACTGATTATATCTGCCTAGACAGAGTAATCAGCCCTTAATAATTCTGCATCACTAAGGTCTGTCCAGTGATTCTGGGCCAGAAGGCTGAAGATTTGATGCTCCAACTTTCAGAAGTATAGGGGCTGTCCAGGTGTTCAGCAGTCTCTATAAATTGGCTAAGTTTTAGAAGCTATGCTAAGTGCTTCCCATAATTTCAGTTAACTCAGTCATTCTGGATTTCTGACGGGGTTGAAGACCTATAGTTTCATAGCCAATTCTGGCTATTTACTTTGAGAGAAAAGATCCAAGTGGATGGTTTTCAGCTGACATTCATTCTAAAGCCAAGAAAAAAAGCCAGGTTCAAAACTAAGTGTTTTAGTTAGGAGAGATGACAGAGGTTCTGGTTAGTGAACAAAATGATGAACTGGGTATTAGGACTATCTTGTACCTCACTGGTACAATTAGAAATAATTATGCACTAATTGCATTTTTAGAGAAAAGTTTTACTTTAACAGGAAGGGTGATATGTAGGAGGAGCTAAGGAGGAAAGATTACTGAGAGGAAGAGATGGAGCAAGGAGAGGAGAAGAAGAAGGAGAGAAGCTAGGGGAAGAGAGAGAGAAAGAGAGAGAAAGAGAGGGGGGCATGAAGGCAGATGTTCATGTGTCTCCACCAGTCAAAGACAGTTTATATATGTAGGTTGGGTATTGGGTTACACTTCTGATTGAGCATTACCAAACTTATAAAGCCTTTGATTAACATTTAATAAAAAATAAAAATAAATAAAAAATAAAGAATAAAAAAACGATAGTAAATGGCATTATAATCATTTTTAATATCAAATCCTTTATCTATTTTGTTTTTTTACCATGTACCACCTTCTGTAGTATTCTTACTTGTCTCTATGGACATCTTGTTTGTACATAAAATATATAAAAACATTTCCAAAAAATCTGAAAAGTAAAGCATCCTCCTGATCAAAAAAAAAAAAAAACCAATAGAAGAAAAATGAAATATGGAAGTCTGATTTAAAGGCAATTTACTTCCTATCCCTTCAGTTTCAGGACTCTTTTATGATCTTTCTACTCCTGATATCACAGACATAGGAACTAGGGCCATGCAGTTATCATGTGATACCTGTTGAGACTCTAGAAGAAAAGTCACATTAAATTTAAACTGTCAGAACTTGTTATTGCAATATTTTTTTTGATAAAGTCTACTTTGTATAACTTTTTTGTTTCTTCATTTAAAATGATTTGTACATGTGTTTGGCTGTGTCCAGGCATATATAAAGTATTCCTAAAGTCCAGAAGAGCATAAAAAGCTCTAGGTGTTGCAGTTACAGATGTTTCTGGATTTTCTGACCCAAATAGTATGGTCTAAAGTCTGGTCTCTAGCAAGAGCATTACAAGCTTTAATCAATGAACTGAGATGCCAAAGCTTTGAAATTCAGACTCCATTTTGGAGAATCTGATCTAAAATTTAACTCAGGTAAACTAACAGGCTGGTACCTAGCATGAGTTTCCAAGTTGACCCCCAACCAAACCTGCACCTAACTCCAGTCTCTAGGTTAATTCCCAACAAGACAAGAGTTTCCAGGTTATTCCCCCAACAAACCTGCCACCCCAGGTTACAGGTCTACCCTCTGCATAAAAACCCCTAATACAGAGGAAAGAAGAAGTTAACTTTTGATATGATGCCCAGCATCAGCTGATTGTGTTAAAGGCCACAGTAACTTTTCAATAGATGATTACATATGTACTCTCTGTGTGCTGATGTCGGGCTATGGAAGGGTGTCCTGGTTCTTGGGTTGTGGGTTCAGCTATGCCCCCAGAACGCAGGCTCCTGTCATGAGGTCTAATCTCCATTCCACCTTCACACAGGTGGAGGACTTGATGAACAGGCCCTAGAGAGATTTACATACTATAAGGTACCTGAAGACTAGAAGGTGAAGCCAACTAAACTCCCCAGCCCCTCCCCCTTTCCCCTCCCTATTTAAATCAGATCTGCCCTGGGTTTTGTGGGGTGTGCATCCAGATCCATCCACCATCCACCATGTCAATAAACCAGTTTTGGAAACCCAAGGACTTCCTCCTGTGTTGGAGCTGTGCCATGAGGAACCATGAGGAACCATGGAAATGCCTTTACTTAATGAGCAGCTGGGCCTAACTTCCAGCTGGAGGAACCCAGAGCATTCCCAGCCGACTACCCACAGCATGGAGGGAGGAACCCTGGGTTCCTCAGCCATATTTTTTCCTACACGCTTCTTACTAGAAAGCCTTGCCCCGATAGAAATTTGGGGCTCCACCACCACTAAAACCAGCCTGCTTGACTGTGGTGCATTGAGGGGGCTCCAAGTAGCTGGAGTAGAACAAAGACCTTGCTGTGAGTTGCATCAGATTGGCTCCTGTGTGCTTTTTGGAATCACAAACATTTCCCTGGCACAACATATTGGTCTATTTGCTGAGAAGTTCTCTATTACACACAGGACTACCCATCTGGAGGGTCTTGAACCTGGCAAAACTAGTCTAGATATTTGTATTTTTATGTTTGTAACATTGTGTTAAATTTCCTGCTTTTCCCCTGTCTGAGTCCTGAATTTGTCTGAGCTTTCTGTGTGAAATCTGGAGTGGAACAGAAGCAAGCTTGTGTAGAGGTAAATGCAGGACCCTTCCATTCATGCTGATATGATTAACTTGTATGGAACCTGGGGGCTTGTGTTGCCATGGTGATTCTTCTAGGTTTGAACCCTGCTGAGGAATCTGTCTGACTGTCAGTAGTTTTCTTATGTGGCCTAAGGTGGTGAGCACTTGCTCAGTGGCACAAAATCTTGTGATTGATGTGGTGGATAATTTGTCTGAATGTTAAAAACTTTCTTTAAGATCAACAGAGCATAACGAAAACTTATGTGAAGATAAATGAATTATGTTGCCATGGTGATTTTCCCAGGTCTGAGAAAACATCTGGGCAGTACTATGGGTTGTCCTGTCTGTGTGACCTCCACCTACTGTAGGCTATTTCCATTTCTATTTTTGTTTTTTGTTGCTGGCTATTCCCGTTCAAAGATTCTGAGTTGAGCCACAGTATTCTGTTGAGTGTCACCTTCTGGCTAACTCTTGTTACTACAGGCTGTATCTTTTTTTGTATCCTGGCTGTTTTTTTGGGGGTTTTTTGTTTGTTTGTTTGTTTTGTTTTTTTCTGGTTGTGTCTCTTTTTGTTCACTAATTCTAAATGGTGCAACATCTTTCTGGGAAGAAGCCCTTGAATTTGTTCCATGGTCAATTTGTGGTTATGACAAACATGTCTGAGTGATCTGGCAAGGGTAGGGCCAGGAGATGTTCCATCAGGGATGGGCATGGCCTCAGGAGAACAGAGACATACCCACTCATCTGATTCTTTTCGTGTGTGTATGTGTGTGTGTGTGTGTGTGTGTGTGTGTGTGTGTGTGTGTGTACACAGCACTTTCTGATTGTTTCTCATTTCTCCCTGATAGAGAGAAAAAATTGGGCTTGTATTTTGGGTGCCATAGCGAGGTCTTTTTTATGAGTGCCACTTTCTGGTTGTTTCCTGTTTCTGTCAAATATAGAGATGAAATGTTGTATTTGTGGTTTTGTATGTTGTATTTTTTTTTTCTCTTTACAGGATGACTTTGACAAGATAACCTTGAAAAGATAACTTTGACAAGGTGACTTTGATGTAGTGACTTTGATAGACTTATTAACACGAGACAGGCTACATTTACCATATTCCACATGTTACATTCACCACAGAAGAGGCCAGAAACTGGTCCCTGGCACCACAGAGGAGCCCCCACCCCCAATATGCTTGCTTTCCCCTAACTCACCCATACTGGGATTTTCACACTACTGAATGTAAAAGGAGGTTCTTGGTCTACCATCAGGTTCTGCTGGCAGATCTCAAGGTGGCCCCAAAAAGGCCCAAAAATTTGACCAGGGTATATAACATTAGATAACAAGAAAATAAAAGCCCCATACCTTACTAAGAAAGAGTCATAGAGACATTTTTACAACATTCCTCCATGGACCTTGAATCACCAGAAGTCAAGGCAGCAGTTGCTCTAGCATTTAACAATCAGTCAGCACCAGAAATTAAGAGAAATATCCAGATGTTTGATAGGTTAGTAGAAAGGCATCTGAGGGACTTAGTGATAGTGGTAGAGAGACTATTTAATAGAAGAGAGACTGCAGAGGAGAAGCAGATAAGATGACAGGAGCAACAGGCTCAGGAACTGGCTAATATTTTGTTGGCAGCCACAGACAAACCAGAAGATTGTAGGAAAAGGCTGAAACAGATAGCTTCAGAAGAAAGAGGAGAGGAGGGCCCTGAAAATCAAAAGTACCCCCTCTACAAACCCAGGATAACCTTGAAGTAAAAGGGAATTCCACCAGCTTTTTTTTTTTTTTTTTTGCTAAAAAATTACTAAACTTCAACATTCTGTCTTGCTACAACCTGAAGATAAATTCTCTTCATCACCCCTCACTGACAACCTGGCCAAAGTCATCACTATCCATGTGATCATGGATTTGCCCCTGTCCCACCTCATTACAGCCACTGCTCCCCTCAATCCCATTTCCACTGGAATGTGTATCCTGTGTTGTCAATGCTTAGAGCAACTAGTTAAGGACAACTGATGTTTATCAACTCTCCAGGGTCCCAGCTCTAGCTGCCAACAACAAGCTGGAGTCTGAGAGTGGGACTAAGCCTTGACCCTTTTAAACTTACTTGGTTTTTTCTTATTATGTAGAGTGGTTGAATCATATCTCAATGGAGGAAAAAGAAACATCTGATTCTATGGTCAGGTACCTCCATCTGTGTCTCTCTACAGACTCTGAATTCTGAGTTTTTAAAGAACTTAACTTGGAGTTTGTTTTTCAGAGATGGTCTCATAGTATAAGTTATTTTATTGTGCCAGGGAAATGTTAGTGTTCCTTAAAAACACAGACAGGAGTCAATCTGATGCAACTCACAGCAGGATCTTTATTCTATTCAACCTAGCAAAGATTCCTCCAGTGTACCACTGTCACACAGGACAGTTTTGGTGGTGGAGGATTCCTGAATGTCTATCAGGGCAAGGCTTTATAGTAAGCAGCAAGCAGGAAGTACATGTGCAAGCATCTAATTGGACAGCCACTGTGGCCTTTAACATAACAAAACTAGTCTCCCAACATTCAAATGGCATATGACTTGAATTCCACAGATCATTGTTTTGTAACTTGTCCATGAATGAACAACACATGCTCTTGTACACCCTATCAACCATGTACACATTATCAATAGCTCTGATTGAATCAGAGTCTTCAAGCAAACTAAACAACACCCTGTTTTCAAAGAGGCCACTGTGCAATTTTTAACTTAATCATTGTAATACCATTGCACTTTATCTTTGTTTTTCTAATGCTAGCCCAAAAGCCTCATGCTCTTCATCTGTGCTCTCCTACTCTCTAACCCTAGACTCCTTTTATTTCAATAGTGTTACTCATTTTTTCAAATAACATCATTCTTTTTTCTCTTCCACAATTAATTCATATAATAACATTTCTCAAGATCAAGGCGATGTCTCAAATGCACGGGTGTGTCATTCATGTGTATGTTAGTAGGCATAAAGTGAGTATTCATATGTAAGAAGAGATCACTGCTAAATGCTAGGTAAACTGGTTTTTAAGAAATATTTGTTGTCCTTTCAGAAAAGTGGGTCTGAGTAGAGTGTCCAGGTTGAAGGAAGTACTTGTCTTTTTTTTCTGTAATTCTTGATTATTTTCCACTTGTATATTCAGTCATCTAGTAATTTTATTAGTTCATAATATTACACTAAAATTGTCCTCTTCTAATCATTTTCCTATACCTTGGGGCTATATTGATAAGAAAAATTGTATATGCTCCTGGACTGTATGCATCATCTGGTAGGGAAGATAAATACTAGTTTATCATTAGAAATAATGTCATAGCCATAAGCTACAATGTTCTGTTACTTGGAGCAAGGGTGAGTAGGAGTGGGCAAAGAAAGAGAGTGACATTGGACCTGGGGTGGTGGTGTACACCTGGAATGCATATCAGGTTTTGGAAACCTGAGGAAGGAGGATGTTTTTGAATTCCAAGCCAGCCAGGGATTGCATAATGATTTTGAGGCCTGCATTGGTTACATAGGAACACTGTCTCAACAAACAAACAAAAGGGGGAAAAGATAAAGTAAAAAGGAATATGGGCAGATGGAGAAAAAGAAATTGATATTTGAGTCAGATATGGCTGATAAGTACTCAGTATCTGGCTCTGTGATGCAAGGGTAGACACGTGGATAGGCAATGGTTAATGTATTCTCAAATGGGAAACCTGGACATATTTGTGCAGGTACCCACTGCTGTCTGAAGAGGGCACCAGATGCCTCAGAGTTGGAACTGACAGTTGTGAGCTGCCTGATAAGAATTCTGAGAAATGAACTCAGGTCCTCTGGACAAGCTGCAAGCACTGTAATTGCTGAGCTGTCTTTCTAGTCCCTAATGTATAGATTTAAAAAACAGTGGGTTGTAAATATCCTCATTTGTGAGAAATTGCTTTTTCCCTTTGCAAATACTTTACTTTCTTTTTTTAGTTTATTTAGTTATAGATTTTATGTATTCCTAAGTTATACCAAAAATGCACTATTAAGAATAAACCAATAAGCCAAGTGGTGGTGGCACACACCTTTAATCCCAGCACTCAGGATGCAGAGGCAGGTGGATTTCTGTGAGTTTCAGGCTAGGGTGCTCTTACAAAGTGAGTTTGAGTACAGCCAGGGCTATATACAAAGAAACCTTGTCTCAAAAATGTCAAACAAACAAACAAACAAACAAAACTCAATCAATGACAAGACATTCTAAAGATGCGTTGGTAGCTTGTTCTGGTCAGCTCAACTAGGATTCATAAAATCTTTGATTCAAACCCAGGTCCCGCTGACGAAATCATAGCCTTGCCATCAATTTTATATTATTATTTTAACCCTAAT
>JADRCG010008507.1:0-15964 GCA_019844195.1 Rhabdomys dilectus
ACACACACATATATATATATATATATATATATATATGATTAAATTCACAAAGTTGGACATTGAAAAACATTCAGCGTCAGAATCAGAAATTTCTGCATTCCCAACAACAATGTCAGAATATGCTTCAACTCGAGTCCTGCCAAAAGACACTGGCAGTATTTTGGGTATCAGGGGAATGTGTTGATTGCATTGCCATGAATTCAGATTTACAAGAGACGGTGCAAGTGCAAGCTGATAGGTGAGTCATTGTTTTTATTTTTGATGCATTCAGAGTCATCTAACAGCTTTTCTCTCTGTCTCCTGATGCTGATAAACAGTATTAGCTGGATGATTTGATACTGAATTAACTCTAAGAAAGCAGAAGCTCTCCTTTTACAATTATAAACTGTGAAAACAATTAGGAAAAAAACACCATTTGCAATAGCCATTAATAATATCACATATCTTGATTTAACTCTACTTAAGCAAGTGGATATGACAAGAATGTCATGCTCCTGAGGAAAAAAATTGAATATATTAGAAAAGGGAAAGATCCCCCATTTTCATGAACAGACAGGTTTAACATAGTAAAATGGCCATCAACCCAAAAACAATCCACAGATTCAATGTAATCCCCATCAAATTTTCCATACAATAGTTTATAGACCTGAAGGAGCAATTCTCAAATTCTCAAATTTACATAGAAAAACAAAAGTAACCCAGAAGAGCCAAAACAATCTTGAGCAATTATGAACTTCTGAAGCAATTGCCATCCCTGACCTTAAGCTTTACTACAAAGTAAGAGTGATAAAATTACATGGTTTTGGTACATAAAGATACATGTTGATCAAAGGAATTGAATCAAAGACCCAGAAATATACCCACACACTTTTGAACACTTAACTTTTGGTAAAGAACTCAAAAGAAAACAATGTGAGAAAGAAAACATTTTCAACAAATGGGGCTATTCATCCTATATGTCTACATGTAGAAGAATGAAAGTAGAACCATATTCACCTTGCACAAAACTCAACTCCAAGTTGATCAAGGACATAAGCATAATACTGGATACAGTAAAACACATAGAAGAAAGTTTGGAAATATTCTTAAAAAGACTGTTACAAGGGAAAATTTTCTTAGTAATACAATATCAGCCATTAACATCTACAATTGCTATCTGGAACCTTATAAAACTTCAAAGCTCTTGTAAGGCTAAGGACACTGTCAATAAGTCAAAATGGCCTCCTACAAATTGGGAAATGTTCTTTTCCATCGCTTCACTTGATATAAGGATAGTATTTATAATTAAAATGTATAAAGAACTCCCGAGTTTAAACACCATCTACATAATAACACATTAAAAAACAGTTCAGAGAGCTAAATATAGACTTCTCAGTAGAATAATCTCAAAAGGCCTTAGAAGCACTTAAGGAAATGTTCAAAGCCCTTTGTCATCAGAGAAACGCAAATCAAAACAACTCTGAGATTCAATTTTAAACTGGTCAAAATGGCCAAATTCAAAATAGATCAAAACTTCAAGTGATAACACATGCTGGTGAGGATGGGGATTATGGGAAAAATTCTTCCATTGTTGGTGGTTGTGCAAACTTGTACAACCACTTTGGAAGCCAACTTCATGGTTTCTCTCAAAACACAAAATAGTTCTACCTCAATTCTAAGCTATACTAGCCCAGGGCATATTCCCTAAAGTTGCTACACCATATACACCATATAACAAAGACACTTGGTCAACTATGTTCATATTAGCTTTATTTGTAATAGTAAAAAACTGAAAATAACCCAGATGCCACCCAATTTATGAATGGATAAAGTAAATGTAGTATATACAGTAGAATATTATTTGGCTGTGAAAAAAAAACAAAACAAAGAGTTTTGCAGGCAAATAGATACAAAATCATGAGTGAGTTAAACAAGTCCTGAAAGTAAATTCATAGGAGGAATTCACTAATAAGAGCCATAAAATTTCAGACACCCATGCTACATTCAACAGACACAAGAAGGCTGGACAGGAAGGAAGGAATAAACAATGATATATGAGTCTTACTTGGAAGGGTTATGGAATGATCCTGGAAGGCATATGGAGGGAAAGAACTGAGTGAAAGACTGGATAGAAAGGGGAGTAGAGGGTATTCATGGTTGGATTAGGATGGATTCAGGAGAAATGGCCACGTGCCCAAGAAAGTGAATGGAAATCTGCAACTGATGAAGGTAGATAATTTGACTTCTCCAGAAAAAGACATGGGGCAGCCTGAGGCATCCAACAATCAGTGAGGCTGACCTAAGCTGTGACTCACAGCATTGGGGATATGTAGTCTGGAGAGGCTGCCCCTGTGCCCAGGCAGCAACTCTTTCAACCCAAATTTAATTCTATCTACCAGATATGCTGGGATTGCAGATAGAACTGGTTCTGTGGGAACAGCCAACTAATAACTGGCACAACATGAGGCCACTCCCATTGATATGCATCTAATGCTGACACTACTAATTATACTTTTTGTTTGCAAACAGGAGTCTAGCATGAAGGCCATATCTAAACACTTTCTTAAACAAAGGCAGACACCTACAGCAAAATAGTAGATGGTATTTGAGGACACTTATAAAAGAATAGAAGAAAGGCTTGCAGTCACTTGGGGAATTAAAAACTCCAGTGGAAGATCAAGAGATTCTACTAATATGGACATTAGGGTTTTTCAAAAGTTGGAAACACTAAGCAACACAAAACCCATAAATAGAGTTTACCTATCCTCACTGCACATCCGTATCCAGTGTGCAGGAAAATCAAAACAGTATCCAAACTTTCAATAATAATATATATTCCAATGTTGAATACACCATCTAAGTAGGACTCTAAAGGTGGCAACAAACAGGTATCACAGAATGTAAATCAATTGAGAAACAAAAATAACATGAATACACTAGAAATATAAACAAAAAATATCAAGTAGATTTAGAATCATTGAAGTATCCGGATGCAAGTATAAAACAAAAATCAACAACATCCAGGGGAATATATCTCCAGTAGAGTCCATCTATCATACCTACTAAAACCCTGAATATTAAAATCTAGATGAACTGTAAGATAAAGAACTTAAAACAAACAATATAAAGATGATGGAGTTCAATAAATACTTAAAAGAAGTTGACAAACACTAAACAAATAACTAACAAACTGGGAAAACTACCCTAAGTAATATGAAGAAAAACAAACAATAAGTTGAAGTAAATAAAACATTCTTTATGAACATAAAATGTCTTAAAATGGGAAAAAATAAGAAAAGCTAAAATTGAGTGAATTCTAGAAATGAAAATTTGAGGAATGCAATTGAGATCAACAGGGAAAACAACAAATGAAACAAAAAATCTCTCAAGCATGAGAGATATAATAGATAAAATTGATACATCAGTCAAGAAAAATCTTATATCTAAGTATTTCTTTCTAAAATATATCCAGTACATATGAAATATTATGAGATTTGTGTCCTATAAAACTACATTAAAAAAATAATCTTTGCTCAAAAGCTCAGAAAATATATTTAGCAAAATGATAAAAAAAAATTCCCTGAGCTATAAAGATAGAAGATGTGTACTGAACACAAAGAAGACAAAAAAGGAAAGACTTCTCACAGCACATTAAACAGAACACTAAACATGCTGATCAAAAGAAGAATGTAAAAAACTGCCAGGGAAAAGACTAAGTAAAGTATAAAGGCAGACCTTTAAGTATTAAACCTGCTTGCGAGAATTTTGAGTATTTTTGCATTGATGTTCATTAGGGAAATTGAAGTAAGTTCCCTTTCTTTGTTGGATCTTTGTATGATTTTATATCAGCATAATGGTGTGAGAGTGTGGAGGGCTCCAATATGTGTATCTACTGTGAGCAGAACTTCCAGTATCTTCAGGCCTAGACAAATCCTTTCAAATTGAAGCCACCTAAGACTGCAAAGTTAGAGGAGTGTTTCAACTGATATGCTTTAGGGACACATCCAAGTCTAGTTGTTGTGAAACATACATCTAGCCCATACATGTTATTATTTATATAAGACCTCATAGATTATGATAGGTAGCAGTTATGGTCACATGTTTATTCACACCTCCACATGCTAAAACAAACCTCTGTGGACATGATAGTAATTACTCATTTACTTTCATTCAACAACGTAAGTCTATTTGTGAGTTGTAACTTTTTTTTTTAATTTCACCTACACAAGCTATCTACTAATGCTCCAATAAACACATAACCAAATGAAGGAGTCTCTATTCCCTTGCATTACATATATGCTATTGTGCAGAGCCCAAATACACCAGCTCCCATATTTGCAAAATGTAAACAAGAGAACTCAGGTATTTTTGCTTCATTTAGGCAATTGTGATTGAAAAAAATTTTTCCATCATATTTTCTTTAGGCAACCTAAATGTCATGGCAAGTTGAAACCAGTGGAGAAGTAATGTATGTATATATTTCTTCCATCACAGATAGTCAGACACCTAGATAAACACCCAAAAGTTCAATTGCTCATGGAGGACAGTCAGGAAAAGTTTCACTCTCAAGCTTTGCTTATTTTCTGAGGCCAACAATTAGTTGAGGTCTTTGTGCTTTGCCAACTGAACATGTTTATAGTTCTCCGGAAGAAGAGCTGCCTTTAAAAGATATTGCTTAACTGCTGCTTGCCACAAGTCACCACTGGCAAGTCCATTCTCTGCTCCTTGAGCAGGTAGCAGCCAATTTTCCCATTACTTAGTCGATTACCTTATTGACTAAATGGACAGATATGTGGAGAGAGACAAATAACCTCAGGTACCCTCTTACCATGGACCCCAGGTTTCCCAGCCTCTAAGGCATAGAACCCTCTTCAGTGTCCTCCAACCAAATTATGACACCCTATCCCAATGAAGGAAGCAGTTGCAGGGTTTGAAGCCTCCACTGACTTGGAGCCACTTTAGTGTCCCCCAACTGGATTAAGACACACTTTGCCAATGGAGATAGCATTTAACCAACAAAAACACAATGGTTTGCACCACTGAGACACCTTTGACTGACTTGACACAAGTTTAGGTGCCCAAAGCTCTATAAAGACCAGAGATTCAAAAAACCTGGTGTTCGTGTTAAAGAAAGCTACAGAAACTGAAAGCTCTTATAAAGGTTTCAGCCAATAGAAGGACCCTGGACCCTCTGAGAGAACTAAGAGAGAACAAGAAATGGACAGTTCCACTTCCTCTGAAGGCTCCTAAGGACATAAGGAACCCCTTGACCAGAGAAACTAGACCATCTGCATTACAGCATGTTACCAGTAAAAAAAGTAGCCTCATTTTTGTGTCTATACTTGGAAAAGTGAAAAGAAGCTGTTCTTTGTCTACTAGGTTTGAAGAATCTATAGATTTTGATCAGTCTAGAGCCAGTATCTTAAAAAAAAAACAGCACTAGAGATGCCAGTTAAATTTTCAAAGAAGATTACACAGTGACTGAGCAAGTTTATATTGACTATTCTGCTGATTCTTCTGCTGATTAGCATGTACAGATAATTTCCCCACATATTCAAGGTTTCCTATCTAGCCATGGAGCTCTTGGATCATCTGATTCTTCTCAAGTTGCTCAGAGATTGTCTCTGAACCTTGACAAATTTCTTGAATGAAATATTTTCAAGTGTTCATGGAATATACCACATCTACCCAGGCATCTCAAAGACCTGTACTTTAATGCTGAAAGGAAAATCATAAATTTACTCTTTTCCAGAATAAGGGTCAAAAGTTTATCCTTTACTCAAGAGGTCTACAATCCTTCCAATTTTTCTCCAGTGTATTTTAGCCAAGATCCCTCTGGTCAAGAGGAACTACACCAGGTTCCATAGACAAAGAGGGCTATAAACTTTCTACTCCCAAAGTTGGACTCAATGAACAAATGAGAATTTGTTCCAGATGAATAGTCTTTCCACCTCTCATCAAGAAACATCAACACCTTTCACAACTGCCAAAGAAGGGCAGAAAACTTATTGTTCTCACAAAAACATCCAAAGATGTTCACCTTCTCTCCTACATGGCCCTATGCAGTCATTTTGTAGTAAAAATAGTTTGAGTCCTAAACCTGCTGACAAAGCAGAGATCAGAAAACTAAGAGAAATTTAAACATTCTCTACCATTAAAAAATATGTACTGAGATAATTTCATACAGACTGAAGGGGCCTAAAAAAATTATAATTCCCAAAGTGAACCTCAAACAACTCATACATGCCTAAGCACAAACAAAACTTACCACATCTACAACAGGGACTCAAGGTCCTTTTTGATCTTCAGAGAAGATGTGTTGTTTGATAATTTCAGATATACACAAGAAGTGGTAGAAACTTCTGAGTCCTCTCAAGAAACTCTTGATGTCTTCTTTTTTTTTTTTTAGTCTATATTTTTTATTGGATATTATATTTACATATTCAGATTTTATCCCCTATTTCCCCTTACCCCCAACACCCAGGAATCTCCTATCTCAATCCCCTCCTCATGCTTCTATGAGGGTGTACCCCCACCTACCCCCCCACTCACACTTCCCCACCTTTGAATTCCCACGCACTCAGTGTTCACCCTTCCTAGGATGAAGGATCTCCTCTCCCACCTATGCCCCAAAAGGCCATCCTCCCCTACGTATACTGCTGGAGTCATGGGTCCCTCCCTATGTGCTCCCAGGCTGGTGGTTTAGACCCTGGGGAGCTTTGGTTGCTTGGTATTGTTGCTCTCCTCATGGGGCCACAAACCCTTTCAGCTCCTTCAGTCTTCTCTCTAAATTCTCCATTGGGAGCCCCATGATCAGTTCAGTGGTTAGCTGTGATCATCCACCTCTGAATGTGTCAACCTCTAGCAGACCGCTAAGAAGACAGCTATATCAGGCTCCTGTTAGCATGCACTTCCTGACATCCACATCAGCATCTACCTTTGGTGACTGCACATGGCATGGATACCTAGGTGGAATAGTCTCCAGATGGCCTCTCCTTCAGTTTCTGTCCTACACTTTGTCTATATATTTGCTCCCTTGAGTATATTTGTAACTCTTAAGTAGGACCAAGGCATCCACACTTGGTCTTCCTTCTTCATGAGCTTCATGTGGTCTGTGAGTTGAGTCTTCAATATTCTAAGCATTTGGGCTAACATCCACTTAACAGTGAGAAAATACCATGTGTGTTCTTTTGTGATTGGGTTAACTCACCCAGGATGATAATTTCTAGTTCCATCCATTTACCTAAGAATTTCTCAAATTCATTATTTTTAATAGCTGAGTAATACTCCATTGTGTAAATGTACCACATTTTTTGTATCCATTCCTCTGTTGAAGGACATCTTGGTTCTTTCCAGCTTCTGGCTATTATAAATAAGGCTACTATAAACATAGTGGAGCATATGTCCTTGTTATATGTTGGAGAGTCTTCTGGGTATATGCCCAGGAGTGGTATAGCTGGGTCCTCAGGTAATGCTATGTCCAGTTTTCTGAAGAACTGCCAGACTGATTTCCAGAGTGGTTGTACCAGCTTGCAATCTCACCAACATTGGAGGGGTGTTCCTCTTTCTCCTCATCCTCACCAGCATCTACCATCACCTGAGTTTTTGATCTTAGCCATTCTGACTGGTGTGAGGTGGTATCTCAGGATTGTTTTGATTTGCATTTCCCTGATGACTAAGGATGTTGAGCATTTCTTAAAGTCTTCTCAGCCATTCAAGTTTCCTCTGTTTAGAATTCTTTGTTTAGTTCTCAACCCCATTTTTATTTGGTTGTCTGGAGTATAATTTCTTGAGTTCTTTGTATGTCTTGGATATTTAAACCCTCTATCGGATGTAGGATCGGTTAAGATCTTTTCCCAATCTGTTGGTTGCCATTTTGTTTTATTGACAGTGTCCTTTGCCTTACAGAAGCTTTGCAATTTTATGAAGTCCCATTTGTCAATTCTTGATCTTAGAGCATAAGCCATTGGTGTTCTGTTCAGAAACTTTTCCTCTGTGCCTACATATTCGAGGGTCTTCCCCACCTTCTCTTCTATTAGTTTCAGTGTATCTGGTTTTATGTGAAGGTCCATTATCCACTAGGATGTGAGCTTTGTACAAAAAAGATAAGAATGGATTGATTTGCATTCTTCTACATGTTGGCCTCCACTTGAACCAGCACCATTTGCTGAAAATCCTGTTCTATTTCCACTCGATGGTTTTAGCTCCTTAGTCAAAAATTGAGTGACCATAGGTGTGTGGGTTCATTTCTGGGTCTTCAATTCTATTCCATTGGTCTTCCTGCCTGTCTCTGTACCAATACCATGCAGTTTTAATTACTATTGCTCTGTAGTACAGTTTGAGGTCAGGGATGGTGATTCCCCCAGAAGTTCTTTTATTGTTGAGAATAGTTCTCGCTATCCTGGGTTGTTTGTTATTCCAAATGAATTTGCAAGTTGCTCTTTGTATCTCTATGAAGAATTGATTTGGAATTTTGATGGGGATTGCATTGAATCTGTAGATTGCTTTTGGCAAGATGGCCATTTTACTAAATTAATCCTGCCAATCCAGGAACAGGGGAGATCTTTCCATCTTCTAAGATCTTCTTCAGAGATTTGAAGTTCTTGACATACAGATTTTTCATTTGCTTGGTTAGATTCACTTGAAGGTATTTTATATTATTTGTGACTATTATGAAGGGTGTCATTTCCCTAATTTCTTTTTGAGCCTGTTCATATTTTGAGTATCAGAAGGCTACTGATTTGTTTGAGTTGAATTTATATCTAGCCACTTTGCTGAAGTTGTTTATCAGGTTTAGGAGTTCTCTGGTGGAAGTTCTAGGGTCACTTAAGTATACTATCATATCATCTGCAAATGGTGAAATTTTGACTTCTTCCTTTCCTATTTGTATCTCTTTGACTTACTTTTGTTGTCTAATTGCTCTGATTAGGACGTCGAGTACTTTACTAAAGAGGTAGGGGGAGAGTGGGCAGCCTGGTCTAGTCCCCGATCTTAGTGGGATTGCTTCAAGTTTCTCTCCATTTAGTTTGATGTTGGCTACTGGCTTGCTGTATATTGCTTTTACTATGTTTAGGTATGGACCTTGAATTCCTGATCTTTCCAAGACTTTTAACATGAAGGGGTGTTGAATTTTGTCAAATGCTTTCTAAGCATCTAGTGAGATGATCATGTGGTTTTTTTCTTTGAGTTTGTTTATGTAGTGGATTACATTGATGGATTGCTGAATATTGAACCACCCCTGCAATCCTGGGATAAAGCCTACTTGACCATGATGGATGATTGTTTTGATGTGTTCTTGGAATCAGTTTGCGAGAATTTTATTGAATATTTTTGCATCAATATTTATAAGAGATTGGTCTGTACTTCTCTTTCTTAGTAAGGTTTAGGTATGAGTGTAACTGTAGCTTCATAGAACGAATTGGGAATTGTTCCTTCTGTTTCTATTCTGTGGAATAATTCAAAGAGAATTGATATAAGGTCTTCCTAGAAGATCTGATAGAATTCTGCACTAAAACCATCTATCTGGTCCTAGACTTTTTTTTGATGGGGAGACTTTTAATGACTGCTTCTATTTCTTTGGGGGTTATGGGACTGTTTAGATAGTTTATCTGCTCCTGACTTAATTTTGATACTTGGTATCTGTCTAGGAAAATGTCCATTTAATCCAGATTTTCCAATGTTGTTGACATAGGCCTTTGTAGCAGAATCCGATGATTTTTTTTAATTTCCTCAGTTTCTGTTTTTATGTCTCCCTTTTCAGTTCTGATTTTATTAATTTGAATACTGTTTTTGTACCCCTTGGTTAGTCTGGCTAAGGGTTTAACCTATCTTGTTGATTTTCTCAAAGAATCATCTCCTGGTTTTGTTGATATTTTGTATAGTTCTTTCTGTTTCAACTTGGTTAGTTTCAGCCATGAGTTTGATTATTTCCTGCCGTCTACTCCTCTTGGGTATATTAGCTTTATTTTGTTCTAACACTTTCAGGTGTGCTGTCAAGTTGTTAGTGTATATGCTCTTTCCAGTTTCTTTTTGTAGGCACTTAGAGTTTTCCTCTTAGCACTGTTTTCATGAACTCCGACAAGTTTTGCTATGATATGTACTCATTTTCATTAAACTATAAAAAGTCTTTAATCTCTTTCTTTATTTCTTCCTTGACCAAGTTATCATTGAGTAGAGCATTGTTCAGTTTCCACATGTATATGGGCTTTCCGTTGTTTTTGTCCATGTCAAAGACGAGTCTTAGTCCATGGTGGTATGATAGGGTACAAGGGATTATTTCAATCTTTTTGTATCTGTTGAGACCTGTTTTGTGACCAATATGGTCTATTTTGGAGAAGGTACTATGACATGCTAAGAAAAAGGTATATTCTTTTGATTTAGGATGAAATATCTATAGATGTCAGTTATGTCCAATTGGTTCATAACTGCTGCTAGTTTCATTCTGTCTTGGTTTAGTTTCTGTTTCCATGATTTGTCCATTGATGAGAGTGGGGTGTTGAGATCTCCAACTATTATTTTGTGAGGTGTAATGTATGCTTTGAGCTTTAGTAAAGTTTCTTTTATGTATGTGGGTGCCCTTGCATTTGGGGCATAGATGTTCAGAACTGAGAGTTCATCTTAATACATTTTTCCTTTGATGAATATGAAGTGTCTTTTTTATGTTTGATTACTTTTAGTTGAAGATCAATTTTATTTGATATTAGAATTGCTAGTTCAGCTTTTTTCTTGGGACCATTTGCTTGGAAGATTCTTTTCCATTTTTTTACTCTGAGGAAGTGTGTGTCTTTTTCACAGATGTGTGTTTTCTGTATGCAGCAAAATGCTGGGTCATGTTTATGAATCCTGTCTGATAGTCTATGTCTTTTTATTAGAGTATTGAGTCCATTGATATTAAGAGATATTAAGGAAAAATGACTATTTTTTCCTGTTATTTTTGTTATTGGAGGTGGAATTATATTTGTGTAGCTAGTTTCTTTTGGAGTTGTTGGAAGATTACTTTCTTGCTTTTCTAGGTTGTAGTTTCCCTCCTTGTGTTGGAGTTTTCCATCAATTATCCTTTGAAGGGCTGGATTTGTGGTAAGAGATTGTGTCAATGTTTTTTTCATGGGCTATCTTGTTTTCTCCATCAATACTGATTGAGAGTTTTGTTGGGTACAGTAGTCTGTGCTGGCATTTGTATTCTCTTAGGGTTTGTATGATATCAGTCCAGGATCTTCTGGCTTTTACAGTCTCTGGTGAGAAGTCTGGTGTAATTCTTATAGGTCTGTCTTTATATGTTACTTTGCCTTTTTCCATTACTGCTTTTAGTATTTTTTCTTTGTTTTGTACATTTGATGTTTTGATTATTATGTGGCAGGAGGTATTTCTTTTCTGGTCTAGATGATTTGGAGTTCTGTAGGCTTTTTGTATATTTATTGACATCTTTTTCTGTAGGTTAGGAAAGTTTTCTTCTATAATTTTGTTGATATTGACTGGGTCTTTAAGTTGGAAGTCTTCACCCTCATCTATTCCTCTATATCCTTATGTTTGGCCTTCTCATTGTGTCCTGGGTGTTTTGGGTTAGTAGCTTTTTGTATTTTACATTGTCTTTGAGCTTATGTCAATGTTTTTCATGGTATCTTCTGCACATGATATTCTCTCTTCTATTTCTTGTATTTTGTTGGTGATACTTGTGTCTATGACTCCTGATCTTTTTCCTAGGTTTTCTATCTCCAGGGTAGTCTCCCTTTATGATTTCTTTATTGTTTCTACTTGCAGTTTTAGATCCTGAATGGTTTTGTTTAATTCCTTCACCTGTTTGGTTATGTTTTTTTGCAATTCTTTAACGGATTTTTGTGTTTCTTCTTTAAGGACTTCTACCTGTCTACCTGTGTTCTCCTTAATTTCTTTGAGAGTGTTATGTCTTTCTTAAAGTCCTCTATCATCATCATGAGAAGTGATTTTAATTCTGAATTCTGCTTTTCCGGTGTGATGGGATGTTCAGGGTTTGCTATGATGGGAAAACTGAGTTCTGATGATGCCATGTAACTTTGGATTCTGTTGCGCATGTTCTTGTGCTTGCCTTTTGCCATCTGGATAACTGTAGTGCTACCTGCACTCACTGTTTCTGAGTGGAGCCTTTCCAGTTATCTTGCTTGTGTCTGAACTCCTCAGAGTCCAGATGTCTCTGTTATCTTTTAATTCTGAGCTCCAGTTGCTTTGAGTACAGTGGCTCCTCTAGAATGTCTCAGGATATGGTGTTTCCATGGTAGCAGACCAGCTAGGTGTGTGCTTCTCTGGATGCAGTGTTTCCTCTAGGATGTCTCAGGATAAGGTGTCCACTGTTCTGAGTTCAGTGACCCCTCTAGGATGTCTGGTGATACAGTGTCCATACAGGAGCAGACCAGGCAGGTATCTACACCAGGCAGCTGGCCCAGGCAAGGGGCAGAAGGGGAGTGGTAACCCAGAGGGGCGGTGTTTGGGTGTGTCTGCTGGGACCTGTGCACTCCTTGGGCTCAGTTGTAGCTCTGGGGAAGGCATAGGGCAGTGTGTGAGTGTTCTTACCTGCTACTTTGGGTTCAGTGGTCCCTCTAGGAAATCTTGGGATCCGGTGTCCACACAGGAGCAAACCAGGCATATTTCTTGTTGTCTTCTTTACAAATGCATGGTGATCTAGCACCTTTGCCATCTTCCTCAAGCATTAGGAGAATGCTTCCTAATCTGTCAGTGTAGCAATAAAATATTCTATCACTACAAGAGAGCAACAATGACATATTCTGAAATTTATTTTCTCTAACAAAAGCAGATTCAACCATTATCATGCTATGAAAAGGGACCCTGAATATTCAAATTCTAACAGAAGAAAATGTAGAGGTGCTCCCGCTAAAAATGATTTTTCACAATGTTTCTATATGATCAAGATTTACTTGATCTCCGGATGCCTGGCTTGGGAGGGGTTGGGGTCCTCTTAGTATGGGGCAGCTCCAGGGCAGCAGCTGCTCAGGGAGGAGTGGGAGGAGTCCTGGAAACTCCATGAGACAGGCTGGCTCCCAAGCCAGAGGGGAGTACATTTATTACAGCTGTTCAGAGGCACTACCAGAAGCTCAGATGTGGGCACCATAGTTAGAAGCAGAGTGAGGTGCAAGGAAACTACAGAGAAATCATTTCTGATGCCCAAAAGAGCAAGCAGATTCCATCCAGGCTCTGGAAACATCACAAAGCAATATGAAACTTGTTCATGAGCTGAGTCAGGAATGCCTTCCACCAAAGAAACGAGACCTCCCTGTAAAGAGCAAGGATATGGGGAGAACTACCAGCTGCTCTACAAACCACACACCCTCCAGTGATGCTTCTGAGTGGTCCCGAGGGGTTGTGGTGGCTGGGCAGAGCCAGACAGGAGCCAGAGTCAGCCTCAGGGAATGATGGAACTGAGGCCGTAACTGGTCTGACAATAGATCAGTATGGCATGCTGTACAAGGTGGCTGTGCCACCTGCCACCTTCTCACCAACTGGCCTCCCATCGGTTGTGAACATGAGCCCCTTGCCCCCCACATTTAATGTAGCGTCTTCACTGATTCAGCATCCAGGAATCCACTATCCCCCAGTCCACTATGCTCAGCTCCCATCCACCTCACTGCAGTTTATTGGGTCTCCTTACAGCCTTCCTTATGCTGTGCCACCTAATTTTCTCTCTCCTTCTGCCAACCTTGCCACCACTCACCTTCCACACTTTGTGCCATATGCCTCACTCCTAGCAGAAGAAGCTACTCCTCCCCCACAGGCCACATCCCCAGCTCAGTCATTTAACAAATCCTCTTCTGCCACCTCCGCACCCGGCCAGTTGCCACATCACTCGAATACTCAACCACTGGATCTTGCTCCAGGCCGGATGCCCATTTATTATCAATGTCTAGGCTACCTGCTGGATATACCTTGCATGAAACTTCAACAGCAGGTACCAGTCCCATTCTTACTCCTCAGGAGGGCTAGTCTGCTCTGGAAGCAGCTTCTGTCAATGGACAGAGACAAGGAGAGCAAAGAGTAAGACGATACAGTGAAGCCCTTGACTCTACCAGCATCAAGGGTGAAAGCCAAGGACTGGTGCCAGAGGTAGAATGCATGGTGAATGGACAGTTGTTTTCAGGTTCTCAGACTCTGAAAGTGGAGGTGGCAGCGCCAGCGTGTTGAGGGACTCCAGACACCGACCTAAGAGGTCCAGCAGGTAGTTGGCACCTTAGCTTCTCAGGACTATCGTGTGGTGGCAGCTCAGAGCAAAGACTAACCCAGCCTTCTTAACCTATCCCATCATACCCTTGATCATCAAGTGAGGGACGAGGGCCAGCCAAGAATCCTACAGAACTGGTGGAGAAAAGTCAGGCCAGCATGTTCTACCCTCAGTCCCATTAGAAATCAGTAAAACACAGATCTTTACCCAAAGCAATGGTTGTAGCCAATGGCAACCTGGTGCCCACTAGAAGTGACTCTAGCCTGCTATCTGTGGGCTCGGGGATCCTGGTTGCATCAAAAGTGGACATGTAGGCCAGAACCACCTTCCCAGACAAGGAGCCAATGCCACCTCTCATTACCTCCTCCCACTTGCCCTCCCATTTCATGAAAGGCTTCATCATTCAGCTGGCAACAGGTGAGCTGAAGTGGGTAGAGGATCTCCAAACCCAGGATTTGTGCGTAGTGCCGAAGTGAGTGGGGGGCTGAAGATTGACTCTAGCACAGTCATGGACATTCAAGAGAGCCAGTGACGTGTAATTTTTATGCTGTATTTCGTGATTGGTGAACAGCAGAGCAAAGTGAGCACTTAGGTGCCTCCTGAGCACTCCTTTTTTGTCTATGGCCAGGGTTGGTCCTCCTGCAGCCCTGGGCAGACTGCTCAACTCTTCTCTCTGCCCTGCTATCGGCTACAGGTGGGAGATGTCTGCATCTCTATCAGTTTACAGAGCTTGAACAGTAATTCAGTTTCTCGGGCCACCTGCACTCCTCCAGGGCAGCTGGGTACACCCCGAGAAAGGCCTAAGAGGACAGTCTTGGGGCCCAGAGACTTTTGTGACAATAAGGGGAAGAACCGGCTTTCAGGAGAGGGTTCTAGGGTGGGAGAGCCCTCCTAGCCTGTGTCTGGTGCTCAGGCCTACTGGCCAGCCCCAAGCTTCCAAAGATACAGCATGCAAGGGGAGGAGGCACGGGCTGCGCTGCTCGGTCCCTCTTTCATTCCACAGGAAGTAAAGCTGTCCATTGAGGGTGTTTCAATGCAGGAAAATGAACCGCTTTCCCGACCCAGGACTGGGGCTTTCTCCCCAGAGGTGAGCCTCACCATGAGCATCAAGAGGATTTGCACATGACAAGCAGAGAATGGCTCTCTTGGCAGTGAGATTTGGGGGAAATAGGCATTAAAACAGCCTCCCAAGGCAGGATGTGTTGCTCGTTGTCCCATGGCATCCTCTCAGGACAGCTCTAGAGGGTACTGAGATGGGGAATTGCAGGCTTGGAGCAAGAAAGGGGAGGAGTACACATAGAATAAGAAACATTCCAAAATCAGGGCCTCCCTGGTTTTTTTTTCCTACTCACCCCTGGCTCCTGCAAGGGGAAGTACAGGCTTTGGGAGCAGGTGGCAGAGGGAGGAAGCAAAGAAAGAGCCAAAAAGGATGATCACAGCTTATAGTAGCAGTAAAACTGTTTTCTTTCTTTTTTCCTGTCTCCTTCCTCTCCTTTGTGGTGGGAGGGCAGGGGGGCCAATGGTTGAAAATAAGAGGGTTCCCACCCAGAACTCTTCTTGTGAGAGACGTGCACTTTAAAGGATGGTTTTGTTACAGATGTTTATGGCAGGGTTTGGGGTGGGGCAGCATCATGATCTACAGAACTGTGCTTCTGTCCGTTGGTCCTTTGCGTTTGACCATTTCCATCTTACCTAACCATTCTGCTATAAGGCTTTCTAAATAGTTTGGGGCCAGGAGAGAGAGAGAGAGAGAGAGAGAGAGAGAGAGAGAGAGAGAGAGAG
>JADRCG010008507.1:15974-101841 GCA_019844195.1 Rhabdomys dilectus
AGAGAGAGAGAGAGAGAGAGAGAGAGAGAGAGAGAGAGAGAGAGAGATCTTTAGGTTTGAGAATGAAGGACGTCTTGCCAGGAACCCAGTCAGAGGGCTGTGGAGAAAAGATTTGACTGATAGATGATGGGACTTAGGCAAAGCTTTTGAAAGGCCGTTAACATAAACTCCCACTCAACCTCTCAGGCCTACTTTGATATTTCATTCAGTCTGTAGTAGTAATTTCGGAAAGACCTGGAGGGTCTTTACCCCTAGGCACCCACACTCCTCCATTGTCTATGTTGTGCCTTAGTGCCTGCATTGCCCCTACCCTTCTGCTGCCTGATCTCTACATGGTGTCTTGACCTGGGCCTCATATGTAGATGCACTGCCTTTGACCACTAAGACCTCTAGTTTTTGGTGAATAAGGGTCCCTGGTTTCCCTATCAGCTATAATTTTTATATTTAGAAACTCAAAATCATGTCCTCTTCCACAGGCAGCAATATAGTGGGGAAACAAGAGAAAGCATGCTCAAGGCTGGGCACTCCCACTCCAGTGGGTTTCTTGGCCACTGGATTTGGATTTCCCATTGAAATCCATTCTCTCTCAGCATTTTGGCCTAAGCTGTACCCTCCCAGTATCAGCTCTGAAAGTATAGAATAGTCTGTAACATCTTAGCAGATGTTTCCATATATGGTGGTGGATTCTTTGAGAAAGAATATCTTCTCTCTTCGTTGTATTTTCTACATCTGTCTTATTCCCACATTTCCCCTACAGCTTATAGTAGTGTCAGCTCGGATTGTAGGATTCAACTGGGTATTAGGATTTAGATTTCCCTCCCCACCCAACTTTCAAGTGGTTGAGTAATTTTTTGTGAACTTTTTTATGGAGGGTGTGGAGGGGGGGAGGCAGAGTTCTTTAGACTCTTGAAGGCAACTGAGGGTATTGTCTACTCAGCTATGTAGTTAGACTTCTCCCAGGGAATGACTGTGGCATTTCCTTCATAGTTAGACTTGGACTAGCAATCTGGATATGGCCTGTCATCAGGAGTCCTATATGCTGGGGGTGGGGCAGCCCCAGCATGGGGTGAGAGGGGGAGAGATGCAGCTTCTTCTTCTTTCTTCTCCTCCTTCCACCAGTTCTTCCCGAGGCAGCCCCTATGCTACTGTAGCTGGTCTACAGTCAGTGATCCTGTGGCCAGAAACTGGCACTTGCACCCCAGCCCTAAGACCAGCAAGGAATTAAGTAAATAGCCTTGTGCTATCCTATAAGCTTCTTCTGAGGGTAAGAGACTGCAGGCTAGGGTGATTAACACCTGCAGCCTAACTGCAGAGAATTAGACAACATGGCCTTTGTTCTATCTCAGCAGAAACTGCTGAGCTCTAACTTATGGCTGGGTCGCCGGAAGAAAAGACAGTTAGGAAAGTTGCTATAGAGTTTATTAAGTGTAAAAAATATACTATAAAAGCTATCTGAGGGGAAACATGATAAGTCCTGAGTGGGGAAGAAGAAAAGATTCTAACAAAGTAAAAATTCTAAGGGAGAAAAATTCTAGGCAGGGAGAAAGGAAAAGGTGACGGGATCTTAACTAACTAACTGATTCCTAACTTGTTATTCTAACTCAATCTCTAACTATTCTAATTCACTATTTTAACTCACTTCTTTGTCTTTGTCTTCAGTACTTATACACCATTCAGAGTACATGATCACATGTTACAAAGTTTATCACAAGTTCACACCAAAAATCAAATCATAAATTGAAATAGAAGTTTACAACACAGAATGTTTACATAAACATCCACTAGGTGTAGTTATCTAGCTAGACATTCATCACCTGTCTAGTGAAGACCCCCAAATTCGAGAGACCCTCACTCAAGACTCAGGAAGTCTCAACCCCCCCCCAAACTCCAAGACACCTTACCTGGATGCAATCAGCAGAGGCTTTATTAGGGAAGTTGGCCAGAGGTCAGACCATGAGCTCTCTCTCAAGAGCAGGGTTTTGCCAAGAGTGGTGGCCTAAGGGGTCTTTTAAAATGGAAAACCACAAACCAGGGGACAGAGGAGGGGTTGAGGGGTTGCCAAGGATACATAACATAAGAATAGTGAAACATTCCAGAGAAACCCACCCTGAATGGTTTATAGTTGTGAAAAATTACTCTGTACACTCATTCTTCTCAAAAACGGCTTCACCATCACTGTGCCCTATCCTGTCATTTACCAGCTATTTATTAACTATTTCTCACTTGCTCAACCACAGCCCGGTCATTGTGTTTTGCCACCTGAATGACTTTCATTCTTTACAGTCAGTTCCCGAAACTAGCCTGGCTTGTTTCAGAGAAAATTCCCATGTCCCTCAAAGAACTTAAAAAGAATCTATATACTTGCATTCTATAAAACTTATTTTTATAATTTTTCACTCTACATTAGCTTCACAGGTTCGCAGAAAGTTTGAAATTATAACTTAAGAAATTAGTGAAGTTTTGTATAGATAAACCCAGGCAAATATTTTCTCTTCTGTCCTGGTACCTATAATAAATTGTGGGTTTCCTCTAGTAACCTAGACTAATTGTTTTATGACCTCTTGGAATGTGCTCTAAACAGGAGAAGGTCTAGGGGCAATTAACTGATAACACTCGGGAGACTGGCAGAGTTCTCTTTGCAGTTTCGACTATGCTTGAGGGACTTAATAGCAGTCCTGATATAAAAGAGCTTAGTAATTGTTGATATAATTTTAGGAATTCTTACAGGGTCATAATTAAGACTTAAGAAGTCATCTATTTTTCTATATAGTATCACTACAAGACAGTACATCTTCGTGGATTGGCAGAGAGCTCCTACAAAGGGGTATGCTATTGCTTAGTGATAGCTGCATATGTATAATAATAATAATAATAATAATAATAATAATAATAATAATAATAGGAAAAGCATATTAACAGCAGGAATCTTTCCTAAAATCATGTCTCCCACAGCCTTGCTAATGGGCACACTCATCTCAGATTATATAATAATCCAAGGCAAGCATTTCAGGATGATCATCTGCTCATTATTAGCTTGTCCCATTATGTCTTCTGACACCTATACTTCTGAATTATGAGCAAAACTTAAGGCAAGTCTTGTGATCTCCCTCTCACTTCCTCCCCAGCTGCCAAATGGGGATAAATAATTGTACCTGCCTCCTGGGAAGAGGGGAAGTTCTGAGAATGGAGTCATTCTTAGTGTTCAGATGCTAAAGGTTGTTCTCATTGGGAACAGAGTGACAGAAACTGGCTAGTTTGCTCTAAATCCTACATTCTGTTTTATACCTTGAGAGCAGATACCTGGTCAGTGAACTTTTAGGGGGGCATTCAATGGATGCTGCTTAACCTGACCGCAAGCACTGAAGTCTGGTTTATGTCAGAATCAAACACCAACTTTGTGCTGCATTGGGAATCACATTCTTCCTCTTCTTTTGCCCCCATTCTCTGCTGCTTCTCTGGCTTGTTTCCCACAGTGGGGGCTTGTGGGATTGAGTCTTGAGAAATTCTCTCAGATGAAAGCCGTAGGAGAAGGCCTCATTTCCTGACTGTTGGATGACCAACTCATTGCTAGGTATTATTGCATGTGTGGCTTCTCACAATGCCCCTTCCTTAGAAGGTTCATCATGGAATTTAGTGACATGCACTGTAGATGTTCAAGAAATGTCTACCCAGGACACCACAGAGCTTCTTCCTCTTCGGGCAGACATGTAATTCGCTAGTATTTGAAGTCAAATCTCTCTATACTTGGGCTGCTTGCAGCTGAATCCTTGGAAAAAGAAATTGTTGTGGGTCTTGACAATTCAGGACCGGACCTTTCTGCTGTGGTTTCTTTTCTTATCGTTGTTGGGAAAGCAGCAACTCCCTTAATGTGGCCCCATGCATATGTAACTTGATTTTGCTGAGATCTTCTTTCCTGAAGTATGCACCCTAGAAAAGAAAGTGTGTGCTAATGCTTGTCAGACCTGTGGCAGTACTTAACTCCAAGTATCAAAGAGACATGGATGGTTTTTAGAGTGAGCATTTTAGTGGTTAGCTGTCAGCTTTTGGGGACTGGGCAATTGACAAAGACCAGCTTGGTCCTAGTTAATGGTAGGACACTCCTAAAACTTGGAGAAAAAATTGCTATCTGAAGCTATCAGAAATACCTATGCCAATGTAGAAGGGAAATTTGGGGAAGAGATTGGGTCCTAAGAGCTGAGAGCTTATTCCCAATAGAGGAGCCCAAGAAGAGCTAGACTGAGCCCTCTACACTAATGGTCCCATTTGTTCTTAACACTATGGTCTTTGTTTGCTCTGTGCTGCTTTGCCACTGCTGTTGTCTGCTCACTGTCCCACCTGTTGCTCATGATAGCTCCTGTCCTTCATGTCTCTGGCCATGTAGACTCTCAGGTATCCTGTCCATTTTTAACCTGTGTTCTGTCAGTATGACTGCATAGCAAGTCATATTGAACAGGCAGGTGTGAATGCTGTTGATGGGCTGGTAAATCTAAAGGAGGTGGCTTCAGTGCTCTCAGGAACCCTTAGGCTCCAAAAACTTGCCTGCCTTGAGAGAAAGACAAACACATCTTTTCTCTCTCCTTTATGGTACTTCTCAGAACAAGAGGAGCTGAGTCAGGCTTGAGGCAGCATCCCAGTGCATGTGTCTAGCCCGATGCTGGGGTTGAGAAAGTGACGTTTGGCTGAAATAGCTCCTCAAGTCGCGTTTCATTTTATTTTTACCAGTGGGTATTAAAGGCATTTTAAGAGAACAGGGTGGTAGCGTAATTCAAACCTACGTTGAGCAGAAATATTGAAGAGTTGGGTGGTCACACTGGTGTGAGCTGAAGATGGATATTGGGAAAGGCTCAGGCCACTGGGGTAAAGATAACCAGATTGATCCAATCGGCCATGGGAACTTAGGCCACGGTCTTAGAAGTGAGCAGGGCAAAAAACATGTTTTAGAGATGTGTTAACTTCCTAGAACTAAGTTTACTAAACTACACTGAAGCTATTATACTTTCTAGATCAGAAAAATTGTACACTACAGTTGAAGAGCTGAATTCTACTATGGATGGATGTTGTGAGCCCTCGCTTGGAAGCCTTCCCTTCTAGCTCCCCAGGGTAGGAAAGGCCTCCCACATTATGCAATAATAAAACAAGCATCTGGGTCTTTGCAGCTGTCAGTTGTGTTTTCAACTCTAGGATCCATCTTTGGACTAAAAGTCTGGTCTGGGCCTAGGATGACATTGGTCCTTGATGCTAGAGTTGGCTGCATTCTCTCCTTACCTGCAGACTATGCACAGTTCCTGGAGCAGAGGGAGAGGTGGTGTGGCTTGCCCTGCTGAGCCTTCTCAGCAGGAATAATAGTAATAAATGCACTTTCACACTAAAGGTTTCTTTGTTAGTTCTCCTGTTAAGCCCAGATCTTTCCCTAGTAGATTGTAAACTCAACAGTCTGTGTGATCCCAAAGCCATTCCACTGTAAATGCCTGGCAGTAAAGATATCCCCAGACTAGGTTCCTGCCTGCAGTGTGTGTGGTGGTAGCCCATGTGCCTTTATCTGATGTCAGATTTGCAAGCATTTAGTCTGTCTTTATGTTAGGGAGTCTTAGGGACTTCAGCAAGAGAACAAATAACAGTGGTTTTATGCCTACCTACTCTCTGCCAGGGACTTTGCTTGTACTTGTAAATGGTGAGGGTTGGTGAGCTGCTGGTATTGCTGAAGGCAGGGTGGACCCCTCCCTTGCTTCATAGTGCACTCATTGAATTGGATTGGGGAAGAGACTGACTGTACTCAACGGCAAACTTGAAGCATTAAAATAAGATTGTCCTCACACACTCCCTAGTCATTCAGAATCCCTGAAGCCAAAAAAATATATGGTGCAGCTGCAAAGAACAGACTGCTATCATCTTGCATAGCACCTTAGGGGAGGGAAGATAGATGGATAGGTAATGGGGTGGAGGAAGGATGGGAATTTTGTCATCCAGGTAGCTTAAGGGTCCTAAGAAGTAGAGAACAATGGCACTGGGGAAGTCTGGCTGGATCTGGTTTGTGCAGAAGTTCCCTGTAGATAAAGTACTGGTCCCCCAACCACTATCCTAAGTATGTAATGGCTGAATTAATATGTAATCAATTGCATTGTATCTAAAGCCTTAGAACTCATCAGGTGCTCCTCCACCCAATACCATTTCTTACCCTCTAATCCTACCTGATCTTTAACAAAGCATTAATAACTGTAAGGATAATCTCTATTTTGTTGTGCTTTTTTTTGTAACTGTTTTAAATAAATGAATTTGTACTGTAAAAAAAAAGATTTACTTGGGTCTGGGCCTGAGCACTGAGCAGATCTTGGGTGGCAGCTCTGCCCCTAATCTCTAAGAACCCAGAGGTAGCGAGGGTCCCAGGTGCTCTAACTCAGGCACCTTTTGTATCTTAGGTAAGCCTACAGCAACGCCCACCCTAAACAGGGAGTAACTGGGACCCACAAGGACCTAGGAACTCACTCCTGGCCAGGACCACTAGTTCCTTCAGGTCTGGGCCTGAGCACTGAGCAGGTCTTGGGAGGCAGCTCTGCTCCCAATTGGACAGAACCCAGAGGAAGTGGGGCTCCTAGGAGCTCTAAAATGGGCAGTATCCTGTCTGTGCCTGAGCACTGAGAAGATTTTGGACTCCAGCTCTTACCCCAGTAGTAAAACTCACCCCACACTGTTCTGATACAACTAAGATGATAGAAAGAACAGGCTCCAGTCAGAGACAGTGCAGGTACCATTAAAGAGATCCAGATGGCAAAACTCAAGTGCAAGAACACAAGCATCAGGAACCCAGAGCACTTGGCATCTTTAGAACTTAGTTCTTCCACACAAGAAAGTCCTGAATTACCCATATTACTAGAAAAGCAAGATTCAGATTTAAAATCCCTTCTAATGATGATGATAGAGGACTTTAAGAAAGACATAACACTCTCAAAGAATTTGAGGAGAACACAGGTAAACAGGTAGAAGCCCTTAATGTGGAAACACAAAAATCCCTTAAAGAATTACAAAAGAACACAACCAAACAGGTGAAGGAATTGAACAAAGCCATTCAGGACATAAAAATGGAAGAAGAAACAATCAGGAAATCACAAAGGGAGACTGCCCTGGAGATAGGAAACCTAGGAAAGAAATCAGGAGTCAATGATACAAGCATCACTAACAGAATACAAGAGACAGAAGAGAGAATCTCAGGTGCAGAAGATACCATAGAAAATACTGACACAATTGTCAAAGAAAACACAAAATGCAAAACGTTCTTAACACAAAACATCCAGAAAATCCAGGACACAATGAGAAGACAAAACCTAAAGAAAATAGGTATAGATGAGAGTGAATATTCCCAAATTTAAGGACCAATAAATATCTTCAACAAAATTATAGAAGAAAACCTCCCTAATCTAAAGAACAAGATGCCCATAAACATACAGGAAGTCTTTAGAATGCCAAATAGACTAGACCAAAAAAGAAGTACCTCCCATCACATAATAATCAAAACACCAAGTGCACAAAACAAAGAAAGAATATTAAATGCAGTAAGGGAAAAAGGTCAAGTAACATATAAAGACAGACCTATCAGAATTACACCAAACTTCTCACCAGATACGATAAAAGCTAGAAGATGCTGGACAGATGTCATACAGACCCTAAGAGAACACAAATGCCAGCCCAGGCTACTATACCCAACAAAACTCTCAATTACCATAGATGGAGAAACCAAGATATTCCATGACAAAACCAAATTTACACAATATCTTTCCACAAACCCAACATTACAAAAGATAATAGCAGAAAAGCTGCAATACAAGGAGGAAAATTATACCCTAGAAAGAGCAAGAAAGTAATCCTCTTCCAAGAAATCCAAAAGAAGATAGCCACACAAAGATAATTTTGCCTCTAATAACAAAAATAACAAGAGGCAACAATCACTGTTCCTTAACATATCTTAACATCAATGGACTCAATTCCCCAATTAAAAGACATAGGCTAAGAGACTAGATATGTAAACTGCACCCGGCATTTTGCTGCACACGGGAAACCCACCTCAGTGACAAAGACAGACTCTACTTTTAGAGTAAAAGGGTGAAAAACAATTTTTCAAGCAAATGGTCCTAAGAAACAAGCTGGAGTAGCCATTTTAAAATCCCCAGCTCAAGAACACAAAGGGAGAGACTCATGGATCGACCTGTAAAGGTAGTTGAGGGTGGACTTGTCAGGCATCAGTGGAAATGGACAGCCTTGGTACCTGAAAGTTTGGATTCCCTATTGTTGAGAAATTGCAAGAACAGGGAGGCAGGAATGAGAGGATGGTGGGAGCATATCCTCATAATAATTGGAGGAGGGGGCATGGGGTAAGGGGTTAGGCATCAGTGGAAGTGGAGGGCCTTGGTGCCTGAAAGTTTGGATTCCCTAGTGTTGGGGAATTTGAGAGCAAGAAAGCAAAAATGGGAGGATGGTGGGAGCACACCCTCATAGAAACTCCCAGAACTATATAGATTAGACATGACAGAGGCAGGCCACCAGAAGACTAGATTCCAGAATTGAAAGAAAAAATTATCTTGATACTAAAACTTGTCCAGAGAATTGTATATTGCAGAATATACAGCCTTGGTGTGTCTACTCATCAAGCAAGCTGAACAGACCTACTCAAACCTCTGATGTCCTGGAATTCCATCTGGATGCAGTGAAGACACAGTGTCAGAGGCTTATCAATTTACTCTTCCCCCTGCCCCTCTTCTAATATCTCAACACCCATAATCAGCTTGAAGAAGTTAATGAAGAGTCAGCGCCCATATTCCCTGGGCTTGGGGACTGAGGTGACTAATATTGGGCTGTCTTTCTAGGGAAAAGTAGTGGTTTTGTTGGAACAAGAAGAATTAGCTAGGATTTATTGCATAGCCATAACCTACTGGTAGAAATTTGTATAATTGTTATTAAGGTGAACTTATAATTTCTTAAATGGTACAAAATTTACTTTGATTTCTAATTTAAGGTTTTCATTGGTATGAGCTTCTTATTGATATAAAAGTGAGATGAATATTGTTACTCTCCTAAGCATTGTGACTGTATAACACATTTAGGAATACAAGGCTTATACCCAGTCCTTCTTTAACTTTTTTAACTGATTTGAGATGGTTAGACTGTGAGTTAAGGGCCTATAGCAAGTTCATGGCTCTGAGTTTATTGTTAGGGTTTTTTCTATATTTTATTTAGCCAAGAGGAGTTAACAGACAACAGTCCAGATTACCTTAAATAGATAGTTGGATTTTTAAATGTCAGGAGTCCACAGAATTGATGTTACAAACATTTCTGTATTAATAATGTTCATTTTGATTAGAGACCTGTCTGCTCCTGACAGCTTCCTGTCTTGGATTCTAAGAAGAAATTGAGCATCTTTGGACTTATTCCAACTGTGGTGAGAGAGTCACTAGGCAAGAATTGCTTCTTTCCATCTACAGACAAATTACTGTCCAAAAAAGGGACACATTTGCAGAATAGTTGACTGATTATATTTACCAAGACAGAGTAATCAACTCTTAATAATTCTGCATCACTATGGTTTTTCAGATAATCCTGGGCCAGAAGGCTGAAGATCAGATGTTCCAATGTTCTGTAGCTTATGGACTATCCAGGTGTTCAGCAATCACTATAAATTGGCTAAATTTTAGAAGCTATGCTTTGTGCTTTCCTTAATTTCAGTTAACTCAGTCATTCTGGACTTCTGATGGGGTTGAAAACTTATAGTCTCATAGCCAATTCTTGCTATTTACTTTGAGAGAAAAGATTTGAGAAGATGTTTTTCAGCTGACATTTGTTCTAAAGCCAAGAAAAAAAGCCAAGTTCAGAACTAAGTCTTTTAGTTAGGAGAGATGACAAAGGTTCTGTTTAGTCAACAAAATGATGGACTGGATATTAGGTCTATCTTGCACCTTACTGGCATAAATTGTTATAGTTATGCTGTACTTTGAGAGAAAAGATTTATTTTAACAGGAATGGTGATATGTAGGAGGAGCTAATGTGGGAGGAGTATGGAGAGGAAGAGGAGTAGTAAAGAGTGGAGGAGAAGAGGAGGTGCTAGGTGATGAGAGAAAGAAAGAGAGGGTGGGGACAGACATGGAGGAGGATGATCACATGTCTCCACCAGTCAAAGATAGTTGATATATCTCGGTTGGGTATTTGGTTACACTTCTGATGGATATTGAGCATTACCAAACTTATAATGCCTTTGGTTAACATTAAAAACTTTGTATAAAAGCAAAAAGGAGAAGCAGGCATGGGATAGGGGTTTTCTATGGAGGGGAAATGGGGAAAGGGGATGCCATCTGAACTGTAAATAAAATATTCAATAAAAACTAAATTTAAAAAAATAAAAAAAGAAATAAAAAAGATTTACTCAAATATTCTTTATCAACAAAAAAAGGTCTCTTGTCATCAGTCAAAAGAGTGTCAAGGTTATGTAAAGGTACTTTAAGAGTCTGTGGCTATGCAACCTACATATTTGATCACTGTGCTGAGACAACACCACTTCCCCTACCTCCCCAGAAGACTCTAAAACATTCTTCGTTCCTAAAAGAGAACCTTAAAATTTCCACATAAACATCGTAGATACTAGAATTGCCCAAACCTGCACAAAATTTACTCAATCTTATTCTAACTCATAAAGGGACAATAAGACAGGATTCACCAACAAAAGGAATTCCAGCCATATTTCTATCTTTAGAAGTGAGTGCTGAATATATCTCATTTGCAAAAGATGTTCTAGGACATATTTCAACTCCACAAAATGTTCTGGATGAAAACCTATGTAAACAAGGGGTTATGACATCTGACATGCATTCACATGAGTGTGTAGCATCCCATATATCTAAAAATGATAATTACATGGATTCTACCTGTACAAGAATCCATATGACAATGACAAACTTCACAACAAGCTATATGAATATTCCTATATTCTCAGCAATCTGGCCCAACCACATAAGCTACTATAGATTCTTCTCAATCTGCACAAAGGGATGTAAGTCCTTCCCCATGACCACAAGTGTCTTCAGAACATCTGTAAATACTAAAAATCTATATGTGTTATACCATATCTTAACAGGGGACCTTGGAAACTGTTTTCTCATCAAGCTTTCTATCCCAGGCTGTTATTTGCTTAAAGGTATACGGAACAATCCTTGTTACCAAATAAGACACCAGAATGTTCACAATATGCTGAAGGTGCTGTGAAATGTTCCTCTGCATCAGGTACTCAAGTATGTATGGCCTTTGCACAAAAGACTTTAGGAAATTCCTTATCTAGACAAGACATTATGTATTCATTAGCATTTTCTCAAAGTGAAGTAGAACTGATATGTATTAACCCAAGGACTGTGGAAAATCCTAGGTCCACAAAAGGAAGAGGTGAAAGGCAAGGGAAAACTTCTATTGCTTTAAAGGAGCTCCCAAAGGCTTCCTCTATTGACCCAAGGTCCTCATCAACATTCAAAATCGGCCTGTGGGCCTTGGGGATCTTACAAACCTGACATTAGCATTCAATGACTTTTACCATCCTATAAAAGTTTCAGCAAATTCAACAGGTGCACAAGAGGCTTTGCATCCTTGTCCATTTACCTTAAAAACATGTTTATTTCCAAACTGCTGAAAGACCTCTTGAATTTACCTGTGTCAGAAGAGGGAGTGTTGAAGCCTTCTCTATCTTTAACAGGACCTCTAAAATCTTTCATATCTTTGCCTCGGGGTTATAGAATTATCAAAATTATAATACAAAAACTTGAATATTTATCAAATGTGTGGGAAAAAACTCAGAATTTTATCCATCTACTATAGTATCCAGGGGATATTCCCTGCTGCTCCACATTCATCTTCTGATACAGAGACTTTGGTATCTTCCTCATCTTGCTAGGAATTTCAAATGTCTTTGCTATCTGCCAGAGAAAGTGTAAAAGACTCACCCTCTGCAACAGATGCAACTAATCTTAGCTATCTATTTCACAGGGATTAGAACCTTTGTTATCTACAAAAAGGACACTCATATTTCCACATTTCAGAACAGAATCTGTGTTTTTTGCCATTTACACTAGGGAATTTCCCTTTCTAAGGACTCTTGAAACATCATCATTGGCACAGGAGAACCTAGAGCCTTTGGTATTTGATCAAGGGTAATGGACAAAATACCAATCAGAAGAAGACAATCTGGGACAGTGTATATCATTACAGGGGACTGTAGGATTATCACCACATAAGACTGGGACCCTAGAATCTACTCCTTATGCTCTTAAGAGACCAGAAATATTGCCATCTAACCAAGGGGGTAAGAATTTTTTCTGTTTATTAGAGGAACTATGAGAAATTCCAAATCTGGAACAAGGACTTTAGAAAATTTGACATCTGAACCTGTTAAAAAAATTAATTATTTTGAGAATTCTTCTAAATATTCTCTATCTAAGCAGGATACTCTGCAACATTCAGCATCTTCTTTGAAGGCTTTGAGATCTTCATGTATCCAGGGAGTAAAAAATACATTATCAACCCCCAAAGCTGTGACACCCCCATCATCTCAAACAGTTGCTCAGAAAACTCCCCAAAGTATAACAGGGTTTTTAGCAAACCTGAGATGTTAGCAAAGGCCTTGAGAACATTCATTTTCAGATCTTGGGGTCTTAAAGTGTATGCCTTCTATCAAAAATATGCTCACATCTTTTAAGTATGCCATAAAAAATTCAAGTCTTACCTTAACTCCTCAAAATGTTACCCGATGCAGCAAATCATCAGCGTTTAGTTTGTGATCTAGTACCCCTCCTAAAGAATGTCTTAGATTTTCTCCCTCTCCACAGGGTGGCTCCAGACATTCTAAATTAAGAACAACAAAATTAAGACATGCTTCTTTAGAGCAAGTATACTTCAAATCTGTGTCATCAAAAGATGTGGGTTAAAAGTTCTGCCATTCTTCCAAAAGGTGGTAACAACTTGCAAAGCTGAAAACGGGGTTGTAAAGCTAAAAACTGAGAATAAAATAAACCTCATCACTTCTGCTTTCAACAAAGGAGTTGGTAGATCTTCACAATATTTTGAAGAGAGCTTTAGAAATCTCTTATCATGCCTAGGCATCCACTGGTGGTTCAAATTCTCCCCCTCCCAAAAAAAATATAGAAAAAAATCTCCTTCTGAAGAAAGGGACAATCAAGCTTTCCATTTAGAACATGAGGGTTGAAAACAATCTTTTTTTAAAAAAAAAAAAAGCATTCTTCATATTCCAAAAATAGATAGGAATGCAACACCCAATACCCAAGGAGATATAGTATTTTTCATCTCAACAGAAGAGAGCATGAGAACAACTGCCTCTCATGAAGAGAGCCTCAGGCATTTTTCCTATCAACTGGACTCCTACATAATTGTACCGAAAGAAGACTGAGGAATGTCCCTGATACTTAATGAACCTTGCAGAACAAGAAGGCACTGAGTTAACTCCATAGGGAGACAGTCCCCATAGAAATGTCAAATATTAATCATCAATTCAAGAGGATGTCAACTACCTGTTTCTATCAAAGAGGGCTCAAAATATGTTCCTTTTGCCAAAGAGGGAGAGAACTTTCCATTAGTGCTGAAGGGGGCAGTCATTTGCTTCCTATCTTATACGAACTCGGATCTGCAACAATTCCAAACTTAAGTTCTAAATCACGTATTAGTATCAATGGAAAGTTCAGACATACCATATTTTAATAGCAAAAACTGAGATCTTGACTCTGTTACCAAAGTAGAGACAAAACCTTTCAGTATGATTGTGGGTAACTCTTTTCTGAGCCTTCTGTTCTAGGAGGCCACATATTCACATTTTTCAGATACAGTGTCACAAGGATGCCACTGAAATAGGGAGTAGTGGTTCTATCTTCTCCTCTAAAGAAACTATCAGACCTTCTCAAACTGACCAATGTGGACTCAGAGTTTCAAATTCTCACCAGTGAGACATCGAATACAACATTCAATATGTCACCCTTGTTTCAGACATCCTCAGAATGTTTAAGACTGAGAAGGCCTCTCAAATATACATCTATCAAACTGGCTTTATAAATGCTCTTTGTGACAGAGAATCCATAGATTTGTCATCCAATCAAAAGTGGGTCAGAGCTTCAAGTTTTCTTTATTCCCTTATTCCCAAAGATCTATTTCCAGTTTTCTGAGGAACCACCAGATCCACTTCCAGAGTGCTTTTACCAGTTTGCACATCACACAGCAATAAAGGTGTGTGCCTTTTTCTCTGTATCCTCATCAACATGTGCTGTCACTTGCATTTTTGATCTTAGCTATTCTGATTAGTGTAAGGTGAAGTGGCTAGATATAAGATTAACTCAAATAAATCAGTAGATTTCCTATGTATACATGATAAATGGGCTGAGAAATAAATTATCGAACAAACAACCTTAACAATAGGCAAAAATAATATAAAATATCTTTGCAATGACTCTAACCAAGTAAATGAAAGATCTGTATGAAAAGAACTTCAAGTCTCTCAAGAATGAAATCAAAGATGACCTCAGAAAATGAAGAGTTCTCCCATGTTCATGAATTGGTAGAATTAACATAATAGAAACTGTCATCGTACCAAAAGCAATCTACAGATTCAACACAATCCACATCAAAATTACAAAACAATTCTTCAAAGATATGGAGAATGCAATTCTCAATTTCATATGGAAAAAATCCATAATAGTAAAAACAATTATTATCAATGAAAGGACTTCTAGGGGATCACCATCACAAATCTCAAGTTATATTACCAAGGAATAGTGATGAAAAACTTCATGATATTGGTACAAAGATAGACATGTTGATCAATACAGTAGATTTAATGACACAAAAATAAAGCCACACACTTATGAACACTTGATCTTTGTAATCAGAGATATTCAAATCAGAAAATATACTTTTGAAAAAACAAAATTCCTAAGAAAATTCTGGATTCAAGTCCCATGGCCTAAGAAGAAAAACCTCAGCCTGAATCCAAGACTATTTTAGACCCTCAGTTTCTGCATTGTGTAAGGGGTGTCTCAGACCTCCAGCCTCTGCATTTCAGGTTCAATTCTCTGACTAACAAACTCCCAGAAATTCCCTTCTACCCATGCCTGATAAACTCCTCTATTAACAAAGATTTATTTAAAGCTGATTCCCTCCAATCAAGTTGTTCCTACAATACATATGCAACCAATGGTATCTCACCTTTTCCTGAATTTAGGTCATAGGACAAAGGATAGAACAGAGTAAATGACTCTCTTGCCATCTTCATCAATGTTAGCTAACAAAATGTACCATTGTTATCTATTATTCACAGAAAGGTGCAGCTGAACACAAACTTGAGGAAACAGCAATGCTTACATAATCACTTATCCTGTTGGAAGATTGCTGTATTCATGGCCTGGACACTGAAAGATTACATATGCATATATGTAGGGTGTATCCATAAATGGGGGAAACACTTGGTGGCTAGTAAGGCAGTGGTAGAATCTCCCTGAAATAATCAGGGTCATCTGGTATCTTTTACTTTTGACAATGGGTGAACTGAATATTTCTCTTCTTCAAAATATGACTAGTGAATTCAAACATTTAAATAAAGACATTCAGAATTTCTCCTTTGTTGAAGGTAATCTCAGAATGTTCCTCCTGAGAAGAGATTCTCAAACCCCTGCTGGTCCCAAGATACCTCACACACTCCAATTTTATTGATGTGGTCTTGAGAAAGATGAGAATCTTGGACCTTAGTCCTTCCCTTCTCTAACAATGTTGTTTGGTATCTTTCCCACCTGTACAAGGAAGGATATCACAAAACCTAACTCTATCCCTAACTCTAAACATAACCCTAACCCTGACTTTGACCAAAAGATACTCACACTTTTAACTTTTGTCAAAAGATAAAAGACTTTTCTTAATTTGCAAGATGACATTAGACATATTCTTTTGAACAGTATAGTGTCATGCATTGTATCCTCAAGCATCCTCTTATGTCTTCGAACAACTTGCAATGAATATACTCTAAATAAGAGAGATTTGAGTCTTTCACATTTTACTATGGTGACTAGGAAAATATCTTATTTCAATCTACTTTGAAATATAATGTCCTAAGTGTAGAAGTATTGACTGAATTCTATGCTGTGCTCTTCATCCAATCACTAGAAATTAAGTGGAATTATTGTTAATAGTCATCTATGGACATATTAAGACAAACTGAAGGAGGAAACCTAACCAGGATCAGATATCCTGGATGCTTAGAAAAGGTTTGGGTTGAGGCTGAACCCACTCACACCATACTCAATGCAAAATGTGAGATTTTACCCATAAAGAATATTTGAAAGTTAAAGAGAAGTGATGAGACCTTCCCTTACTAAAAAAGACAATAGTGACATTCATGTTCATCAAAATGTTGCATGGCACTTACCCCTCTCCAAGACTTTTCTAACCCATATCTTTGCACAACCAGGTGTCAAAGTTTTCTTTTCCTCATAAAGTGTGAGTGCTTTCTCATTTCCCAAGTTACACCAGTCCTTCTACTTCAATGAATATAATGTTAGATCTTTCTTCGACTAAGTCTACTCCAGATTTCCCCATTTACCCAAAGTGATCTCATGTACTTATTTACTGAAAAGACCATCAAACTTTCTATTTCTTTGAAAGTAGGCCAAAGTCATTTCTCTTCTGAATAAAGAGGCCTCTCACCAAGTAACACTTATTCTAGTCTTTCTATAGAAAGAAGCAGATACATTCACAAGCAATTGAGGGTAGTGCAAAAGAAGGCTCTGATTTTTTCCTTCAACCATAACTCTAGATATCAAATTTCTGGCTAGTGGTGTATGGCCCATGCAGCAATGATGAATGAAACCTCAGATTTGGCTCCCATGCCCTAGAGGATCTCATTATTTCTATCTGTAATCATAAGAGCTTCATTAGAATGCAGCTTCTAGCCAATGTATGCCCAAGAGCATTATTTCATTCCAAGGGCACATTACACATGACCATTTCATTCATACTACCTTAGTTTCATCATTCTCCCTGACCAAGATTGCCAAACAAACACAACTACAACCTCATGTTTAGACCTCACAATGTTCTGGTTGTAGATCAGAGAGAAAAAAAAGAAAAACATAAAACTAACATTCATGTGATGTATAAATTGGTTGTCAGATATACAATGTTTCCATCTGTCGTTTTTTAATCTGAACAGAATAATGCAATCTTGAGGGACCATAAGAATTTAAACAACCATTTACTCTTTAAGAAGAGCAGGCTAACCTACCTGGTCTGCTCCTGTAAGGACACCGGATCCTGAGCCATCCTAGAGGGACCACTAAACTCAGAATGGCAGGTAAGAACACTCACACACTGCCCTATGCCAGCCCCAGACCCATAACTGGGTGCAGGGAGTGCTCAGGTGCCAGCAGACACACAAATCCCAACCCTGCAGAATACCACTCCCCTTCTGCCCCTTGCCTGGGCCAGCTGCCTGGAGCAGACACCCACCAGGTATGCTTCAGTGTGGACACCGAATCCTGAGACATCCTAGAGGGACCACTGAAACCAGAGCAGCAGATATATCTCGAGACATCATTGAGGGGCCACTGAACTCAGAGCAACAGACACCAAAGCCTGAGACATCCTAGAGGAACAACTGAACTCAGAGTGACAGACACCATATCCTGAGACATCTAAAGGAGACACTGAAATTAGAGCAGTGGGCACCCATATCCTGAGACATCCTAGAGGAGTCACTGCACTCAGAGCAGTGGGCACCTGATCCTGA
Source organism: Rhabdomys dilectus (assembly GCA_019844195.1). NCBI lineage: Eukaryota > Metazoa > Chordata > Mammalia > Rodentia > Muridae > Rhabdomys > Rhabdomys dilectus. The sequence goes on from JADRCG010008507.1 coordinate 33,775, forward strand.
GACATCCTGAAGGAGACACTACACTCAGAGAAGCAGTCACTTAGCTGGTCTGCTACCATGGAGACTCCATATCCTGACACATCCTAGAGGAGGCACTATATACTACCAGAGAAAGTGGAGCTTGGGATTAAAAGATCACAGAGACATCTGGACCCTGAAGAGTTCAAACACAAGCAAGATAACTGGAAAGGCAGGCTAGAGTCAGAAACAGTGAGTGAAAGCAGCACTAGAGTTAACCAGATGGCAAAAGGCAAGCATAAGAACATACACAACAGAATTCAGAGTTACATGGCATCATGAGAACTCAGTTCTCCCATCATAGCAACACCCCATCACACTAAAATAGAAAAATTCAGAATGAAAATCACTTCTCATGACGATGATAGAGGACTTTAAAAAGACATAAATAACACTCTCAAAGAATTTGAGGAGAACACAGGTAGACAAGTAGAAGCCCTTAAAAAAGAAGCACAAAAATCCATTAAAGAATTACAAGAGAAGACAACCAAACAGGTGAAGGAATTAATAAAAAACAAAAAACATTCAGGATCTAAAAATGCAAGTAGAAACAATAAAGAAATCACAAAGGGAGACTACCGTGGAGATAGAAAACTTAAAAAAAAAATCAGGACTCTTATACACAAGTGTCACCAACAGAATACAAGAGATAGAAGAGAAAATATCATGTGCAGAAGATACCATGAAAAACATTGACACAAGCTCAAAGAAAATGCAAAATACAAAAAGCTACTAACCCAAAACATCCAGGAAATCCAGGAGACAATGAGAAGGCCAAACCTAAGAATAATAGGTATAGATAAGAATGAAGCCTACCAAATTAAAGAAACAATAAATATCTTCAACAAAATTATAGAAGAAAACTTTCCTAACTTACAGAAAGAAATGTCAATAAATATACAAGAAGCTTACAGAACTCCAAATAGACTAGGCCAGAAAAGAAATACCTCCTGCCACATAATAATCAAAACATCAAATGTACAAAACAAGAAAAAAATACTAAAAGCAGTAAGAGAAAAAGGTAAAGTAACATATAAAGGCAGACCTATAAGAATTACACCAGACTTCTCACTAGAGACCATAAAAGCCAGAAGATCCTGGACTCATATCATACAGACTCTAAGAGAACACAAATGCCAGCACAGACATATAGTAATACCCAGCAAAACTCTCAATCAATATTGATGGAGAAACCAAGATATTATACAATAAAACCAAATTTATACAATATCTTACCACAAATCTAGCACTTCAAAAGATAATTGGTGGAAAACCCCAACACAAGGAAAGAAACTACAACCTAGAAAAAGCAAGAAAGTAATCTTCTAACAATCCCAAAAAGAGATAACTACATAGACATAATTTCACCTCCAATAACAAAAATAACAGGAAGCAACATTCATTTTTACTTAGTATCTCTTAATATCAATGGACTCAACTCTCCAATAAAAAGACACAGACGATCATACTGGATACATAAACATGACCCAACATTTTGCTCCATACAGGAACCACACATCTGTGAAAAAGATAGAGTTTTACTACCTCAGAGTAAAAGGATGGAAAACAATCTTCCAAGCAATGGTCCCAAGAAACAAGCTGGAGTAGCAATTCTAATATCAAATAAAATCGATTTTCAACAAGAAATAATCAAAAAAAAAAAAAAAGAATAAGGAAGGTCATTTCATATTCGTCAAAAAAAATATACCAAGATGAACTCTGAATTATGAACATCGATGCCCCAAATGCAAGGGCACACACATACATAAAAGAAACTTTACTAAAGCTCAAAGCATACATTGTACCTCATACAATAATAGTGGGGCATTTCAACACCCCACTCTCAGCTATAGACAGATCATGGAAACAGAAAATAAACAGAGACACAATGAAACTAACAGAAGTTATGAATCACTTGGACTTAACTGATACCTATAGAACATTTTATCCTAAAACAAAAGAATATACCTTTTTCTCAGTACCTCATGGTACCTTCTCCAAAATAGACCATATCATTGGTCACAAAACAGATACAAAAAGATTGAAATAATTCCTTGTAACCTATCAGACCACTAAGGAATAGGAGGGTCTTTAATAATGACAAAAACAATGGAAAACCCACATACACATGGAAACTTAACAATGCTCTACTCAATGATAACTTGGTCAAGGAAAAAATAAAGAAAGAAATTAAAGACTTTTTAGAATTTAATGAAAATGGGGGCACATAATACCAAAACTTGTGGGAGTCCATAAAAGCAGTACTATGAGGAAAACTCATAGCTCTAAGTGCCTACAAAAAGAAGCTGGAAACAGCATTCACTGACAACTTGACAGCACACCTGAAAGCATTAGAACAAAAAGAAGCTAATATACTCAAAAGGAGTAGACAGCAGGAAATAATCAAACTCAGGGTTGAAATCAACAAAGTAGAAACAGAAAGAACTATACAAAATATCAACAAAAACAGAAGCTGGTTCTTTGAGAAAATCAACAACATAGATAAACGCTTATCCAGACTAACCAAAGGGCCCAAAATGAGTATTCAAATTACTAAAATCTGAAGTGAAAAGGGAGACATAAAAACATAAACTGAGGAAATTAAAAAAAAAATCATCACATTCTACTACAAAGACCTATACTCACAAAATTAGAAAATCTGGATGAAATGGACAATTTTCTAAACAGATATCAAGTACCAAAATTAAATCAGGAGGAGATAAATGATATAAACCATCCCATATCCCCTAAAGAAATAGAAGCAGTCATTAAAAGTCTCCCCATTAAAAAAATTCTGGGACTTCAGATGGTTTTAGTGCAGAATTCTATCAGACCTTCCAGGAAGACCTAATACCCATTCTCTTCAAACTATTCCACAGAATAGAAACAGAAGGAACAATACCCAAATCGTTTTATGAAGCTACAATTACACTCATACCTAAACCTCACAAAAACCCAACATAGAAAGAGAACTACAGACCAATCTTTATTATGAATATTGATGCAAAAATACTCAATAAAATTCTTGCAAACCGAATCCAAGAACACATCAAAACAATCATCCATCACAATCAAGTAGGCTTTATCCCAGGAATGCAGGAATGGCTCAATATTGGAAATTCATCAATGTAATCCACTATATAAATAAACTCAAAGAACAAAACCAAATCATCTCACTAGATACTGAGAAAACATTTCACTAAATTCAACATCCCTTCATGTTAAAAGTTTTGGAAAGATCAAGAATTCAAGGCCCATACCTAACATAGTAAAAGCAATATACAGCAAGCCAGTAGCCAACATCAAATTAAATGTAGAGATACTTAAAGCAATCTGACTAAGATCAGGGACTAGACAAGGCTGCCCACTCTCACCCTATCTAGTCAATATAGTACTGGAAATCCTAGCCAGAGCAATTAGACAACAAAATGAAGTCAAAGAGATACAAACAGAAAAGAAAGAAATCAAATTTTCACTATTTGCAGATGATATGATAGTATACTTAAGTGACCCTAAAACTTCCACCACAGAACTCTTAAACCTGATAAACAACTTCAGCAAAGTGACTGGAATATAAAATCAACTCAAATAAATCAGTAGCCTTTCTCTATTCAAAGGATAAACAGGCTGAGAAAGAAATTAGGAAAATGACACCCTTCACAATAGTCACAAATAATATAAAATACTTTCAAGTGAATCTAACCAAACAAGTAAAAGATCTGTATGACAAGAACTTCAAGTCTCTGAAGAAAGAAATAGAAGAAGATCTCAGAAGATGGAAAGATCTCCCATGCTCCTGGATTAATTTAGTAAAAATGGCCATCTTGCCAAAAGCAATCTACAATTTCAATGCAATCCCCATCAAAATTCCAAATCAATTCTTCATAGAGATAGAAAGAGCAACTTGCAAATTTATTTGGAATAACAAACAACCCAGGATAGTGAGAACTATTCTCAACAATAAAAGAACTTCTAGGGGAATCATCGTTCCTGACCTCAAACTGTACTACAGAGCAATAGTAATAAAAACTGCATGGTATTGGTACAGAGACAGGCAGGAATATCAATGGAATAGAATTGAAGATCCAGAAATGAGCCCACACACCTGTGATCACTCAATCTTTGACTAAGGAGCTAAAACCATTGAGTGGAAATAGGACAGAGTTTTCAGCAAATGGTGCTGGTTCAACTGGATGTCAACATGTAGAAGAATGCAAATCAATCCATTCTTATCTTCTTGTACAAAGCTCACATCCTAGTGGATAAAAGACCTTCACATAAAACCAGATACACTGAAACTAATAGAAGAGAAGGTGGGGAAGACCCTCAAATACTTAGGCACAGGGGAAAAGTTCCTGAACAGAACACCAATGGCTTCTGCTCTAAGATCAAGAATTGACAAATGAAATCTCATAAAATTACAAAGTCTCTGTAAGGCAAAAGACACTGTCAATAAGACAAAATGGCAACAACAGATTGGGAAAAGATCTTTACCATCCTACAACCAATAGAGGCCTAATATCCAATATATACAAAGAACTCAAGAAATTATACTCCAGACAACCATATAACCCTATTAAAAATGGAGTTCAGAGCTAAACAAAGAATTCTTAACAGAAGAATGTCGAATGTCTGAGAAGCACCTTAAGAAATGCTCAACATCCTTAGTTATCAGGGAAATGCAAATCAAAACAACACTGAGATACCACCTCACACCAGCCAGAATGGCTAAGATTAAAAACTCATGTGATAGTAGATGCTGGCGAGGATGTGGAGAAAGAGGAACACTCCTCCACTGTTGGTGGAATTGCAAGCTGGTACAACCACTCTGGAAATCAGTCTTTTGGTTCCTCAGAAAACTGGGCATAGCATTACCTGAGGACCCAGCTATACCACTCCTTGGCTTATGCCCAGAAGGTGCTCCAACATATAACAAGGACATATGCTCCACTGTGTTCATAGCCTCCTTATTTATAATGTCAGAAGCTGGAAAGAACCCAGATGTCCTTCAGCAGAGGAATGGATACTAAAAATGTGGTACATTTACACCATGGAGTATTACCCAGCTATTAAAAGTAATGAATTGGAGAAGTTTTTAGGTAAATGGATGGAACTAGAAAATATCATCCTGAGTGAGTTAATTCAATCACAAAAGAACAGACATGGTATTTACTCACTGATAAGTGAATGTTAGCCCAAAAGCTTGGAATAGCCAAGACTCAACTCACAGACCACATGAAGCTCAAGAAGAAGGAAGACCAAGTGTGGATACCTTGGTCCTACTTAGGAGTAAATAAAAAAAAAATACTCAAGGGAGCAAATATGGACACAAAGTGTGGGACAGAAACTGAAGGAGGAGCCATCTGGAGCCCATTTCACCTTGGTACCCATCCCAGATACAATCACCAAAGGTGGACACTGATGTAGATGGCAGGAAGTGCATGCTGACAAGAGCCTGATATAGCTGTCTCATTAGATGTCTGCCAAAGACTGACACATTCAGAGGCTGATGCTCACAGGTAACCACTGATCTGATCAAGGGTTTCCTAGGAGAAGTTAGAGAGAAAACTGAAGGAGCAGAAAGGTTTTGTGGCCCCATGAGGAGAGCAACAATACCAACTAACCAGATCTCCCCAAGGTCTAAACTACCAGCCTGGCAGTACATAGGTAGGGACTCATGACTCCATTTGTATATGAAGGGGAGAATGGCCTTGTTGGGAATAGGTGGGAGAGAAGATTCTTGGTCCCATGAAGAATGAACACCAAGTTGGGGGGGGGAATTCGATGGGGAGGTCGGATTGGGGGGATAGTTGAGGAAACATCCTCATAGAAGCATGAGGAGGGCGGATGGGATAGGAGGTTTCTGGGTGTTGGGGGTAAGAGGGAAAAAAGGATAAAATATGAAATGTAAATATAATATTCAATAAAAATAAATTTTCAAAAAACAGCAGGCTGGTTGTTTTTTGCACTCTTCCCAATGGTGTTTATAATATATAGATAGAAAAAGCTTAGGAAAATATTTGAAAATGAGTGATGTAGTATCATACTTGTTTTACACCATCTAAGATAAGCTATGTATTTTTCTTCTACACAGTGAGAGCACTGGATATTGTTATTTATTCAAACATGGCCAGGAACTTTCTTTGTATTTAAAACAGTTTATGAGAGCCTCAAAAGTTGCACTTATGAAGACAAGCTTCTCAAACTGCACCTATTTTCAGGTGTCTTATACCATCACCTTTTGATGATGAGTTATCAGCTCTTCCCTTATGATAGGTGGCATCCAGGCCTTTCTGCTCTTATAAGCCATACCCTAAACCTTCCTCCTCTGTTCAAGCTGAGTAACAAAAATGACTGTATTTTTAAGTTGGAAATTTATAAGTTTTATTTTGTTCAAGGGGACCAAGATCTAAGGGTCCTCAGAGTGCACAGACACACACACACACAAACACACACACATACACACACACATATATTGAAGATGTGCTTCAAGAGGTATTAGATACTGACAATCATAACTGATCTATAATGTTTGGATTGCTGTAAGCCCTACCACAGTATTACTAAAGATATGAATCTTCTAAACTGTAAAGCAGTCCTCCTATGCACAAATTAGGTTAGGATACTCCCTTACCCCTAAAAAGGCTTGTGACTTAAAGCAGATCCTATATCTGCATTCATCTTTTACTCCTAAGCTTTTTTGCTTTAGACTATCAATTTCTGTCCATCATATATCAAATGAACTCTATATAAACAAGAGGAATGAGTATTTACCTTCTCACTAACAGGACCTGAGTTCATCTCTACCTGCCCAAGGGCTAAGCCTCCAGTTTTAGTCAAAAAGGTCCTCAAAAATTATTCCCTCTGACCAAGGATTCCCAAATCATTCTCTTTTTAGTGAAGTAGGACTCAAACCTTCCACTTAACTGTGTCTCACATCCAACACATCATCTGAAAGAAACATCAGAACTACATTTGTTCTAGTAGTCCTCAAATTCACATGTTCTGTCCAATAAGGCTGTAAGTTCACTTTAATTTTCTAGAGGAGCTTCAGTCTTTATTACTGTGATTATGGGAGCCTCAGACACTGCAGTTATACTCAAAAAGAGTTAGTTTCCCACTCTGCTTTGTGAGAAACAAAATATTCTCTTAATGTTCATGTTGGCTTGAAACATTCCCTTTTATCCAATGTGGACTCATGCCTGCTCCTTCTTCTAAGGTTTCGATAGAAATTGTTCTGTCATTATTGTATGCTTGATGTATTCACAACTTCCTAGGCTTACTTTCAACCTTTTTCATCCTACATATATTTTTTGGTTTGAGATATTTAAGTACATTTATTTATTTACACACAGAATCTCACCCTTTCCCTCACATTTTTTATTTTTATTTTTTATTTTTATTTTTTATTTTTATTATTGGATATTATATTTTACATTTCAGATTTTATCCCCTTACCCCATTTCCTTCACCACCCAGGAACCCCCTGTCCCATCACCCCTCCTCCTGCTTCTATGAGGATATGCCCCAACCTAACCCCCACTCCCACCTCCCCACCCTCAAATTCCCCCCCAACTCGGTGTTCATTCTTCATGGGACCAAGGATTTCCTCTCCCACCTATGCCCAACAAGGCCATCCTCCCCTATATATACAGATGGAGTCATAAGTCCCTCCTTCCATATGTGCTCCCAGGTTGGTGGTTTAGACCCTGAGGAGCTCTGGGTTGGTTGGTATTATTGCTCTCTTCATGGGGCCACAAACCCTTTCAGCTCCTTCAGTCTTTTTTCTAACTCCTCCATTGGGAACCCCTTGACCAGAACAATAGTTATTCATGCTACATATATTCTAAGACATTTTTTTCTTTGAAGAAAGGGACCTTGGACTTGTTTCATATGTCCAATGGCTTCATAGAATAAAGTTAGTTATTCACATGTTGAAACAATGCAACACTTGCTGCTTGTCCTTCCACATATCCCCCCAAAAGTTATATGTGTATTCTAAACCCTGAAAAATATTTGGAAGGTGATCAAACAATACTGAAACATTCTCTGTTCCATAAGATATTTACATTTTGTCTAATGGGAAATGGTCTTTCCTTTTTATTGAATGTAGCCAGATATTTTTCTCCATGGACAAACTATATATAGGTATATAGTTTTATTTTTGCACATAGTTTCTCAGAAATTCAGTTTATGACCAGGGTGCTTCAGCAGTCTTATCTCTATAAATCTGCCATACTACCTTCTTAATGAAGGGCAGAACAGTTCTTCTATTTCTGTTAAAAGGTATTCAGGTCTTTCCCCATCTTACACAAGAGGATTTACACATTCACAATAAAAAGTTCCACAAATCAGGCCTATGTGATAAAGGAAATACAACAGATCAACCATCTTCCCAGCAAAACTTCTACTTACAACTTCTAATTTCAGTGGCCTTGGAAGTACTGTTCTTACCCAAGGGGTCACAGAATACTCTTTTCTGAGGTCCCAAACAGAATAATGTCAAATGAAGGCTAAGTCAGACTATGTTCTTCATTCTGGACCCTAATTCAGAGATGTCCTGTCCTATATTCAGAGGATTGGGTGAATGGACATTTATTTGAGGAAGATACTGAGCCAGAGATTATTGCATTAAAGCCTCTTAGAAGACTTTTAAGATTTCTGCTATGCCTTGGACATTCAGAAAATGTGTATTCTTGATTGTAAACTACTGAAAGAATGAGTCCTCAAAACTTACTGGAATTCTCAAGTATCAATAAACCTTTATTGTCTGCTCAGCAAACCTCCAGTCATAAGACTAAAAGAGAATGAAAATATTTCTCAAATTCTCACAGCTTATATCTCATTCTTCTGTTGTAGAGCATCTTACAACTACTAACAGTCTGCAGCAGGGGAAACTATCACCTCTTCTGCAAATAGTAAAACTGGGTGTTAACATCTACCCAAAGTAATCTGAGTTTTTTCTTTAACTAAAATGACTTTTAGATTAGTCCCTCTTTCTATTATTCCCCAACTATTCTTCTCACCAAAATGATCACAGACCTTCCTGTTCTAATATCCAAATGGTTCTGAGAACTTCTGAACATATCCACACATACAGACCTGCCATATAGAGCAGGCTGTTCTTGAACTCAATCATAGAGCTTAAATACTTCCTATGCTGTTCAGAAAGGTATGTAATAACAGGTCATCTCAGAGGGTGTTGTTCTTTTTAATCATTTTTTCCCTGAAATAGGGTTTCACTGTGTATACTTGGCTATTCTAGATCGATCTCTGAAGACCAGGCTGGCCCTCATTTCACAGAGATCTGCTTGCCTGTGACTAATGAGTCTTTGGATCAATGGTCTATGCACTACTACTCTGGTTGATAGGTTGTGTCCCACTTATGTGCAGTGCCTGTGAAAGCCAGAGGAGGGTACCTGTTTCCATTCAACTAGAATCAAAGTGTTCTAAACCACAATGCGGGTCCTGCTATTTTAAACTAGGACTTCTGAAAGAGCAACCAGTTTTCTTAACTTTCAAGCTATCTCTCCAGGTCCTTAAGGTGCTCTTGAAACAAAGAAAAAGCAACAGCTCCTTAAAAAGACAACTTTCAATAATTTGTTAACAAATCTAGACTGAAAATCTGTAAGTCACTAAAATCTGGACTGTAATTTCTTAGATCTTGGTGAAGAACCATGCCTGTATATATGCTATAGTCAGTGATCTAAGTGCTTATATGGAAAAAGCCTTATGAGATCAGCTAAGGACCTTTTTGAATATTTGATGACACTAGACAAGAAGAGAAAATTGCAAATGCCTTTTGCAACATACTAAACAATGTATCCTTCTCTTTTTTAATTATAAAGATTAATTTTTCCTATATGCTTTTCAAATTTGTAAATACTATTTTTCAATAAAATCTTTCAACATCTAAAGTAATATACAACCTAACTATACAAACTTTAGAAATGCTATACAGCACATTTTTTCTCTTGCAAAATCTGTTTTTATTTGTTTTCTTTGCTGTTATTTTTTATTAGTTATCTTATTTATTTAAATTTCAAATGTTATAAGCCTTCTCAGTTTCCCCACTGCAAACCTCCTAACCACTTACCCTACTTCCTGCTTTTATAAGAGTGGTATTTCACTAACCCACCGACTCCTGCCTCCCCACTTAGCATTGCCCTAAACGAAGGCATCTAGTCTCAACAGGACCAAGGACCTACCCTATTATTGATGCCAGATAATGTAGTCCTCTTCTTCATATGTGACTGGAACCATAGGTCTCCCCTATGTGTACTCTTTGGTTGGTGGCTTAATCCCTGGGAGCTCTGAGGTGCCTGGTTGGTTAATAATGTTATTCTTCTTATGGGCTTTCAAATCCCTTCAGCTTCTTCAGTCCTTCTAACTCTTCCAATGGAATTCCCAAGCTCAGTCCTATGGTTGGCTTCAAGTTTCTGAATTTGTATTGGTCAGGCCCTGGTAAAGCATCTCAGGGGACAGACAAACCAGGCCCCTGTCAGCAAGTGCTTATTGGCATCAGCAATAGTGTCTGGATTTTCTGTCTGCATATGGGACAGATTCCTAGGTGGGGCAGTTTCTCTGAATGACCTTTCCTTTTGTCTCTCCTCCACTCTTTGTCTTTGCATTTCCTTTAGACATAAACAATTCTGGATTAATATTTTGAGATGGGTTGGAGCCTCCATCTTTCAAATGGGAGCTGTGCTTTTCTGGCATCTGGAACTTTCTGTTGGCTACCTTCAGTTCTCCACTCCCAACTGTTACACCCTTCTTTTCAATTTCCTGATCCTATGTATTCTCCCCATCTCCTCTCAGACCAGATCCAGCCTCCTTTATCCCCTCCCAGTTCATTTCTTCTCTCTACCTCCCATGATAATTTTGTTCACTCTTATAAGTAGTACTGAAGCATCCACACTTTGGTCTTCCCTATTCTTGAGCTTCATATGGTCTGTGAGTTGTACCATTGGCATTACGAGCTTTTTGCCAAATATCTACTTACCAGTGAGTGCATACCCATACCCAGTGTCTTCTTTTGTAACTGTGTTACCTAACTCCCAATGATATTTTCTAGTTTTATTCATTTGCCTGTGAATTTCATGATGTTACTGTTTTTAATAGTTGAGTAATACTCCATTGTGTAAACGTACCACATTTTCTGTATCTACTCCTCTGTTGAGGATTTCTGGGTTGTTTCGAGCTTCTGGCTATTATGATTAAGGATGCTATGAACATATTAGAGCATGTGTCTTTGTTATATGTTGGAGCATGTTTTGGGTATTTAACCAGGAGGAATATAGCCAGGTCTTCAGGTAGATCAATTTCCAGTTTTCTGATGAACCACCAGACTGATTTCTAGAGTGGTTTTATCAGCTTGCAATCCCACCAGCAATTTGGGAGTGTTCCTCTTTCTCTACATCCTCATCAGCACCTGCTATTATCTGTGTTTTGGATCTTAGCATCTGGACTGGTATTGAATCTCAAGGTTGTTTTGCTGTGCATTTCCCTGATGACTATGGATATTGAGCATTCCTTCTGGTGTCCCTTGACCATTCAATATTTCTCAGTTTATAATTATTTGTTTAGCTCTATACTAATTTTTAATAGGGTCATTTGAATCTCTGAAGTCTTCTTGAGCTCTATGTGTATATTGGATATTAGCCTTCTGTCCAATATAGGTTTGTAAAGATCTTTTTCCATTCTGTAAGTTTCTACTTTGTCCTGTTGACAATATCTTCTGCCTTGCAGAAACTTTCAAATTTTATGTGATCCCAGTTGTTCTTAGAACCTGATTCATTAGTGTGCTGTTCATAAAATGTTCTACTGTGCTGATGTGTTCAAGATTTCTTCCTACTTTCTCTTCTATTAATCAGTGTTTCTGGTTTTGTGTGAAGGTCCTTGATCCACTTGGTCTTGAGCTTTGTACAAAAAAATAAAATGGATCAATTTGCATTCTTCTACATGCTGACTGGATCTGTTTGAATTAATTTATTTATCTAGTCACTTTATTGATGTTGTTTGTCAGATGTAGAAATTCTATAGTGGAATTTGGGGTCACTTATTATATTATCATATCATTTGTTAAAAAAAATGATATCTTGACTACTTCCTTTCCAATTTGAATCCCTTTGACCTCCTTTTATTTTTTTTTTTCTAATTACTCTGGCTAGAACTTTGAGTACAATATTGAATAGATAGGGAAAGACTGTGAACCAAATGGATTTAACAGATATCTATAGAACATTTCACCCTAAAACAAAAGAAAATACCTTTATTCTCAGCCCTCATGGTACCTTCTCTAAAACTGACCATATAATCAGATACAAACCAAGCCTTTACTAATAAAAAAAAGATGAAAATAATCCAATGCATGCTATCAGATCACCATGGATGAAAACTAGTCTTCAATAACAACACAAAAAAAAAACAAAACAGAAATCCCATAAACACCTGGAAACTGAAAAACTCTCTACTCAGTGGTAACTTAGTCAGAAAAAATAAAGAAAATAAATAAAGACATTTTAAAAATTATTGCAAACAAACACACAACAGACCCAGTATTATGGGATACAATGTAAGCAGTGTTAAAATAAAAACTTATAACTGTGCCTCCATACAGAAACAGAAGATCCATATACTACTAGCAGCTTAACAGCACATGTGAAAACTATAGGAAAAAAAGAAGCACATATATCTAAGAGGAGTAGACAGCAGAAAATAATCAAACTCAAGGCTGAAATCAACTGTGTAGAAACAAACAGATCTATACAAAGAATGAACAAATCCAGGAGCTGGTTCTTTGAGAAAATCAATGAGATAGAAGAATGCTTAGCCAATCTAACCAAAGGGCACAGAGACAGTATCCAAATTAACAAAATCAAAATCAGAAATGAAAACAGAAATTGAATAAATCCAAAAATCATCAGATCCTACTACAAAAGTCTATTCCCAACAAAACTAAAAATCTAGATTAAATGAATGGTTTTACACAAATATCAGATTTCCAAGTTAAATTAAGATCAGATACATCATCTAAATAGTCCAATAACCTCTAAGACAGTAGAATTAGTCATTAAAATTCTCCCAACCAAAAACAAACAAACAAACAAACAAAACAAAACCAAGATCAGTTGCTTTTAGTGCAGAATTCTATTAGAATTCTATCAGACCTTCAAAGAAGACCTAATACCAATACTCTTTAAACTAGTTTACAAAATATACAAGAATGGAACATTATCTAATTCATTCTATCCAGCATTACTCTGATAGTTATATCACACAAAGACCAAACCAAGAAAGAGAACTTGAGACCAATTTCCCTTATGATATTAATGCAAAAATACTCAATACAATTCTTGCAAAATGAACTCAAGAACACATCAAAATATTCATTCACCATAATCAAGTAAGCTTCATTCCAGGAATGCAGGGATTGTTCAATATATCGAAACCATAAAAGAATCCACTATATAAAGAAACTCATAGGAAAAAAACACCATATGATCATATCATTAGATGATGAAAAAGCCTTTGATAAAATACAATACACCTTCATGTTAAAAGTCTTGGAAAGATCAGGAATTCAAGTTCCATACCTAAACATAATAAAAGCAATATATATCAAATTAATAGCCAATATTGATCTAAATGGAGAAAAACTTTAAATTTTTTCACTAAAATCAGGGACAAGACAAGACAGCATTTTTTAAAAAGGGATAAGGATTTAGCTTAGATGTCCCGATGCCTCTGTAGAATTCCCAAAGGCTGGGGGTTCAATCTTCATCACTACACAGTGAGTTAAAGGTCAGTTTAAGGTACTCAAGACTATGAAAAAGTAAAACGAGGTTAAACGATAAACCTAGCAAATTTCTACTAAGCAATAAATAATTTTTTAATTTTTTTGTCTGAGGCTTTTGTGATATAATTTTCCAAGCTCTTAAGGTCCAACATGACCTGTTTAAACACCATATTCTGCTTCATATGAGAGTGATTTCATATAAGGGTCAGGTAGGATAGAACCCAATGAACTTGCATCTATAGGATTACCTGAACTCAGGCTGTGTTCCAGACTACCATAGCTAAGAGAATGCCACATCCTGGATCCTATATACTGGGACATCCTGGTACTTTTGAGAGATTTTATCTTGACATTAGGCCAGCAGAGGCTTGGTATCCAGTCTGATGTTGACCTGACTATATGAGCTCATTAGGCCTAGAGGAACAGTCTATCTTGTTGTGCTCTAAGGGCCCTATGCCACAGGTCTTTGTCTACCAAAACCCCAAGATTTCTCCAGTCTTTAAACCAGGATTCTGGATGCTGGGAAATTATTACTGCATAATCAGACATTGAACATAATTCTGTGTATAAGAACAATACTTTTATATAATGTACAAAAGATTCCAGTGTGTCTCCAAGGTGACACAGGCCAAGATCAGTGTTGTTAAATGTGGACCCAGACCCCAGCACTGGCCTCAACTTGAACCAAGACTGAAAGAGATATATCCTGAGTCCAAAATGCAGACCCTTAGCACTCATATATTAGAAGAATATCCTAACATCTAAATGTGTATGCACAAACACAGAGTGAAAAAAAAGCAGACAGATAAAACTGAGGGTTTTAATTTTTCTTCCCTGAAAACTCCCAGGAATCTAGAACATTGTGCATAATAGACAAATATTCTACCATTGAGTTACATTTAATGCATATAACTACATTCATCTTCAATAACAATTACAAGTCAGGCTGTATGAAGACACTCAGCTGTGGATTTGGCCATCCCAAAACTGTTACATGAGAATGGCAGACAGAATGTTTTCAAGACTGGGAATGTTTAGCTATCTGAAAGAGAAAAGATATGCAACAGATCACACTGTGAACTAAGGAGAATTTAGGCTGATAAATTTGGATATTAAACTATTATCTGCCTAAAAATGTACAAGTAGAGGCAGCTAGTAATGCCTATCTATCTAGTATTATTTAACAAATCAAATAAATACTATCCTGAAAACCTCCTACACACTAGGTTAAGACATTAACAGGGTCACACTACTTACAGGTACTAAGACAGACATTGAGACTCACTCAATATAGGAGTTACTTTGTTCTGGGTTTTAATGCTAGTTAACCTAGTTTCCAATGTGTTTATAGATGGTTCTTTCACTGTCAGTGTCAGTGATAAAGACCAGGTGATCCATGCAAGATACTATCAAAGGCCAGAAGGCTGAAGATTTGATGCTCCAACATTCGGTAGTATAGGGGCTGTCCGGGTGTACAGTGGTTTCTATAAATTGGCTAAGTTTTAGAAGCTATGCTTAGTGCTTCCCGTAACTTCATGTAATTTAGTCATTCTGGATTTTTGACAGCATTGAAGACCTATAGACTCATAGCCAATCCTGGCTATTTACCTTGAGAAAAAAAGATCTGAGTGGAGGGTTTTCAGCTGACATTCATTCTAAAGCCAAGAAAAAGCCAGGTTCAAAACTAAGTGTTCTAGTCAAAAGAGACGACAGAGATTCTGGCTAGTCAACAAAAAGATGGACTGGGTATTAAGACTATCTTGTACCTCACTGGTACAAAAAGGATTAATTATGCTCTAATTGTATTCTGAGAGAAAAGCTTTATTTTAACAGGAAGGGTAATATGTAGGAGGAGCTAAGGGGGAAGGAGCACCAAGAGGAAAAGATGGAGTAAGGAGAGAAGATGAAGTAGATGAGAAGCTAGGTAATGAGAGAGAGAAAGAGAGAGGGGGCATGGAGGCAGAAGTTCACATGTCTCCACCAGTCTAAGATAGTTTACATAGCTAGGTTGGGTATTAGGTTACACTTCTGATTGAGCATTACCATACTTATAAAGCCTTTGATTAACATTTTTAAAAAAATGTATAAAAGCCAAATGGAAAATGGGGGGCATGGGATAGGGGTTTTCTAGGGAGGGGAAATGGGGAAAGGGATTGGCATCTGAAATGTAAATAAAATATCCAAAAATAAAGTAGAAACAATCAAGAAATCACAAAGGGAGACTACCCTGGAGACAGAAAACCTAGGAAAGAAATCAGGAGTCATAGATGCAAGCATCACCAACAGAATATAAGAGATAGAAGATAGAATCTCAGGTGCAGTAGATATCATAGAAAATATTGATACAATCATCAAAGAAAATGCAAAATTAAAAAATTTCTTAACACAAAACACCCAGGAAATCCAGGACAAAATGAAAAGACAAAACCTTAGGATAATAGGTATAAATGAGAGTGAAGATTCCCAACTTAAAGGACCAATAAATATCTTCAACAAAATCATAGAAGAAAACTTCCCTAAAGAATGAGATGCCCATAAACATACAGAAGTCCATAAAATGCCAAATATACTAGACCAGAAAAGAAATACCTC
Organism: Rhabdomys dilectus; assembly: GCA_019844195.1. Taxonomy (NCBI): domain Eukaryota; kingdom Metazoa; phylum Chordata; class Mammalia; order Rodentia; family Muridae; genus Rhabdomys; species Rhabdomys dilectus. The sequence continues at coordinate 50,183 of JADRCG010008507.1, forward strand.
CTGTTACATGATAATCAAAATACTAAGTGCACAAAACAAAGAAAGAATATTAAATGCAGTAAGGAGGAAAGGCCAAGTAACATATGAAGGCAGACCTATCAAAACTACACTAGACTGCTCACCAGATACCATAAAAGCTAGAAGATGCTAGACAGATGTCATACAGACCCTAAGAGAACACAAATGCCAGCCCAGGTTACTATACCCAACAAAACTCTCAATTAGTATAGATGGTGAAACCAAGATATTCCACAACAAGACCAAATTTACACAATATCTTTCCACAAACCCAGCATTACAAAAGATAATATCAGGAAAGCTTCAATACAAGGAGGGAAATTATATCCTAGAAAGAGCAAGAAAGTAATCTTCTTCCAACAATCTAAAAGAAAATAGCCACATAAAGATAATTTTACCTCTAATAACAAAAATAACAAGAAGCAACAATCACTGTTCCTTAGCATATCTTAACATCAATGGACTCAATTCCCCAATTAAAAGACATAGGCTAAGAGACTAGATATGTAAACAGGACCCAGCATTTTGCTGCACACAGGAAACCCACCTCAGTGACAAAGACAGACTCTACTTTAGAGTAAAAGGGTGAAAAACAATTTTTCAAGCAAATTGTCCTAAGAAACAAGCTGGAGTAGCCATTCTAAAATCTCCAGCCTGAGAACACAAAGGGAGGGACTCATGGCTACACCTGTATAGGTAGTTGAGGTGGCTTTGCAAGGCATCAGTGAAAGTGGATGGCCTTGGTACCTGAAAGTTTGGATTCCCTAGTGTTGGGGAATTGCAAAAGCATGGAGGCAGGTATGAGAGAATGGTGGGAGCACACCCACATAGTAATAGGAGGAGGAGGGATAGGGTAAGAGGTTTGGGGAGGAATGGGAAAGGAGATAACATAGAAAGGTAAATAAATAAAATATCTAATTAAAAAAAACAGATAATGGGTCTGGCAATTGTTGTTGAGCAGTCAAGACTTTCTGTCAAAAATTTATTATGGGGATTTCATATAATCCTCAAGGACAAGGTGGAAGAGTGTCCTGGCCAGCAGGGCATTAAACAGGGGTCTGGGAAGGTCACCTGAAAGAGAAGATGGAGGACAGGTGAACACAAAGAATGGCAATCTGTCTATAGGCTGATCAAATCGAAATTTTTACTTTTTCACACATGGGTTATATACACAAAAAGGTAGGATGTGGAGAAGGGGATGATGCAGGAGCATAGGTGTTCAGGAGTACAGATATCTTCTAGAATAGGGTGTCAGCTGGGTCAAGGTTCAGGGAACAAGACACTATTACTCTGCCTATGATTCACTTGTCCTAATCTAAGTTGGTACTATTCACCAAGGTCACCTATCTACAAGGTCCACGACAATCCAGGCTGGCAAATTTCCACCAAAGGTCTTTGTTTACAATATCTTATAGCTATCTGTTTCAGTGTTTTTCCACACATACCAGAGACTTTGTGTTAGCAGACTGACATATGACTATGGCTGATTTTAGGCCTTCAGTGTATAAAGCTACCCCTGACAGAAGAGGTTCATGAAATTTTAAAAAGATTGGTGAGACATACTGTTATTGAGACAAAGAATGATGCCAACCTGTGAGCTTTCTGAGTGCCCTGACAAGGATGACTGGGGAACCTTGTTGGACATATGTTCCTGACCACCTTTGTTTGACTATATCCCAGATGGGACAAACTGCCTTGCCTCAAGTTTTAGACCTTGTAGAATAGAGAATAAAAAACAAATTATAATGTCTCTTGTATTCTTCTTAAAGGTGTCCAGCTATTAGGACTCAATCATGTACTGGTCTAGAAATCTATCCAATATGGTAAATAACAGTCTACTTTTGGAAAACTGGATCTGGACTTTGTCAGAGAAATATTTGGAAGCTAGCTGTAGCTTGCTATGATTTTAGCATAGCAAGAGATAATGTTGGGACAGGATCTGGATTTCAAACAAGGGTTAGTGCAAGTTTTAAGGCTTTTTTAATTGTCAAGCTAAAATTGGTTTTGTCTCTTCTACTGTGTTTATTTTAAGTTGCATTGACTGTATAATATATACTATGTATATGTATGTATATATATTATGTATATGTATGTTAGTGTGTTGAAACCTGTCATGTCTGATATGGGGGTCTATCAACCAGCTTTTGTCTCACTGCCCTGAGTATTAAAAAACCTTGATTCTCTGAAAAAAGCTTGAAAGTGCTGAAGGAAGTGAGTTAGGCTTTAAGCAGAAGCAAGAGGGTAGCAGGCTTGATTATTGCTGGTATAACAGCTTTATTTCCATTAATTGCTAGCATCACTGCTTCTGCAATAGCATTGACACAAGGAGTTAAGACAGCTATTTTTGTTAACCATCTAGCAAAAAAAGTTACTAATGTATTGAAGGATTTATATAGGCATCTGGAACAACAAATTATGCTCTATAACCCATTCAAATTATCTGAAGGAGGTTCAGGGTACAAGAGTTAGAATCCATCCCAAGTGTCATGACAAATATTATTGGAGTAATGTTACTTTTGAAATTCACAATGCAATATTGTCATTATAATTAGAAAAAATTCAAAGACAACTGTAGGATGTTGGCATAATCTTAACACCTCTCTGGGTGTATTAACTTTGCATAATGAGATTAGGAATTTAAAGAATGTTGCTCTGTTGAGCTTTGATGCTGCAGAAAGTCCCAATAAAATTAACCATGGTCTGAGCTCAGTATTTTCATTTTGGACAAACCTCAGGAATGGCATATCAGGCTAGCCCTTCTTGTCCTGGGAATACTTTTATTTCTACCTATCATGTTAAAGCTTATTTTCAACAACATCAACAGGTTGGCAGCCAAAGTAGACAAATTAAACCTAAAAATGGACCCCCAGAAAACTTTATTAAATTAACAGACTGGCAAGGCAAGGATAGATAAGATTCTGCACAGAACCTTACCAACCTAAGACAGAAGTGCATTGCTTTTGATAATCATATTCCATGATGAGTAAGGAAGGCATTTTTTTTCAGAACAACCTAAGACAGGCTCAGTCTTGTTAATGAAATAAAAAAGGGGGAGAGATGAGCCTTTGGGGCTGCTTGGCAAAAAGCTGACATGGGCCAAGGAGAAGAAAAGGGACTGCTTGACAGGAATATGACTTTTGCCAAGGACAAGGAAATAGGCTTCAAGCATGAATCTGACATTTAATTAGAACAAACAAGTAATTTCAGGTAGGAGTTTAAGTTGTAGATTACAACAATAAGTAATCTCAGGCAGGAATCTCAATATTAGGCTAGAACAAAGAAGTAATTTCAGACAGGAATCTAAATTTTAGACTAAAACAAGGAAGTAGGCTTCAGACATGAAAATGTCCTAGGGCTAGAATAGGGAAGTAGGTTCAGATACTTTGGCTATCCTGATAAGCCTTTAGAAACAATGATCATGGGAATAGTCATGTAACTGGGTTTAATGCCTTGCTTTTTTTTTTTTTGACTATTTGTGTTTATTGTATTGCTTGTTCCTCAACTATTTGCGTCTATTGTATTGCTAGACCCTCAACCTAGAACTGACCTTACTACATGCATGTAATCAGAATGGTATAAAAGCATAAAGAAAGAGGGGGTATACGATAGGGAGTTCTAGAAAGAGAAAATGGGAAAAGGGAATGACATCTGTACTGTAAATAAATAAAATATCCAATAAAAATATGTGTAAGCAAAGAAATTAAAATTTTATAAACCTAATTATTTAAATATAAAAAAGACACATCATAAGAATCCAAGCAAGTTTATGCAACTAGACAAGTGTCCCTTTAGCAGTAAAGGACTGAAAAGCATCTGAAGTAGCTCTCAGAACAGATGTTGACATCTGACACAATGCATCTACTCCAAGCTGGGCTATGGTCAGTGCTTCTCATGTGACTCAGGAGGCCTGCACCCATCATTACTCTAAAAAAATTAGAGAACATATGTGTAAGAATGGATAGTTAAACAGACAATACCAGGACAAAACTGAGGTAGGAAGGCAACAACCATGATAATAATGTCCAAAATATGAAGATTGTGTTTCAGTCAGAAAGGTTAGCTGTAGTAGGTATTACTTAGCATAGCTCTATTTATTTTATTTACAGTTGTTTGAATATTCTACAAACACAAAATTCAAGTCTTTGAATACCAATATGATGTTCATGTTTCCTTTTATTTCATACATCAGATTTCTTTAGTTGCCTTAGTAAGAACTCTTGATGCACAAACATGTGGACCTTACTTCAGCACTCCAAAACCCATATAAATTACTAAGCATGACTGTGCATATTTTACAATCTTACTGCTGTCTGTGAGAAATACCTCTGAAGACATTGTAGAGGTATTTTATATTTAGTATACAAAAATATAAAAATGTACCCTTTACACACCAATGCAAATGTTCTTTGTCCCAGTATTTAAGTGGGAGATATCTGATTTAGATCTATGCTGGCAGATGAGAAGGAACTGGAAAGGGAAAAATGCACACCAATCAAACATCTCATCATTTTGTGCAAGTTTTAGACTTCAGTAACACCAGTCTAAATTATTACTCCTAAGAATTAGAAATAAGCTCAACTAAACCTACAGTGAAAATTCCAAATCCAGCTCGACCAGAGGCCAGTGATATTAGAGTGTCAGGCTATCAAGTCCTAGTCTAAATTATCCATGATTCCTGAAACACGCTTTCCTGAGCATTTTACCAGAAGACCAGCATGTCTTCTGGTCCCAACATCTCAGACTGTGTCTTGTTGAGCTAAAAGCATTACTGTGCTCTGAACCATTTTTAACAGCTTCATATTATTTAGCAAGTGCATATCAGTGCTGAGAGAAAGAAAAATGGAACTTTTTTCAATTACTTGATCAACCTCACTGGACACAGCTTCAGAATGTTCACAACTGAATAAACTGACTCAAACTCAGGAAGAATTTTCAAATATAACAAGAAGTACAAGCATGACAAATTGTCTCCTCCTCCAATGGCAGTACTAGTTACTTAGAAGGATTTGCCTATGGAACTTTATTTAGTATCTTTCCTTAACAGCAGAGTTGCCAGAACTTGATTTATGCTGTCACCTAGTCTTCAGTGATTACATAGAGTAGATAAGCTACTATCCTGAGAAATGACCACACTCTGCTCTTATGTGTCACCAATCAGATTATGAATAGAGAAATAATTATATGCAAAGTGAAAAGTCACCAAATACCTTTATCAGGCAAAATAACAGTGACAACAGAGGGACTATTTGAGTAAAGGGTTCCAGGGTATGCTTCCCTGAAGTTGTGACTTTTGTGTGGGAACCAGAAGAAATAAAGATGAGTCTTATGACCGTTAAGGTACTTTGCTTTTAATTCCTTATTTCTTTCCATTTCCACACAGTTTCCTGCTCAACTCCTAAGTATAAATACATATTGTTTGACAATAATTTCAAACTCTCCATATTATCTACAGATTTTTGTACTCTTGTAGATTTCCAACTGATTAAGAGACCATATTTCTTATAGCTACAGTAATAAAAAAAAATGCTTGGAGGCACCTAACAGTTTTCTAACTCTTTAAGGCATTCATTTAAAAAAAAATGAAGTTGCATTTTCACACAAAAATGAGCTCTTACTGAGGAGAAATAAATACAGACTGGAGTAAATTGTCCTCAGAAATTCTCCACCAAGTAACTGATTCGGACACATACAGACACCTTCAGCCTACCTTCGTGCTTGGTAGGATAAGAGAAAGAATTGTGGTTAAAAAGGGAATAGCAACTCCACAGAAAAACCAACAGGATCAACTAACCTGAACCCTTGAGTCTCTCAGAGTACAAACTACCAAACAATAAACATACATGAGCTGAACTTAGAACTCCCCACACATATGTAGAAGATGTGCAACATGGTCTTCATGTTGAACACAAAACTGGAGTGAGAGTTATCCCAAATCTGTTGCCTGTAATTGGATATGTTCCTGTATCTGGACTAACTTGCCTGGCTGCAATGGGAGAGGTCATGCCTAGTATAGTAGAGACTTGAAGTGCCACAGTGAAATGACAGCCTGAAGGGAGCACTTACTGAGAGAAGAAGGGGAAAGACATCAGGGGGATGGAGTTTGGGAAGAAGTGACTTGAAGAGGGACAGTGAGCAGGATGCAATATAAATCAAAAGTTAAATTAAATTTTAAAATATGAAGGCCAATGACTGAGCTGAGGAATAGACTACTTACACAGACTGCTTAACACCATAGTATTGATTCTCAACACACAGAAGAAAATCAAAATTGAAAATAAATACTCAAAAGTAATATATATGCATATATATATATCAAATTAATCTTGAAATATGTCCAGAGTTACAAGCAGATTTCCAAAAATGTCACTATGTTGAAGGTGTTAGTCATGTCCCTATTGCATTTCTAGTTTCAAATTAAAAAGTAACTATGTTTTGCTTGTGTTTGTTTGTTTGTTTGTTTGTTTAGACCAATTCTCCTTATTTTATACCTCTGACAATCCTTTAAATCAATATATAAACCAGGCTGGCCTTGACCTAGGACAACTATCTGCCTCCCAAAGGCTGGATTTAAAACACATGCTACCATGTCCAACCTGAATTCTTAAAAGAAATGTTATATAGCAAGAGAAAGAAAGTAAATTAGTAAGGAATACAAAATCTGCTCATCATTTCATAACTAAATGAAGGTGAAACAAAAAAAAATGAACTGACATTACAAGTATCTGACTACAAAAGTAAATTCAAAAATTAATACCATTATATTTTTTACCTACTTTCCTTACTAATAAAAGGTTATAACTGTGAAGGAGGAAATTATAAGATCATAAAACAATACTTTAATGTCCTACCCACAATGAGCATGTTGAAGGAGCAGAATCTGTTCAGATATTACTTCTATGAGCATTGTACTCAGATTTCCTTCACCCAATATAAATTCTGCTATTCACAGAGTAAGACCCTGGACCTCTCTTGGGGTACCTTGCTCTTATGCAAAACTGGTTAACAGAGATATAAATCACATGTCAGCAGGAGCGTTTCTTCCCGTGAAGATCCATTCTAATGTCTCTTTCTCATATCCAGGATATACTGTTGTTTTTAAACACACATTCACTACCTTTTCCTTGGTAAATGAACCTTTATCTGTGTACCTATATTAAAATTCCGAGTCCTCTATCACCAAGTGTACTACTGATGGACAGACATTCTCTAAGTCATCCTTAGTCATCCCTAAAATTAGCTTAATCATAGCCATGATTCTTGTTCAAAACATCACAATTCCATCATTTAGTTGGTTTCTACTGAAACTTTCACAATTCGCCACCCTTTAAAGAACAGATACACAGGGATTCATAGAGAAATGTGCTTTATCTACAAGAATGGAACTAATCACACTTTTGAGCACAACAGAGTACTAACATAAAGTTATTAAAAAGGATCAATTGTCTTGACATTTCCTGCCTGTTATGGCTAAGACCTAGAAGGGGATAACAATCAATGAAGTACAAAGTCCTTAGTGACAGCTACAAAATAAGGGATGGGCTGAATCACTTGATGATGAAAACAAGACATATACTTCTAAATCAAATACTTGAAATCAATTAAAAAAGCAAGTATTAGAGATTAGATACAACACTCCTCAAGAAGAATGAATAAACTTGAGATAAGTTTAAACTTGTATTTGTAAAAGGTTACAAGTGAGTTAAATTGTCTTCAGCTTTTAACTATTTATGACTGCTTTTATCAGTCTGCAAGAATTCCTAGTGAAGGCCACCAAAAGACATTTTTACTGGATATTTTCTTTATTTACATTGAAAGGTTTTCCCCATTTTCAGTTTCCCCTACAAAAACCCACTATCCCCTTCCCCTCCCCATACTTCTATGAGGGTGCTCTCCCACTCACCTGTTGTGGTCCCAGCTGCCCCACATTAAGTGCCAAAAATGTTGTGAGCCGCTCTGGCCCAAGTTTGGGGGCCAAAATGTTGGGGACCGCTCTGTCAGTGTTGGAACCTGCACTGCCAAAAGCCTTGGGGACTAACTTGTTAGCCCACACTGCTCCAAGCAGCTCTGGTCTGTGGGTCAGGGTTCAGCAAGAGACAGAGTGAGGACTGATTCAAAGAATGGAGACCAGACAGAGTGTGATTCTATCCTGTTTATTCTTCAGTCTCTGTTCTTAATCCAAGTCCCAAGTCTTGAGTTCCTAGTCCCTAGTTCCTAGTCCCTAGTGCCTCCAAGTTCCAAGTTACTTCTTCCAAGTGCTAAGTGCCTAATGTCTAATACCTAATACCTAACTAACTTCTTCTGAGTTCTCTAGTCCAAGTGTTTTCTTCCTAATGCCTAATTCCTACTCCAAGTGTCAAGTTCCTAATACCTAATTCTCTGTTCCAAGTTGTACTCTGTCGAGTAATCTGTTGTCTGGTTCTCTGATCTCTCTTCTGTCTGCCTCTTGCCTTTTATATGTCTCACTTCTAAACCACGCCTCTAAGTCATGCCCTTAAGTCATGCCCTTAGGTCATATTTCTAAATCGGATCTCTAAATCTCACCTTTAAGTCTCAGCTCTAAATCACACCTTTATGTCTCACACACCCAAGGGAAGATCCTGGGTATCTAAAGCAAGATGTTATCAGAGTGTGCTCAGCTGTTGTAAGTTAATGTAATCAAGTCTCTTATGCAGGCATATGGCTCAAGATGGCTGCAAGGATGATATCCTTCTTCTGCCGGCTCCCCACACTCATCCACTCCTATTTCACTGCCACAATATTTCCCTACTCTGGGGCACTGAGCCTCCAAAGGACCAAGAGCCCCACCTCCCTTTGATGCAAAATAAAGCCATTCTCTGCTATTTATGCAGCTGGAGCCATGGGTTCCTCCATGTGTATTCTTTGGCTGGTGGTTTTGGCCCTGGAGACTTTAAGGAACATCTGGTTGGTTGATATTGTTGTTCTTTCTATGGTTATTGCAAACTCCTTCAGCTCCTTCAATCCTTTCTCTAACTCTTCCAATGAGGACCCTGTGCTCAGTCCAGTGGTTTGCTGTGAGCATCCACCTCTGAATTTGTCAGGCTCAGAAATAGCCTCTCAGGAGTCAGCTTGTGTCAGGCTCTTGTCAACAAGCACTTCTTGGCATCCACAATAGTGTCTGAGTTTGGTGACTGTATATGAAATGGATCCCTAGGTGGGGCAATCTTTGGATGACCTTTCCTTCAATCTGTACTTCACACTTTGCATATTTCCTCATATGAGTAGTTGGTTCCCCATTCAAAGAAGGACACTTTCTTCTTCTTGAGCTTCAGATGTCTGTAAATTTGTTGGGTAGTCCAAACTTTTGAGCTAACATCCACTTATCAGTGAGTGAATACCATACATCTTCTGTTGAGATTGGGTTACCTCACTCAGGATGATATTTTCTAGCTCCATCAACTCACCTAAGAATTTCATAAAGTCATTGATTTCAATAGCTGAGTAGTATTCCATTGTGTAAACGTATCACATTTTTTTTGTATCCATTCCTCTGTTGAAGGACATCTGGGTTATTTCCAGCTTCTGGCTATCATAAATAAGGCTGCCATGAACATAATGGAGCATGTGCCCTTGTTACATGTTGGAGCATCTTTTGTGTGTATGTTCAAGAGTTGTATAACTGGATCCTCAGGTAGTACTATGTCCAGTTTACTGAGGAACATCCAGACTGATTTCTACAATGATTGTACCAGCTTTCAATCCCAACAACAAAAGAGAAGTGTTCCTCTTTCTTTATGTCCATGCCAGCATCTGCTGTCACCTGAATTTTTTATCTTAGCCATTCTGACTGGTGTAAGGCGGAATCTCATGATTGTTTTAATTTTGATTTCTCTGATGACTAAGGTTGTTGAACATATATCTTTAGGTGCTTCTCAGCCATTCAGCATTTCTTATTTAGAAATTCTTTGTTAGGCTCTGTACCTCATTTTTTTCAAAGGGTTATTTCATTCTCTGGAGACTAACTTCTTGAATTCTCTGTATATAATGGATATTAGCCTTCTATCAGGTATAGGGTTAGTAAAAACTATTTTCTCAATCTGTAGGTTGTCATTTTATCCTTTTAAGAGTGTCATTTGCCTTATAGAAGCTTTCAATATTTTGAGGTTCCATTTGACAATTTTTGATGTAAGAGCATAAGCCATTGGTGTTCTGTTCAGAAAAATTTCCCTTGTGCCCATGTGTTCAAAGTTCTTTCTCAATTTCTCTTCTATTAGTTTCAGTATATCTGGTTTTCCGTGGAGTTCTTTTGATCCACTTGAAATTGAGCTTTGTACAAGGAGATAAGAATTGATCTATTTGTTTTATTCTACATGTTGACTATAAACTGAACCAGCACCATTTGTTGAAAATGTTTTTTTTCCCCCACTGGATGGTTTTAACCCCTTTGTCAAAGGTCAAGTGACCACAGGTGTGTGGGTTCACATTTGAGTCTTCAATTCTATTCCATTGATCTACCTGCCTGTCTCTGTATTAAAATCAGGCAAGTTTTGTTTTGTTTTGTTTTGTTTTGTTTTGTTTTGTTTTTCACTATCTCTAGCTGTAACACAGCTTGAGTTCAGGGATGGTGATTCTCCCAGAATTTCCTTTATACTTGAGAATAGTTTTTTCTCTCCTGGGGTTTTTGTTATTCCAAATAAATTTGCAAATTGCTCTTTCTAACTCTATGAAGAATTCAGTTGAAATTTTAATGGGGATTACATTGAGTCTGTAGGTTGCTTTTGTCAAGACAGCCATTTTTACTATCTTAATCTTGCCTATTCATAAGCATGGGAGATCTTTCCATCTTCTGAGATCTTCAATTTTTTTCTTCGGCAACTTGAAGTTCTTGTCATACATATATCTCGCTTGCTTAGTATCATACCAAGATATTTTAAATTATTTGTGACTATTGTAAGGGTGTAATTTCCCTAATTTATTTCTCAGTCCATTTATCCTTTGAGTAGAGGAAGGCTACTGATTTGTTTGAGTTAATATTTTATGTAGCCACTTTGCTGAAGTTTATCATCTGTAGGAGTTCCCTCATGGATGTTTTGGGTCATGTATCTATACTATCATATTATCTCCAAATAGCAGTATCTGGACTTCTTCCTTTCCATTTTGTATCCATTTGATCTCCCTTTTTTGCCTAATTGCTCTGGCTAGTACTCCAAATACTATATTTAGAAGATAGCAGGATAGTTGCCATCTTGTCTTTTCCCTGATTTTAGTGGGATTACTTCAATTTTTTGATGGTGGCTATTGCTTTGCTGTGTATTATTTTTATTATATTTATGTATAGACCTTGAATTCCTGGTCTCTCCAATACTTTTAGCATGAAGAGATGTTATATTGTGTCAAAGGCTTTTTCTTCATCTATTGAGATGATCATGTATCTTCTTTTGCCTTTGAGTTACTTTATACACTGGATTACCTTGATGAATTTCCACCTATTAAAACATCCTTCCATGCCTGGGATTACTCCAACTTGAACATGGTGAGTGACCATTTTGATGTGTTCTTGAATGGGAGTTCCTGTCTCCTTGGATCTTGGGGGTCCAAGTTACTCACAGTGTTGGGGCACATGTTATGGCCAATTTGTACTGTTGTTGTAAATTCTTGTTGTCCATTTTAGTTAAATACTGTCAGAAGCCAGGACCCTAGCCCCTCACCCTCACCCCCTATCTCTCCCCACCTACCACCTCTCCCCACCTGCACAACGTCCCCTGCAGCTTGGCAACCACAAAATCCTGCCTGGCAGCTGCAGGTAGATTCAAAGCAGTGTACCATGTCTTTTGAGAAAAGGAGTTAGATCACCAATTGTTTCAAGGCACAGGCCGAGAAGATTCTGTACTTTCCCACTATACTTTCCCACCACCTGGTCTCTCTTACCCCCTCACCTTGTAAAGCATATTATAAAAAGGCGCCCCGCGCCCAAATATATGACTCTTGACAAGCAACTGCTTCCTTGAGTCCTTTCTCTCTCTCGCCCGTTCTTCTTTTTCAGGTTGGGGTCTCCCTCGCCCTCCCACGAATTACAGGACCCGTGGGTCGGGTCAAAATACTGTTTCATCTTTTACCTATTTTCAATTCTTAGTTTAAATCCATCTCATGTTCCATCTATATATTCTCAGTGCATGGCCTCTTCTTAATTGATATATAGATCCTGAGGATTACACTTATTGATACATTTGTATATGATTTCATGACTAACAAGCTGGTTTATAGTAGCAACTGGTGAGGTGTCCCTTAAGAATAGTGGTTTAGTTGCTACCTGAATTCTATATTTGTTCTACTGATTAGTACATGAAAGATATTAAGTGTATGCTAAACTGTCTACTGATTCTGTACTTGTTCTTGTCTTATTTAATATTTTTATAGTTGAAGTGTCATAAGTGGAGCTTAACTTTCACAGCTTTGAGACACCATCTCATAATATATTTCCTGGTACCTAAACATTATTTTTGTTATTTCCTGATGCTCTTCTCTGATGTTCCTTGAGCTTTAGGCATGGTGTTTTTGTTTGGAGCAAATGTGAATGATCCCCAAGATCAAACTTTCCTTTGGTATTTGTTTAGCTGTGGTATTACATAATGACTTTTCTCAGTTGAAAATATGTTAACTGATAAGGGGTGATCTAAAAATGGAAGTAGAAACAAAAAAGAAATCCCAAACTGAGACGACCCTGGAGAAAAAAAAAAAAAAAAAACCTAAGAAACTGATCAGAAGTCACAGATTCCAGGATCACCAACAGAATACAAGAGATAGAAGAGGGACTCTCAGGTGTAGAAGATATAATGAAAAGCATTGACACACTGTCAAAGAAAATGCAAAATGCAAAAAGAAAACACAGAACATCCAGAAAATCCAGGACACACAATGGAAGAACAAACCTAAGGATAATAGATATAGATAAAAGGAAAGATTGACAACTTAAAAGGGCAGTAAATATCTTCAACAAAATTATAGAAGAAAACTCTTAGCCAGACTAACCAGAGAGCACAGAGACAGTATTCAAATTAATAAAATTAGAACTGAGAAGAGACACATAACAACAAAAATTGGGGACATTACAAAAAATCATCAGATCCCATTACAAAAGCCTATATTCATGGTAAAGTCCTGGAAAGATGAGGAATTCAAGGCCCATACCTAAACATACTAAAAGCAATATACAACAACCCAGTAGCCAACATCAAACTAAATGGACAGAAACTTGAAGCAATCCCACAAAGATCAGGGACTAGACAAGGCTGTCCACTCTCACCCTACCTATTCAATATAGTACTGGAAGTCTTAATCAGAGAAATTAGACAACAAAAGGAAGTCAAAGTGATACAAATAGGAAAGGAAGAGGTCAAAATTTCATTGTTTGCAGATCATATGATAGTATACTTAAGCAGCCCCAAAACTTCCACCAGAAAACTCCTAAACCTGATACATAACTTTAGCAAAGTGGCTGGATATAAAGTTACCTCAAACAAAGTAGCCTTCCTCTACTCAAAGGATAAACAGGCTGAGAATGAAATTAGGGAAATGACACCCTTCACAATAGTCACAAACAATATAAAATATCTTGGTGTGAATCTACCCAAGCAAATAAAAGATCTGTATGACAAGAACTTCAAGTACCTACAGAAAGAAATTGAAGAAGATATCAGAAGATGGAAACAGCATTGAAGACCATGCTCATGAACTGGCTGGATTAATGATTAAAAATGGCCAACTTGCTACAAGCAAGCCACAGATTCAATGCCATCTCCCATCAAAATTCCCACTCAATTCTTCATAGAGATTGAAGAAGCAGTTTGCAAATTTATTTGGAATAACAGAAAAACCCAGGATAGCAAAAACTATTCTCAACAATAAAAAAACTTCTGGTGGAATCACTAACACTCCCCTCAAGCTGTACTATAGAGCAATAGTGATAAAAACTGCATGTTATTGTTATAGAGACAGGCAGGAAGATCAATGAAATAGAATTAAAGACTCCAAAATGAACCCACACCCCTATAGTCACTTGATCTTTGACAAAGGAGATAGAAAGATCTAGTGGAAAAAGGACATCATTTTCAACAAATGGTGCTGGTTCAACTGGAGGTCAGCATGTAGAAGAATGCAAATCTCTCCATTCTTATCTCCTTGTAAAAAGCTCAGGTCCAAGTGGGTCAAAGACCTCCACATAAAATCAGATACACTGAAACTAATAGAAGAGAAAATGGGGAAAACCTCAAACACATAGACACAGGGGGAAAGTTCCTGAACAGAAGACCACTGACTTATGCTCTCAGATCAAGAATTGACAAATGGGACCTCATAAAATTGCAAAGCTTCTGTAAAGCAAAAGACACTGCCAATAGGACAAATCAGCAACCAATACATTGGGAAAAGATCTTTACCAATCCTACATCTGATAGAGGGCTAATATCCAATATATACAAAGAACTCAAGAAATTAGACTCCAGACAACCAAATAACCCTATTAAAAATGGGACACAGAGCTAAACAAAGAATTCTCAAATGAGAAAACTGGAATGTCTGAGAAGCACCTAAAGAAATGCTCAACAGCCTTAGACATCAGGGAAATGCAAATCAAAACAACCCTGAGACACCACCTCACACCAGTCAGAAGGGCTAACATCAAAAACTCAGATGATGGCAGATGCTAGTGAGGATGTGAAGAAAGAAACACTCTTCCATTGTTAGTGGGATTGTAAGCTGGTACAACCACTCTGGAAATCAGTCTCTTGGTTCCTCAGAATATTGGACATAACATTACCTGAGGACCCAGCTATATCACTCCTGGGCATATACCCAAAAACTACTCCAACATATAACAAGGGCATATGCTCCACTATGTTCATAGCAGCCTTTTTTATAATAGCCAGAAACTGGAAAGAACCCAGATGTCCTTCAACAGAGGAATGTATACAGAAAATGCGGTGAATTTACACAATTGAGTACTACTCAACTATTAAAAGCAATGAGTTCATGAAATTATTAGACAAATGGATGGAACTAGAAAATATCATCCTGAGTGAGGTAACAAAATCACAGAAGATCACACATGGAGTGTACTCACTGATAATTGGATATTAGACCAAAAGTTTGAAATACTCAAGATACACCTCACAGATCATGTGAAGCTCATGAAGAAGAAAGACCAATGGGTGGGTGCTTTGGTCATTCTTAGAAAGAGTAACAAAATACTCATGGAAGCAAATATAAAAGACAAAGAGTGGACAGAAACTGAAGGAGGTGCCATCCGGGGGCTGCTCCACCTGGGTGCAGTCAGTCACTAAAGGCAGACACTGATATGGATGCCAGGAAGTCCATGCTGAAAGGATCCTGATACAGCTGTCTCCTTAGAAGTCTGTCAGAGCATATACAGAGGCAGATGCTCACAGCTAATTGATGTGACCAAGGGTTTCCCAATGGAGGAGTTAAACAGAAGACTGAAGAAGCTAAAGGGGTTTGCGGCCACATGGGGAGAGCAACAATACTAACCAATCAGAGCTCCCACAGCCTAAATCATTTGTATATTCAAAGAAGATGTAACATCAACAATTCTCAACCTATTCCACAGAGTAGAAACAGATGTCACGGTGTCAAAACTATTTTACAAGGTCATAGTCCCTGTGATACATTGACCACCAAAAACTCAACAAATAAAGAAAATTTTAAACCAACTTTTCTTATGAACATTGCTGAAAAAATGCTCAATAAAATTCAAACAGAACAAATCCAGCAACACATCACAGGCATCATTCGTCAAAATCAAGTCAGTTTCACCCTATGAATGCAGGGGTGGCTCAATATACAAATATCCATCAAAGTAATCCACCATTTAAACAAACTGAAACAAAAAACGTTAAATTATTATATCATTAGATGCTAAAAAATGGTTTGATAAAATCCAACACCTTTTTATGTTAAATGTATTAGAGAAATCATGAATTCAGAGCACATAACTGAACATAATCAAAGCAATATACAACTAACCAATAGCCACCAATAAACTGAACGAAAAAAAATCATTTCTACTAAAATCAGGGACAAGACAAGGCTGCCCACTCCCTATCTATTCTATTGAGCATTTTTGCAACAATATTCATAAAGGAGATTGGTTTAAAGTTCTCTTTCTTTGTTGGGTCTTTGTGTGGTTTAGGTATGAGCATAATTGTGGCTTCATAGAATTCACTGGGTAATGTTCCTTCTGTTTCTATTTTGTGGAGTAGTTTAAAGATAATTGGTATTAAGTCTTCTTTGAAGGTCTGATAGTACTCTGCACTGAAACCATCCAGTCCCAGGCTTTTTTTGGTGGGGAGACTTTTCATGACTGCTTCTATTTCTTTTGGGGCTATGGAACTGGTTATATTCTTTATCTAGTCCTAATTTAGCTTTGGTACCTGGTATCTGTCTAGAAGAGTGTTCATTTCATGTAGATTTTCCAGTTTTGTTGTGTGCATGCTTTTGTAGTAGGATCTAATGATTTTTTTTAATTTCCTCTTTTTCTGTTGTTTTGTCTACCTTTTCAGTTCTGATTAGTCTGGCTAAGGGTTTATCTATCTTGATGATTTTTCTCAAAGAACCAGCCCCTGGCTTTATTGGTTTTTTTTGTATAGTTCTTTTTGTTTCTAGTTGGTTGATTTCAACCCTGAGTTTGATCATTTTATCCCTTCTTCAGTGTGTTTGCTTGTTTTTGTTCTACAGCTTTCAGTATGTTGTCAAGCTGTTAGTGTATGCTATCTCCAGTTTCTTTCTGTAGACACTTCGTGCTATGAATTTCCCTCTTAGTACTGCTTTTATTGTGTCTCATCAATTTGGTATGATGTGTTTTTATTTTCATTAAATTCTAAAGTCTTTAATTTCTTTCTTTATTTCTTTCCTGACCAAGTTATCATTGTGTAGAGTTTTGTTCAATTTCCCCATGTATGTGGGCTTTCCATTGTTTGTCTTGTTATTGAAGACCAGTTTTAATTCATGATGATCTGATAGGATCCATGGGATTATTTCAATTTTCTTGTATATGTTCAGACCAATTATATGGTCAATTTTGGAAAAGGTACCTACTCAGAGTCAAGCTTCCTCTGAGATCCTGAAATCCTGGTGTGACCAAGTTCCTGAGATCATGTAGTATCAGAGCTCTTGGGCATCAAGCTTCCTCTGACTGTTGTAGGACTGGGTGCAAAGCCTGCACCCAAGGTCTTCTCGGGAGACAGGCTTAGACAAGGAGGAACCTATGCCACTGGCTGGGAAGGTGTTTTTGTGTCCCTGGATTCCAGGAGAAGTAACTGGATTCCAGTTACTTCCATTGTTGGGGTAGATGTTGTGGTCTCCTCACCTGTGATCTTGGGCATGTTAGAGCATCTGGGAGTCAAGGTTCTTCCAGGTATTTTAGCACTTGGTGCAGAGCCAGTGCTCTATTCATTTTCTTTATGATAGACATCATAAGTGAAATGCATTTTGTGTAATGGGTTCTTCAGAGGCTGTGGCACCCAAGCAACACTTTCACATGTTCAAATAAACTGAAATATCATCATTTAAGATGAGTATTAATCACAAATTTTCACTTCTAAACAATAAACTATTTTCAAATGATACCTCCTAAGTCTGCTCCTGTGTGGAGACCGGATTTCTTGAGAGACATCTTAGAGAGTCCACTGAACCCAGAGCAGTAGGTAAGAAGACTCAAACACTGCCTTAAACCCATAGCTGGGTGTGGGGAGTGCTCAGATTCCACCAGGAACTCAAACCCTGCCCCTGTGGAATACTACTCCCCTTTTGCCCCTCTCCCGGATCTGAGGCCTGGTGCAGACCCCTGCCCAGTCTGCTCCTGTATGGACACCAGATTCTTCCTGAGACATCCTAGAGAATCCACTGAACCCAGAGCGGCAGAGGTACCACTGAAACCAGAGTGGCAAAGGAATAACTGATCTCAGAGCAACAGACAGCATGTCCTGAAACATCCTAGAGGAGCCACAGCACTCTGAGCAGTGGACACCTTATCTTGAGTCATCCTAGAGGTACCACTGCACTCAGAGCAGCTGGAGAAGATCTCAGAGACTTCTGGACCTTGGGGATATGACACAAGCATGATAACTGGAAAGGCAGGCTTCAGTCAGAGACAGCAAATACAGGTAGCACTAAAGTTAACCAGATGGTGAAAGGCAAGTGCAATAACATAAGCAACAGAATCTAAAGTTACATCGCATCATCAGAACCCAGTTTCCCGATCACAGCAAGCCCTGAACACCCCATGACACCAGAAAAGCAGGATCCAGAATTAAAATCACTTCTCATGATGATGATAGAGGACTTTAAAAAGGACATAAATAACATGCTCAAAGAATTTAAGGAGAACACAAGTAGACAGATAGAAGCCCTTAAAAAGGAAACACAAAAATTTTTTCATGAACTGTAAGAAAACACAACCAAACAGATGAAGAAATTAAACAAAACCATTCAAGATCTAAAAATGGAAGTAGAAACAATAAAGAAATCACAAACAGAGACTACCCTGGAGATAGAAAACCTAAAAAAAAAAAAAAAGATCAGAAATCATAGACACAAGTATCACCAACAGAATACAAGAGAGCAGAGAGAATCTCATGTGCAGAAGATAGCATGTAAAATATTGACACAACCATCAAAGAAAAGGAAAATTACAAAAAGCTACTAACCCAAAACATACAGGAAATCCAAGACACAATGAGAAGGACAAACCTAAGAATAATAGGTATAGATGAGGGGGAAGACTCCCAACTTAAAGGAACAGTAAATATCTTCAACAAAATTATAGAAAAAAAACTTTCCTAACCTACAGAAAGAGATGTCCATAAATATACAAAAAGCCTACAGAACTCCAAATAGTTTAGCCCAGAAAAGAAATACTTCCCGCCACATGATAATCAAAACATCAAATGTACAAAACAAAGAAAAAATACTAAAAGCAGTAAGGGAAAAAGGTAGAGTAACATATAAAGGCAGACCTATAAGAATTACACCAGACTTCTCACCAGAGACTATAAAAGCCAGAAGATCCTGAACTGATATCATACAAACCCTAAGAGAACACAAATGCCAGCCCAGACTACTGTACCCAGCAAAACTCTCAATCAGTATTGATGGAGAAACCAAAACATTCCATGACAAAACCAAATTTGCAAAATGTCTTACCACAAATCCGCACTTCAAAGGATAATTGGTGAAAAACAAGGAGGGAAACTAAAACCTAGAAAAAGCAAGAAAGTAATCTTCCAACAACCCTAAAAGAAGGTAGCTATAAAAACATAACTCCACTGCCAATACCAAAAATAACAGGAAACAAGATTCATTTTTTCTTAATATCTCTTAATATCAATGGACTCAATTCTCCAATAAAAAGACATAGACTATCAGACTGGATACATAAACACAACCCAGAATTTTGCTGCATACAGGAAACATACTTCTGTGAAAAAGACAAACACTACCTCAGAGTAAAAGGTTGAAAAACAATCTTCCAAGAAAATGGTCCTAAAACAAGTTGGAGTAGTGATTGCAATATCAAATCAAATTGATTTTAAACCATAAGCAATCAAAAAAAGACAAAGAAGGTCACTTCATATTCATCAAAAGAAAAATGTATCAAGAGGAACTTGCAATTCTGAACATCTATGCCCCAAATGCAAGGGCACCCACATACATAGAAGAAACTTTACTAAAGCTTAAAGCATACATTGCACCTCACACAATAATAGTGGGAGACTTCAACACCCCACTCTTAGTAATGGACAGATCATGGAAACAAAAACTAAACCAAGACACAATGAAACTAACAGAAGTTATGAACCAATTGGATTTAACAGACATCTATAAAACATTTCATCCTAAAACAAAAGAATATACCTTTTTCTCAGCACCTCATGGTACCTTCTCCAAAATAGACCATATAATTGGTCACAAAACAGGCCTCAACAGATACAAAAAGATTGAAAAATCCCTTGTACCCTGTCAGACCACCATGGATTAAGACTCATCTTTGATATGGACAAAAACAACAGAAAGCATACATAAACCTGGAAACTGAACAATGCTCTACTCAATAATAACTTGGTCCAGGAAGAAATAAAAAAGAAATTAAAGACTTTTTAGAATTTAATGAAAATGAAGACACATCATACCAAAACTTACTGGACTACATGATAGCAGTACTAAGAGGAAAACTCATAGCTCTTAGTGCCCACAAAAAGAAATTGGAAATAGCATACACTAACAAGTTGACAGTAGACCTGAAAGCATTAGAACAAAAAGAAGCTAATATACCCAAGAGGAGTAGACGGCAGGAAATAATCAAACTCAGGGCTAAAATCAATCAAGATGAAACAAAAAGAACTATACAAAATATGTACAAAACCAGGAGCTGGTTCTTTGAGAAAATCAACAAGATAGACAAATCCTTAGCCAGACCAACCAAAGGGCACAGAGACAGTACTCAAATTAATAAAATCAGAATTGAACAGGGAGACATACCAACAGACACTGAGAAAAGTCAAAAAAAATCATCAGATCCTAGTAGAAAGGCCAATACTCAACAAAATTATAAAATCTGGATGAAATAGACAATTTTCTAGATAGATACCAAGTACCACACTTAAACGAGGAGCAGATAAGCCACCTAAACAGTCCCATAACCCCTAAAGAAGTAGAAGCAGTCACTAAAAGTCTCCCCACCAAAAAAAGTCCGGGGCCAGATGGTTTTAGTGCAGAATTCTACCAGACCTTCCAGGAAGACCTAATACCAATTCTCTTCAAACTATTCCACAGAATAGAAACAGAAGGAACACTACCCAATTAGTTCTACAAAGCTACAATTACACTCATACCAAAGCCTCACAAAGACCCAACAAAGAAAGAGAACTACAGATCAATCTTTCTTATGAATATTGATGCAAAAATACTCAATAAAATTCTTGCAAACCGAATCCAAGAACACATCAAAGCAATTATTCATCCTGATTAATTAGGCTTTATCCCAGAAATGCCGAGAAGGTTTACTATTCAGAAATCCATCAATGTTATCTACTTCATAAATTAACTCAAAGAAAAAAAACCACATGATCATCTCACTAGATACTGAGAAAGCATTTGACAAAATTCAACATCTCTTCATGTTAAAAGTCTTGGAAAGATCAGAAATTCAAGGTCCATACCTAAACATAGTAAAAGCAAGATACAGCAAACTAGTAGCCAACATCAAACTAAATGGAGAGAAACTGGAAGCAATCCCACTAAGATCAGGGACTAGACAAGGCTGTCTACTCACACCCTACCTATTCAACATAGTACTGGAAGTCCTAGATAGAATGATTAGACAACAAAAGGAAGTCAAAGGGATACAAATAGGAAAGAAAGAAGTCAAAATTTCACTATTTGCAGATTATATGATATTATTCTTAAGTGACCCTAAAACTTCCACCAGAGAACTCTTAAACATGATAAACAACTTCAGCAAAGTGGCTGAATATAAAATCAATTCAAACAAATCAGTAGCCTTCCTCTACTCAAAAGATAAACAGGCTGAGAAAGAAATCAGGGAAATGTCATTCTTTACAATAGTTATAAACAATATAAAATATCTTGGAGTAAACCTAACCAAGCAAGTGAAAGATCTATATGACAAGAACATCAAGTCTCTGAAAAAAGAAATAGAAGAAGATCTTACAAGATGGAAAGATCTCCCATGCTCCTGGGTCAGCAGGATTAATTAGTAAAAATTGCCATCTTGCCAAAAGTAATCCACAATTTCAATGTAATCCCCATCAAAACTCAAAATCAATTCTTCATAGAGATAGAAAGAGCAATTTGCAAATTTATTTGAAATAACAAACAACCCAAGATAGTGAGAATTATTATCAACAATAAAGGAACTTCTAGGGGAATCACTGTCCCTGACCTCAAACTATACTACAGAGAAATAGTAATAAAAACTGCATGGTATTGGTACAGAGACAGGCAGGAAGATCAATGGAATAGAATTGAAGATCAAGATATGAGCCCACACATTTATGATCACTAGATCTTTGACAAAGGAACTAAAACCATCCATTAGAAAAAGGACAGCATTTTCAGCAAATGGTGCTGGTTCAACTGGAGATCAACATGTAGAAGAATGCAAATCGATCCATACTTATCTCCTTGTACAAGTGGATAAAGACCTTCACATAAAACCAGATACACTGAAACTAATAGAAGAGAAGGTGGGGAAGACCCTCGAATACCTAGGCACAGGGGAAAAGTTCCTGAACAGAACACCAATGGCTTATGCTCTAAGATCAAGATTTGACAAATGGGACCTCATAAAATTGCAAAGCTTCTGTAAGGTAAAGGACACTGTCAATAAGACAAAATGGCAACCAACAGATTTGGAAAAGATCTTAACCAATCCTACATCTGATAGAGGGCTAATATCCAATATATACAAAGAACTCAAGAAATTATACTCCAGACAACCAAATAAAAATGGGGTTGAGAACTAAACAAAGAATTCTAAACAGAGGAAACTTGAATGGCTGAGAAGACTTTAAGAAATGCTCAACATCCTTAGTCATCAGGGAAATGCAAATCAAAACAATCCTGAGATACCACCTCACACCAGTCAGAATGGCTAAGATCAAAAAATCAGGTGATGGTAGATGCTGGTGAGGATGAGGAGAAAGAGGAACACCCCTCCAATGTTGGTGAGATTGCAAGCTGGTACAACCACTCTGGAAATCAGTCTGGCAGTTCTTCAGAAAACTGGACATAGCATTACCTGAGGATCCAGTATAACACTCCTGGGCATATACCCAGAAGGTGTTTCAACATATAACAAGGACACATGCTCCACTATGTTCATAGTAGCCTTATTTATAATAGCCAGAAGCTGGAAAGAACAGAGATGTCCTTCAACAGAGGAATGGATACAAAAACATGTGGTACATTTACACAATGAAGTATTACTCAGCTATTAAAAATAATGAATTCAAGAAATTTTTAGGTAAATGAATGGAACTAGAAAATATCATCCTGAGTGAGTTTACCCAATCACAAAAGAACAAACATGGTAGTTACTCACTGATAAGTGAATATTAGCCCAAAAACTTGGAATAGCAAAGACTCAACTCACAGACCACATGAAACTCATGAAGAAGCAAGACCAAGTGGGGATGCCTCAGTCCTACTTTTTTAAAAATACTTTTTTATTGGATATTTTATTTACACTTCAGATGCCATCTCCTTTCCACATTTTCCCTCCCTAGAAAACCCCTATCCCATGCCCGCTTTTCCATTTTGCTTTTATACAATTTTTTAAAAATGTTAATCAGAGGCTTTATAAGTATGGTAATGCTCAATCAGAAGTGTAACCTAATACCCAACCTAGCTATGTAAACTATCTTTGACTAGTGGAGACACATGAACTTCTGCCTCCATGCCCTCTCTCTCTTTCTCTCTCTTTTTCTCTCTCATTACCAAGCTTCTCATCTACTTTATCTTCTCCTCTCCTTACTCCATCTTTTACTCTCAGTGCTCCTTCCCCCTTAGCTCCTCCTACATATCACCCTTCCTGTTAAAATAAAACTTTTCTCTCAGAATACAATTAGAGCATAATTATTCCTATTTGTACCAGTGAGGTACAAGATAGTCTTAATACCCACTCCATCCTTTTGTTGACTAACCAGAATCTCTTTCGTTTCTCTTGACTAAAACACTTAGTTTTGAACCTGGCTTTTTCTTGGCTGAAAATCATCCACTCAGATCTTTTCTCTCAAGGTAAATAGCCAGGATTGTCTATGAGACTATAGGTCTTCAATGCCGTCCAAAATCCAGAATGACTAAATTAACTGAAGTTATGGGAAACACTAAGCATAGCTTCTAAAATTTAGCCAATCTATAGAGACCGCTGAACACCTGGACAGCCCCTATACAACCAAACGTTGGAGCATCAAATCTTCAGCCTTCTGGCCCAAACTCATCTGACAGACTTTAGTGCTGTAGAATTATTGAGGGCTGGTTACTCTGTCTAGGCAGATATAATCAGTCAACTATTTTTGCAAGTGTGTCCTTGTCTGGACAGTAATTTGTCTGTAGATGGAGAGAGGCAATTCTTGCCTAGTGGCTGTCTCACCACAACTGGAGTAACTCCAAGGATGCTCAATTTCTTCTTAGAAACCAAGACAGGAAGCTGTCAGGAGCAGACAGGTCTCTAACCAAGATGAACATTAATATAGAAATATTTGTGATGTCAATTCTATGGATTTCTGACGTTCTGAAATCCAACTATCCATGTAAGGTAACCTGGACTGTTGTCTGTTAACACCTCTCAGCTATTTCCAAATAAAATATAGAAAACACCCCAACAATAAACTTAACGTCATGAATTTGCTATAGTCCTTTAACTCACAGGCTAATTATCCCAAATCAGTTAAAAAAGTTAAAGAAGGACTGGGTCTAAGCCTTGTATTCCTAAATGTGTTATATAGGCACAATGCCCATGAGAGTATCAATATTCATTTCACTTTCATATCAATAAGAAGCTTATACCAATGAGAACCTTAAATTTGAAATCCAAGTGAATTTTGTACCATGTAAGAAATTATAACTTCATCTTGATACTAAATTATACAGATTTCTACCAATAGGTTATAGCTATGCCATAAATCCTAGCTAATCCTCCCTGTTCCAACAAAACCACTACTTTTTCCCAGAGAGACAGCCTAATATTAACCACCTTAGTCCCCAAGCCCAGGGAATAGGGGCGCTGACTCTTCATTAACTTCTTCAAGCTGATTACAGGCATTGAGATATTAGAAGAGGGGTGGAAGGAAGAGTAAATTGATAAGCCTCTGATGCTGTGTCTTCACTGCATCCAGCAGGAATTCCTGGACACCGGAGGTTTGAACAGGTCTACTCGATTTCCTTGATGAGTAGATACACCAAGGCTGTGTATTCTGCAATATACAATTCTCTAGACAAGTTTTACTATCAAGAAAAATATTTTTTTTCCTAGAGGGTTGACATTTTTTTAAATATGTTGGTTCTAACAACTTTTTTTTTCCTTTTTATGTAGTTGGTTATAATATTTACATTTAAAATTTTATCCTCTTATCCCAATTTCCCCACCACCCAGGAACCCCTTATCCCATCCCCCTTCTTATATCCCTCTATGAGGCTGTGCCTGCACCTACCCCCAACCCCCCACTACCCCCTCCTCACCCTGAAATTCCCCCCCCCCCATTCTGTGTTTGTTTTTCACGGGACCAAGATTCTCCTCTCCCACCTATGCCCAACAAGTCTGTCCTCCCCTATGTATACCACTAGAATCGTAGGTCCCTCCCTATGTGCTCCCAGGCTGGTGGTTTAGACCCTGGGGGGGGGGGCTCTGGTTGTTTGGTATTGTTGCTTTCCTCTTGGGGTCACAAACCCTTCTTGCCCCTTCAGCCTTCTGTAGTATAATTTCTGAGTTCTTTGTATATCTTGGATATTAGCCCTCTATTGGATGTGGGATTGGTTAAGATCTTTTCCCAATCTGTTGGTTGCCATTTTGTCTTATTGACAATGTCCTTTGCCTTACAGAAGCTTTGCAATTTTATGAGGTCCCATTTGTCAATTCTTGATCTTAGAGTAGAAGCCATTGTTGTTCTGTTCAGAAACTTTTCCCCTGTGCCTAGGTATTCGAGGGTCTTCCCCACCTTCTCTTCTATTAGTTTCAGTGTATCCGGTTTTAAGTGAAGGTCTTTATCCACTTGAATTTAAGCATTGTAAAAAGAGATATGAATGGATTGATTTGCATTTTCTACATGTTGACCTCTAGTTGAACCAGCACCATTTGCTGAAAATGCTGTCCTTTTTCCACTGGATGGTTTTAGCCGATCTAGTGACCATAGGTATGTGGACTCATTTCTGGGTCTTCAATTCTATTCCATTCATCTTCCTGCCTATATTTGTACAAATACCATGAAGTTTTTATTACTATTGCCCTGTAGTATAGTTTGAGGTCTGGGATGGTGATTCCTCCAGAAGTTCTTTTGTTGTTGAAAATAGTTCTCGCCATCCTGGGTTTTTTTGTTGTTCCAAATAAATTTGCAAATTGCTCTTTCTATCTCTATGAAGAATTGATTTGGAATTTTGATGGGGATTGCACTGAATCTATAGATTGCTTTTGGCAAGATGGCCATTTTTACTAAATTAATCCTGCCAATCCAAGAGCATGGGAGATTTTTCTATCTTCTGAGGTCTTCTTCTATTTCTTTCTTCAGAGACTTGAAGTTCTTGTCATACAGATCTTTCACTTGCTTGGTTAGGTTTACTCCAAGATATTTTATATTGGTTGTAACTATTGTGAAGGGTGTCATTACACTAATTTCTTTCTCCGTCTGTTCATATTTTGAGTATCAGAAGGGTACTGATTTGTTTGAGTTGATTTTATATCCAGCCACTTTGCTGAAGTTATTTATCAGGTTTAGGAGGTCTCTGATGGAAATTTTAGGGTCAGTTAATATACTATCATATTATCTGCAAGTAGAGAAATTTTGACTTCTTTCTTTCCCATTTGTATCCCTTTGACTTCCTTTTGTTGTCTAATCGCTCTAGCTAGGACTTCCAGTACTATGTTGAATAGGTAGGGTGTGAGTGGGCAGCCTTGTCTAGTCCCTGATCTTAGTTGGATTGCTTCAAGTTTCTCTCCATTTAGTTTGATGTTGGCTACTGGGTTGCTATATATTGCTTTTACTATGTTTAGGTATGGACCTTGTATTCCTGCTCTTTCCAGGACTTTTAACATGAAGGGATGTTGAATTTTGCCAAATACTTTCTCAGCATCCAGTGAGATGATCATGTGGTTTCTTTCTTTGAGTTTATTTATGTAGTTGATTACATTGATGGATTTTTGAATATTGAACCAACCCTGCATTTCTAGGATAAAACCTACTTGATCATGATGGATGATTGCTTTGATGTGTTCTTGGATTCGGTTTGCGAGAATTTTATTGAGTATTTTTGCATCAATATTCATAAGACAGATTGGTCTGTAGTTCTCTTTCTTTGTTGGGTCTTTGTGAGGCTTTGGTATGAGTGTAATTGTAGCTTCGTAGAACGAATTGAGTATTGTTCCTTCTGTTTCTATTCTGTGGAATAGTTTGAAGAGAATTGGTATTAGGTCTTCCTGGAAGGTCTGGTAGAATTCTGCACTAAAACCATCTGGCCCCGGACTTTTTTTGGTGGGGAGATTTTTAATGACTGCTTCTATTTCTTTAGGGGTTATGCGACTGTTTAGATGGTTTATCTGCTCTTCATTTAACTTTCGTACCTGGTATCTTCTAGAAAACTGTCCATTTCATCCAGATTTTGGAATTTTGTTGAGTATAGGCCTTTGTAGGAGGATCTAATGATTTTTTTAAAATTTCCTTTGTTTCTGTTGTTATGTCTCCCTTTTCAGTTCTGATTTTATTGATTTGAGTGCTGTCTCTGCGCCCTTTGGTTAGTCTGGCTAAGGATTTGTCTATCTTGTTGATTTTCTCAAAAAAACAGCTCCTGGTTTTGTTGATATTTTGTATTGTTCTTTTTGTTTCAACTTGTTGATTTTGGCCCTGAGATTGATTATTTCCTGCCATCTACTCCTCTTGGGTATATTAGCTTCTTTTTGTTCTAATGCTTTCAGGTGTGCTGTCAAGTTGTTAATGTACGCTCTTTCCATTTACTTTTTGTGGGCACTTAGAGCTATGATTTTTACTCTCAGTACTGCTTTCATGGAGTCCCACAAATTTTGATATGAAGTGTCCTCATTTTCATCTAAATCTAAAAAGTCTTTAATTTCTTTCTTTATTTCTTCCTTGACCAGGTTATCATTGAGTAGAGCATTGTTCAGTTTCCACGTGTATGTGGGCTTTCCGTTGTTTTTGTCCATGTCAAAGACGAGTCTTAGTTCATGGTGGTCTGATAGGGTACAAGGGATTATTTCAATCTTTTTGTATCTGTTGAGGCTTGTTTTGTGACCAATGATATGGTCTATTTTGGAGAAGGTACCCTAAGGTTCTGAGAAAAATGTATATTCTTTTGTTTTAGGATGAAATGTTTTATAGATGTCAGTTAAGTCCTATTGGTTCATAACTTCTGTTAGCTTCATTGTGTCTCGGTTCAGTTTCTGTTTCCACGATGTGTCCATAGCTGAGAGTGGGTGTTGAAATCTCCCACTATTATTGTGTGAGGTGCAATGTATGCTTTAAGCTTTAGTAAAGTTTCTTTTATGTATGTGGGTGCCCTTGCATTTGGGGCATAGATGTTCAGAATTGCAAGTTTCTCTTGGCACATTTTTCTTTTGATGAATATGAAGTGACCTTCTTTGTCTTTTTTTGATTACTTTTGGTTGAAAATTGATTTTCTTTGATATTAGTATGCCTACTTCAGCTTGTTTCTTGGGGCCATTTGCTTGGAAAATTGTTTTCCAACCTTTTACTCTGAGGTAGTGTCTGTCTTTTTCACTAAGGTGCGTTTCTTGTATGCAGCAGAATGTTGGGTCATGTTTATGTATCCAGTCTATGTCTTTTTATTGGAGAATCAAGTCCATTGATATTAAGAGATATTAAGGAAAAATGAATCTTGTTTCCTGTTATTTTTGTTATTGGCAGTGGCGTTATGTTTTTATAGCTACCTTCTTTTGTGTTGTTGGAGGATTACTTTCTTGTTTATTCTAGGTTGCAGTTTCCCTCTTTGTGTTGGAGTTTTCCTCCAATTATCTTTTGAAGTATTGGATTTGTGATAAGATATTTTGTAAATTTTGTTTTGTCATGGAATATTTTGGTTTCTCCATCAATATTGATTGAGAGTTTTGCTGGGTAGAACAGTCTGGGCTGGTATTTGTGTTCTCTTAGGGTCTGTATGATATCAGTCTGCGATCTTCTGGCTTTTATAGTCTCTGGTGAGAAGTCTGGTGTAATTCTTATAGGTCTGCCTTTATATGTTACTTTACCTTTTTCTCTTACTGCTTTTAGCATCTTTTCTTTGTTTTGTACATTTAATATTTTGATTATTACATGGTGGGAGGTCTTTCTTTTTTGGACTCGTCTATTTGGAGTTCTGTAAGCTTCTTGTATATTTAAGGTCATCTCTTTCTTTAGGTTAGGGAAGTTTTCCTCTGTAATTTTGTTCAAGATATTTACTGGCCCTTTAAGTTGAGAGTCTTCACCCTCATCTATACCTATTATCCTTATGTTTGGTCTTCTCATTGTATCTTGGATTTCCTGGATGTTTTGTGTTAGGAGCTTTTTGCATTTCACATTTTCTTTGACCATTTTTTCTGTTTTCCATGGTATCTTCTGCGCATGAGATCTCTCTTTTATTTCTTGTACTCTGTTGGTGATGCTTGTGTCTATGACTCCTGATCTTTTTCCTAGGTTTTCTATCTCTAGGGTAGTCTCCCTTTGGGATTTCTTTATTGTTTCTACTTCTATTTTTAGATTTTGGATGGTTTTGTGTAATTCCTTCACCTGTTTGGTTGTGTTTTCTTGTATTTTTTAAGGGCTTCTACCTGTTTACCTGTGTTCTTCTCAAATTCTTTGAGAGTGTTGTCATGTCCTTTTTAAATTCCTCTATCATCATCATGAGAAGTGATTTTAATTCTGAGTCCTGCTTTTCCGGTGTGATATGGTGTTCCGGACTTCCTATGTTGGGGGAACTGGGTTCTGGTGATGCCAAGTAACTTTGGTTTCTATTGTTTACGTTCTTAAGCTTGCCTTTTGCCATTTCATTAGTTGTGCTACTCACCCTCACTGGTTCTGACTGGAGTCTGCCTTTCCAGTTATCTTGGTTGTGTCAGAACTCCTTGGGGTCTGGATGACTCTATGATCCTGAGCTCCAGCTGTTCTGTGTACAGTGGCTCCTCTAGGTTATCTCAGGATATTGTGTCTCCATGGTAGTAGACCAGCTAGGTGTTTGCTGCTCTGAGTGTAGTTGCTTTTCTAGGATGCTTCAGGATATGGTGTCCCCTGCTCTGCAGCTTTGTGGTCTGTGACCTGGTTGCAGTTCTGTGGTTCTTGACCTGGCTAGGATGCCACTGGACACAGTTTCCTCAGGGGAGCAGATCAGCTCTGTGACCGCTCACTGGGGTCCAGGCAAGGGGTGGAAGGGGCATGGTTTTCTGCAGGAGTGGGATCTGTTTGCCAGGTGCACTCTGGGCTCTCCCTGCTGCCAGTTGTGCTTCTGGGACCTAGGGCAGCGAGCAGGTACTCCTACCTGCAGCTCTGTGGTCCATGACCTGGCTAGGATGCTGCTGGTTGCAGTTTCCTCAGGGGAGCAGATCAGCTGTGTGGCTGCTCAGTCCACCAGGGTCCAGGCAAGGGGCGGAAGGGCGCCTCAGTCCTACTTAGAATGAGTAAAAAAAATACTCAAGGGAGCAAATATGGAAACAAAACATGGTACAGAAACTGAAGGAAGAGCCATCTAGAGACCATTCCACCTGGGTATCCATCCCATGTACAGTCCACCTAAGCTAGACACTGATGTGAATGGCTAGAAATACATGCTGTCAAGAACATGATATAGCTGTCTCCTTAGTGGTCTTCCAGAGATTGACACATTCAGAGGACAATGCTCACAGCTAACCACTGATATGATCAAGTCTTTCCCAATGGAGAAGTTAGAGAGAAATCTGAAGGAGCAGAAAGGGTTTGTGACCCCATGAGGAGAGCAACAATACCAATCAACCAGAGCTCCCCAGATTCTAAACCACCAGGCTGGGAGCACATAGGGAGGGACCCCTGGCTCTATCTGTATATGTAGGGGAGGATGGCCTTGTCAGGCATAGATGGGAGAGGATATTCTTGGTCCCATGAAAAACAAACACAGAGTTGGGGAAAATGTGAGGGTGGGGAGGGGGTAGTGGGCGTGGGAGGTAGGTGTGGGCAGAGCCTCATAGAAGCACAAGGAGGGGGGATGGGATAGGAGGTTTCTGGGTGTTGGGGTTAAGGTCTGAAATGTAAATATAATACCCAATAAAACAAAATTTTAATAAAAAAAATGATACTCCTAGGAAAGAGTCTATCAGTTATCTTCTTTTTTTTTAAATTGGGTATTATATTTACATTTCAGATTTTATCCCCTTACCCCACTTTCCCCCACCATCCAGAAATAACAATTTATGTGTATATATGTATATGTACACATACACACACACACACATATATATTCCACTTGAGTAATTCATAATTTTCAGTTTTTTCATGTGCTGATAATTAGGATGTCTGGAGGTTAGTGATTTACAGTGTGACAAAGTTCTAACATAATTTTTGGAGAAAAAAGATCATTATATATTGCATATGTATAGTGAGAGAGAGTGAAAGCAAGAGAGAGCAAGATAGCATGCATGCATAAGAGAGAGAGAGAGTGTGTGTGTGTTTGTGTGTGTGTGTGTGTGTGTGTGTGTGTGTGTGTGTGTGTGAGAGAGAGAGAGAGAGAGAGAGAGAGATAATTGATCATGGTAGAATTCACCATGGTTTATACCTAAGAACTTCCTGGAGTCAAGAAGAAAATTCTAACTAGGTTATCATTTGAACATTGTAGAATGAAGTTCATCCTGTGTTACATTATGCTAATGTTCCACAAAAGGAAATTAAATTCAAATGTTTGAAATAGCTAAATTCCTTCAAATTTTTATTTTATTTTTATATCTTTAAAAAATTGCCTCTCAAAAGAAACAAAAAGACAAACAAAAACAAAAAGGTTGTGTTTTAAGAAAAAATGAAATAATATAAAAATTAAAAATTGATTAATCCAAACCCAGAAGAAATTTTTGGCCAAACTGTAGAATCTGTGTGAGGTTATATGATAGAAATATCAAGCTTATCATATCATTAATCTAAAATAGGGATTCCGAAATAAGGTAATGTTTGCTGTGGTGATGATTACCTTGAGATTTCTTTGTCAAACATTTTTATGTATAAAATTCTACTTTCTTTTCAATTCAATAAAAACTTTTTCTATGTTATCATTTTCACTTTAAAAATACATTTTTATTATTTATATATGATTCCTCTTGTCCAAAAATCTCTTCTTCCTCTCAATCCAATAAAAACCTTTTCTATGTTATAACCTTCACTTTAAAAATACATTTTCATCATTTATATGTGGTTAATGAATATATTTTTATAGAATATAATTCACTTATGAATACTGAGCATAAAATATTTTTAGGTGATGATATAAATTAAATGATGTTTCAAATTCATTTTACATTTAAAAGATATCATGTAAGACTTTAAGGAAATATTATTTAATATCAAGGTCTCACATTGCTCTCTGTTGCTTATGACTGTTTTCCTTTTTTGCTATTGATTTATTCACTTTACACTATTATCATTGCTCCCATTTCTTACACCCACATCACAAAACTCCTTGCCCCATTCCTTCCACCTCTTCTACTCAGAGAATGTAGAGTTCCCATTTTTTTATCCTTCCAATATACACTCTCTGAGCTGCATCCAATGTTTGCCTGATGGTCTCTGCATCTGTTCTAATTAGTTGCTGGTCTGAGTGTCTCAGTGGACAGTTTTCCTAGGCTTTTGTCAGCAAGTGTAAGAGAGTGTCATTAATCATGTCATGAACTGATGTAAAGGCTTTGTAGTCATTCCTTTAAACCCTCTTCCATACATGAGCTACATTTCTTGTAGACAAGATAAACTGTGTTAAAACTTTTGTGATGGCTAGATGTCAATATTGCCCAACTTGAGGTCCAACCAGTCTATGCATGTTAGCCTCTTAAGGTTACACATGTCTCCTTCGAAGAGTCTCTGATAAGGTCTCCCACAAAGACTTTTTAGAGCCTCCCACATACCCTGACTCTGGAATATCCAACAGATTCTCCCACAGAGAATGTTGTAGAATGGACAATTGAACTCTGTGCTTTTCTAGCTCTAAAGGCTACAAAATTGGTGGTAGATTATATTATTATTGTTCCCAAAATACTGGATTCCACAAGATTTAGATGTATTTTTGCATGTGATTTCTGCATCTACAAGGTGGTAGGATTGTGTGGTTAAAATAGGAATAATTATACCTTACCAAAAATAATTTTAACTACTCTCACTACAAATCAGATGGGATGTCATATTCATCATGCTATTTGTCTTTCCTGGTGCCACAGGTACAAAATCTCAAATCACTATTTTGTTACCTTTTGTAGTTTGTTTGAATTTTATTTTAAGAATTTTTTTCATTTTTGTTCCTTGATTTTTTTTCTTTTCTTGAGTGTGTGTGTGTGTGTGTGTGTGTGTGTGTGTGTGTGTGTGTGTGTGTGTGTATGTACGTATATATTCTTTCATATTAAGTTATTTGCAAAAGAAAAATTACAACTGTTAAATTTTGTAGCCTGGAAATTTGCAAATCCTTCTCTTGATTACAAGGGGTGGTCTGTGAAAGCACATATTTTCATTGCAAAGTCACTCAGGCAGAGTCAACCCATAGAATTCTGTGAGTTTCCACTGACTGGATTTCTAACTTGAACATAACATTACCTACTAGGCAAAAATTAACTGTTGATATCCTTAAATGTTTCTATTGTAGTTCGCAAATAATAAACACAAAGACCTGATCTGATCATAGGTACATGTAAGCATTAGAACTGGGCAGATATCCATAACTTCTAAACCTCTTATATATTGTTCAGCCAGTGGGAACATGTTTTTGTAGTTTGAGCTCTGCTTTAGACTTATTTGTTCCATGTACTTCCTTATGGCAATTGCATTTATGTCCTTCTAATTATAACTTCTTCTCAACCTGGGACATGGCCTCCTCTTTCAAACCTTACTTCTCATTAGCCTGGATCTCCATAGTTGAATATGAAGTCAATCATTCCTATTAGTTCTGCCTA
Source organism: Rhabdomys dilectus (assembly GCA_019844195.1). NCBI lineage: Eukaryota > Metazoa > Chordata > Mammalia > Rodentia > Muridae > Rhabdomys > Rhabdomys dilectus. The sequence continues at coordinate 84,075 of JADRCG010008507.1, forward strand.
GTCTTAGGTCAAATCATTTATTTATTAACAATACAGATGATAGAAAACAAATTTTAGATTGCTCTGAGCCCATAGTTTCTAAAGTATTTTATCAACTGAAAATAAGACTGAAATCTAGGCAAAGGAAACAGCATTCAATCATTCTTCTCACCATCTTAAATAACCCTAAGTCTATAATCAATTTAAGATTCCCTGCAATAGGAGAGTCATGAATCCTCTAACCCATTGGAGTTTTATCCTACCTGGATATGTGGATGGTAGCATAGTTATACTGTAGCTCACAGCTTATTTTAACTTTAGATGTGAATATATATCACATTTGATTTTATAGGATTAAGAGCTCAGACAGAATTTTTTCTAATTTCATGCATATTTTTGTACATTTAATAATCCCAGTATATTTAAAATCTGAGTAATTCACAATTATATAAGAAGAACACAATTTTTACATTCTTATTTTAGGACATCTACATGTTTGCCTTATAAATACAATATGCTTAAAAATAGTTAACCAAAAATTAATATGCTAGACTCTAGTCTTTGTTTGGGATATACTCAATTTTGGTATTTTTGCATTGAGGTTAGGCTTTGTGAATCTTTCTACAATCTTTCTAAGAAATCAGAATGCTGCTTTCCAAAATATCTGTAAAATTTTACACTATTACCAACAATGGAGAAATATTCTACTTGATATTCTTCCTTAAGAATATGAGCTGTCAGTCCTGTTTTTTAATCTAACCATTCTGAAATGACATAATGACATTTCAGAATTATGTTTTATTTGCATTTTCTGATGCTGATAAGAAAATTTCTTTTTCTGTTTTTCCCTTTGCAACTCAGCTTTCAAAAGCCTTTTTTTCAGTGTAGGTTTGTACATTAATGTAAAATTGGGGCTATTTATTAATTGTTGATTTGGGACCTGGTTAATTGAAGCTTATAAAGGGAAAGCATGAGTTTTTCTGAAAAAAATAGAATTGGCTCTACAGGCATATTGAGAATCAATTATTACAATAGCAGGAGTGATCAGATGTGGTGGAATAATGGAAAGAGTAAAAGAATAGGCCACTAGAATGGTAGCATGTGGTGTTGGTGTACATATGTAATGCTATGACAAGCTCCTCATGTTTGTAAGCATGGTCCTAGAGAAGATTATAACTAATTAAAGATATGGAGGGTGAGCTGACCATTGCAATCATTTATGGTTTTGACTGATCAGGTCTGTTGAGATGCCTATGCAATTTAGGTTTAATCTAAACAGAAGGAAGCTGATTTGTATATAAACATTTGTTCCAGTTGCAGAGGATACTTTAAAACATCTCCATGATTTAAGAGTGGTGGAGCTGGACCAGATTCAATTCAAGCTTCAAGCCTTCACTCATACACTGTAGTCTCTATTTTCCAGGTTACAAGGATAGAAGCTAGAACACAAACAGATCCATAAATTAATTTAAGATAAATCTGGAAACATCAATGCACAAAGGCAACTAGAGACCCTGCACCAAGACTTAAATATTTACAACTCTTTTTGGTGCCTAATGTGTCTTTGAACCCACAATAGTGACATTCCAGTTTCCATGCTCAACCCATTTTCTATAATTTCTCTTTCGAGTAAATGAAGTGTGTTGAAAAAAAAAAAGTATGTAGTAATATAAAAAATTAAATAAATAAAAATGGATTGCTTAATTTACTATAAAGAAATAGTAACCTTCATAGCCATTACCTTACATTTGTATAATCTTTATCTTTGATGCAGAACTGAAATTATATTTTCTTAACTTGGCACAGAATATATATTAATATTGTTTAAGGTTTCATTGGTATAAATCATTAAATAATAATATAAATTATAAATATTTTTGTTACTCTTAGGGATTATGCATACAACATTTAGCAATACAAACATTACATTTAGCTAATCCTTCTAATAGCTGTTATAATAAAACCATTTAGCATGATTAAGTAATACAATCTAGTTCTCAAAAATATACTCAAGGTCATAATAGATTCTGATTTATTTACAATAGTGCTTTGAAGATTATTCATGTGATAAAAATGTTCAACAATTAAATTATGCTATAAATAGTTTTCAAACATGTCAAAGATTCATAAAATATGACATTTAAAATAATTTCACTATTAATAGATTTTTCTGATTAGAAGATAACTCTGCTCATTTTGGTCCCCACATTCCACTTTCAGAAAAAAAATTAAAATACCTTCATGTTAATTTGCTTTAATTTTGACATGGTATTCACTAAACAGAAATGTCCTAATTTTACTCTCAGACAGAATAATGTCCAAAGAGAAAATATAGACACAAATACTAGTATCTGCCAAAACAGGGTAAGCTGGTCGTTCATAATTTCTAGTTCACTTGATGTTTTTTAGATGTTCCAATGGTATAAGAAATTTTGAAAACTCTCCAGACAACCATCTGTTACTACCAATTCTACAAATTTTCAAAGTTCTTTGTTCTTCCTAAATTTTCAGTAATACTTAATTCCTTCTCCAATCTCTGACTCCATTGAAGACTCCATTGAAGACACACATGTGCCTTAATTTATAGTTACCTTTTATCAGCACTAATGATGAGTAAATATCTACTGAGTAATCTTTTATAATCTACCATCCTATAAATAATTCTGAGTTGCTACTTCCTATGTTCCATCTGAGCTAGTGTCTTCTCTTCTCTCCAAGTGTATCCCTTTCCTTGGGCTCTCTCAGTTCTCAACACCAGGAACTCCTCACCCCACTCGTTATCTCATGCCCAACTATTATCTGTCTGCATCTGTATTCAAAAATTAGTTTCAAATTAAGCACTAAGTACACATTGTAAATGCATATTTGTTTTGTCTTTCCTGGGAGCAACAAGTCATTGGGTAACAAGATACAATATCTAAAGAAAATGTACCATGCTTAGTACATTCAATGTTAATTATATATTGTACTTTTTTACTTTTGTTTTCTTTTGTTTTTTGAGCAGGAAGAGAATCTCACTATGCATCAATGGTTAGCCTATAATTAACAATGTAGAACTTCTGCTGTCAACCTCACAGATATCTTCCTACATCATTCTCCTGGATGCCAAGATTAAATATTTGTGCCAAGATATCCACCACTTACAAGATTTCTGTGAATTGACTAGGACTAGACATCCACTCATTCTGATCATCACTGATGAAGACCACCTCTTCTGCTCCTAATTTTCCACAGATACCTATAGACTTTCTGTGGAGTTCAGAATTAATGGGTTTTCTCCATTGAATTTCCAATGCGCATTGGTGTCATCCTAGTTTATCTTTCAAGCTTTTAAGACACTTCCTGTACCAAAGTATACAATAGAGTTTTTACATAAGCTCAGTTAACATGTAGATGGTGTCATGTCATGAACTCACTGAAATATTGTTCTCATACTTTTCCTCTTGATTCAGGGGCAAGGAGAACTTTTTAGTCTGGTGTAGAAAACTCTAGTTGATTGTTCTTTTTGATGCCTTATATAATGATTTTATATTATTTGATTCAGTTTATACTGCATTGCTCTTAATATTCCAAAACTCAACATACCTTGTGAATTTTTAAACTATTATATTTTTAGAAACAAATACCTTCTCAAAATTATCTTTAAATTTTATTTATTCATTTTTCTAGAGATCTTCCAAATAAATGGGATTAATACTATACTATATTCATTTCAAGACTTTCACAATGTCTGGGTTAATATGAATAATCTAAATTTATATTGTTGAGCAAAGTTTACAAATCATCATTTGGGTTCTGGTCTGGACTGGAGCACTGAGCAGATCCTGGGTGGCAGCTCTGTCCCCAGTCTCTAGGAATCCAGAGGAAGTGGGGCTCCCAGGTGCTCTAACCCTGGCATTATCTTAGGTAAGGAGAAAGCAATGCCTGCCCCAAACAGGGAGTAACCTGAACCCACTAGGACCCGGGAAGTCACTCCTGGCCTGAGCAGATTTTGGACCTCAGCTCTTCCCCAACAGCAACTCCCACCACACACAATTTTGATAAAACCAAGATAATAGGAAAGACAGGCTCCAGTCAGAGACAGGGCAGGTAGCACTAAGGAGATCCAGATGGCAAAAGGCAAGCACAAGAACATAAGCATCAGCAACCCAGGGTACATGGCATCGTTAGAACCTAGTTCTCTCATATAAGAAAGTCCTGAATTCCCCATAGTACTAGAAAAGCAAGATTCAGATTTAAAATCACTTCTAATGATGATGATAGAGGACTCTAAGAAGGACATAAATAATACCCCAAAGAATTTGAGGAGAACACAGGTAGAGAGATAGAAACTCTTAATGCGGAAACACAAAAATCCCTTAAGGAATTACAAGAAAACACAACCAAACAGGTGAAGAAATTGAACAAAACCATTCAGGACATAAAAATGGAAGTAGAAACAGTCAAGAAGTCACAAAGGGAGTCTACCATGGAGATAGAAAACCTAGGAAAGAAGTCAGGAGTCATAGACACAAGCATCACCAACAGAATACAAGAGATAGAAGAGAGAATCTCAGATGCAGAAAATATCATAGAAAATATTGACACAACTGTCAAAGAAAATGCAAAATGAAAAAGTTCTTAACACAAACTATCCAGGAAATTCAGGACATAATGAGGAGAACAAACCCAAAGATAATAGGTATAAATGTGAGTGAAGATTCCCAACTTAAAGGGCCAATAAATATCTTCAGCAAAATTATAGAGGGAAACTTCCTTAATCTAAAAAACGAGATGCCCATAAACATTCAAGAAGCCTATAGAACACCAAATAGACTTGACCAGAAAAGAAATACCTCCCGTCACATAATAATCAAAACACTACGCACACAAAACAAAGAAAGAATATTAAATGCAGTAAGAGAAAAAGGTCAAGTAACATATAAAAACAGACCTATCAGAATTACACCAGACTTCTCACCAGATACTATAAAAGCTAGAAGATGCTGGACAGATGTCATACAGACCCCACAAGAACACAAATGCCAGCCCAGGCTACTATACCCAGCAAAACTCTGAATTACCATAGATAAAGAAACCAAGATATTCCACGACAAAACCAAATTTATACAATATATTTCCACAAACCCAGCATTACAAAATAAACCAAGCACTACAAAGGATAATAGCAGGAAAGCTTCAATACAAGGAGGGAAATTATACCCTAGGAAGGGCAAGAAAGAAATCCTCTTCCAACAAACCCAAAAGAAGATAGCCACACAAAGATAATTTCACTTCTTATAACAAAAATAACAAGAAGCAACAATCACTGTTCCTTAACATCTCTTAACATCAATGGACTCAATTCCCCAATTAAAAGACATAGGCTAATGGACTGGATACATAAACAAGAACAAGCATTTTGCTGCATACAGGAAACCCACCTCAGTGACAAAGACAGACTCTACCTTAGAGTAAAAGGCTGGAAAACAATTTTTCAAGCAAATGGTCCTAAGAAACAAGCTGGTGTAGACATTCTAAAATCTCCAGCCTGAGAACACAAAGGAAGCAACTAATGGCTCCACTTGTATAGGTAGTTGAGGGTGGCCTCGCCTGGCATCAAATAGAAGTGGAAAGCCTTGATACCTGAAAGTTTGAATTCCTTTTTATTGGGCAATTTCAAGAGCAGGGAGGTGGGAATGAGAGGATGGTGGGAGCATACCCTCATAGTAATTGGAGGGGTGATGGGGTAAGGGGTCAGTGGAAGTAGAGGGCCTTGGTGCCTGTAAGTTTTGATTCTCTAGTGTTGGCGAATTTGAGAGCAGTGAGGTAAAAGTAGGAGAATGATGGGATTACACCCTCATAGAAACTCCCAGAATTATATGGATTAAACATGACAGAGGCAGACTTCCAGAATAGATTCCAGAATTCAAACAAAAGTTATCTTGATACTAAAATTTGTTTTGAGAACTGTATATTGCAGAATACACAGCCTCGGTGAATCTAGTGAGCTGAGCAGACCTGCTCGAACTTCTGATGTCCTGGAATTCCAGCTGGATGCAGTGAAGACACAGTGTCAGAGGCTTATCAATTTACTCCTCCACCTGTCCCTCTTCTAATATTTCAACACCCATAATCAGCTTGAAGAAGTTAATGAAAAGTCAGCGCCCCTATTCCCTGGGCTTGGGAACTGAGAGGGTTAATATTGGGCTGTCTTTCTAGGGAAAAGTAGTGGTTTTGTTGGAACAGAGAGGATTAGCTATGATTTATTGCATAGCCATAACCTATTTGTAGAAATCTGTATAGTTGTTATTAAGATGAAATTATAATTTCTTAAATGGTACAAAATTTACTTTGATTTTTAATTTAAGGTTTTCATTAGTATGAGATTCTTATTGATATAAAGTGAGATGAATAGTGTTACTCTCATAGGCATTGTGCCTGTATAACACATTTAGGAATATAAGGCTTAGACCCAGTCCTTCTTTAAGTTTTTAAACTGATTTGTTATGGTTAGCCTGTGAGTTACGGGCCTATTGCAAATTCATGGCTCTGAGTTCATTGTTAAGGTGTTTTCTATATTTTATTTAGCTGAGAGGAGTTAACAAACAATAGTCCAGATTGCCTTACATGGATAGTTGGTTTTTAAAACGTCAGAAGTCCACAGAATTGACATTACAAACATTTCTCTATTAATGTTCATTTTGATTAGAGACCTGTCTGTTCCTGACAGCTTCCTGTCTTGGATTCTAAGAAGAAATTGAGCATCCTTGGAGTTACTCCAGTTGTGCAGAAACAGCCACTAGGCAAGAATTGCCTCTTTTCATCTACAGACAAATCATTCTACAGAAAAGGACGTATTTGTGGAATAGTCAACTGATTATATCTGCCAAGACAGAGTAATCAGCCCTTAATAATTCTGCATCGCTAAGGTCTGTCAGATGATTCTGGGCCAGAAGGCTGAAGATTGAATGCTCCAACGTTTTGTAGTATAGGGACTGTCCAGGTGCTCAGTGGTTTCTATAAATTGGCTAAGTTTATAAGCTATCCTTGGTGCTTCCTATAATTTCAGTTAACTCAGTCATTCTGGATTTCTGATGGGTTTGAAGACTTATAGTCTCATAGCCATTCCTGGCTATTTACTTTGGAAGAAAAAGTTTGAGAGGATGGTTTTGAGCTCACATTCATTCTAAAGCCAAGAAAAAAAAGCCAGGTTCAGAATTAAGACTTTTAGTGAGGAGGGATGACAGAGGTTCTGTTTAGTCAACAAAATGATGGACTGGATATTAGGTCTATCTTGTACCTTAGTGATACACGTTGGTATAGTTATGCTCTAATTGTATTCTAAGAAAAAAGTTTTATTTTAACAGGAACGGTGATATGTAGGAGCTAAGGTGGGAGAAGTAAGGAATGGAGGATAAGGAGTAAGGAGATAAGGAGAAGGAGAGGAGAGGAGAGGAGAGGAGAGGAGAAGAGAAGCTAGGTGACAAGAAGGGGGGGACATTAAGGTGGATGTTTGTGTGTCTCTGCCAGTCAAAGATAGTTGATATATCTAGGTTGGGTATTGGGTTACACTTCTGATTGATATTGAGCATTACCAAACTTATAAAACCTTTGATTAACATTTTTAAAAAATAGTATAAAAGAAAAAAGGAGAAGTAGGGGTGGTATAGGGCGTTCCTAGGGAGGGGAAATGGGGAAAGGGGATGGCATCTGAAATGTAAATAAAATATCCAATAAAGATATTTCACATAAAAAAATAAATAACAGATTCAAAAAGAATCATCATTTGGTATACCTGAGAAATTTTTCATTGATTTCAACCAGATTATTGTTGCCTGTATTGAGTATTGTCATACATATGTTAGACCCAAGTTGTAAATGTCAACATGTGGGGAGCGGCTCCACCATTACATTACGGTGTGTGCACATGCTCACGTCCTAGGTAGAGTAAAGAAGAATGTGCGCATATGCCTACGCGTCACCCCTTCCTGGCGCGAGTGTGCCCAGGCCATACGTTAACCGGTCTGAGACTGCGGGAGCCTGTCAGGAGCTGCCACGTCCTAAGCGAGCGTTAGGCTCTATATAAGGGATGGGTTTTCTGTCCTTGGGGCTCTCCACTTCTCGTTGCTTGAAGAAGCTTGTGATCTCGCTCTCAAGATGTACTAAAGCTTCATCTGCAGAAGGATCCTGTGTGTACCGCGTCTTTCCTGCTGGCGGGAGGTAGCGCGGGACATCAACAAATATCATTAGTCCATTCATTATTATTGCTTTTGCCAAGTATGCCAAGTATCTTATCACAGTAAAGGAGGAAAATAACCTAGATATTTTATATTTTTTTAATTGCACTCAAGTGTCTTAGGTTTATTTATTTATTTATTTATTATTCATTGTTTTGTTGTGCTTATATATTTATCTGTACTAGAGTATCCTTTTGGATTATATATTTTATTTAGTTTCCATATATGAGTGTACACTCATCTCTATGAGTGCATGTGTGTACTTCTAAGTAGAAGTAATACATTTAATTATTACATATTATTTCAACACACAGAAAGAGAATTAGATAATTTTGCCTAGAGAAAAATGAGACAGAGAATGCAAAATTAAGTATGAATGGGACAAACTGTGTGCAAGGAAAACTAATATTAAAAAATTTAGAAGTTCATATCTGTACTTCAGGTAAAACAGTAACCTGTGCATCACAATCTACAACCAAGATAATAGGAAAGACAGACTCCAGTCCAAGACAGTGACTAAGGGGATCCAGATGACAAAAGGCAAGTGCAAGAACATAAGCATCAGCAACCCAGGGTACTTGGCATCATTAGAACCTAGTCCTCCCACATTAGAAAGTCCTGAATTCCTCATATCACTAGGAAAGCAAGATTCAGATTTGAAATCACTTCTAATGATGATGCTAGAGGACTTTAAGAAGAACATAAATAACACTCTTAATGAATTTGAGAAAAATGCAGATAAATAGGTAGGAGCTCTTAAAGAGGAAACACAAAAATCCCTTAAAGAATTGTAAGAAAACACAACCAAACTGGTGAATGAATTGAACAAAATCATCCAGGACATAAGAATAGAAGTAGAAACAAACAAACAAACAAACAAACAAAAACCACAAACACACACAAAGGGAGACTACCCTGGAGATAAAAAAAAAAAACAAAAGAAAAAATCAGGAGTCATAGACACAAGCATCACCAACAGAATACAAAAGATAGAAGAGAAAATCCCAGGTGCAGAAGATACCATAAAAAATATTGACGCAACTTTCAAAGAAACCACAAAATGAGAAAAGGTCTTTAAAAAAACACATCCAGGAAATCAAGGACAAATGAGAAGACCAAACCTAAAAATAATAAATATAGAAGAGATTGAAGAGTCCCAACTTAAAGAACCAATAAATATGTTCAACAAAATTATAGAAGAAAATGCCCCTAACCTAAAGAATGAGATGTCCATAAACCTACAAGAAGCCTAACGAATGCCAAATAGATTAGATCAAAAAAGAAATGTCTCTTGTCATATAATAATCAAAACACCAAATGAACAAAACAAACAAAAAAGAATATTAAATGCAGTAAGAAAAAAAGGCCAAGTAACATATAAAGGCAGACCTATCAAAATTACAACAGACTTCTCACCAGATATTATAAAAGCTAGAAGATCCTGAACAGATGTCATACAGACCCTAAGAAAACATAAATGCCAGCCCAGGCTAATATACCCAGCAAAACTCTGAATTACCATAGATAGAAAAATGAAAATATTTCACGACAAAACCAAATTTACACAATATTTTCTATAAACCAAGCACTACAAAGGATAATAGCAGGAAAGCTCCAATACCAGAAGAAAAATTACACATTAAAAGGAGCAAGAAAGTAATTCTCTTCAAATAAATCCAAAAGAAGATAGCCACACAAAAAATGCCACCACTAACAACCAAAATAACAGGCAGCAACAATCTCCTCTCCTTATTATATCTCTTAACATCAATGGACTCAATTTCCCAATAAAAAGACATAGACTAACTGACTGGATACATAAACAGAGCCCAGCATTTTACTGCATACAAGCCACCTCAGTAACAAAGACAGACACTACCATAGCATAAAAGACTAAAAACAATTTTTCAAGCAAATGGTTCTAAGAAACAAGCTGAAGTAGCCATTCTAATATTAAATAAAATTGACTTTCAACTTAAAGCTATCAAAAAAGGATATGGAAGGACATTTCATACTAATCAAAGGCAAAGTCAAACAACATGAACTGTCAATTATGAACATCTATGTGCCAAATGCAAGAGCATCCAGTTTTATAAAGGAAACCTTAATAAGCTCAAAACACACATTTCACCTCACACAATAATAGTGAGAAAGTTCAAGGCCCCACTCTCAGTAATAGACACAGAAACTAAACAAAGATACACTGAAACTAACAGAAGTTATAAATAAAATGGATTTAACAGATATCTATAGAACATTTCACCCTAAAACAACAACAACAACAACAACAAAATACCTTTTTCTCAGCACCTCATTGTACCTTCTCTACAATAGACTATAAAACTGGTCACAAAGCAGGCTGCAGCAGATACACACTAATCAGAGGGCAGAAAAACTTAATGAAATTAATGAAATCAGAACTGAATAGGGAGACATACCAACAGAAACCAAGGAAATTAAAAAAAATCATCAGATCCTACTACAAAAGCATATACTCAACAAAACTGGAATATCTGGATGATATGGACAGTTTTCTAAAAATACCAGTTACCAATGTTAAATCAGGAACAGATAAACCACCTAAACAGTCCTGTAACCCCTAAAGAAATAGAAGCAGTCATTAAAAGTCTTCCCACCAAAAAAGGACTGGGACCAGATGGTTTTAGAGCAGAGTTCTTTAAGACCTTCAAAGAAGACTTAATACCAATTCTCTATAAACAGTTCCACAAAATAGAAACAGAAGGAACCCTACCCAATTCATTCTATAAAGTCACATTTACATTCATACTGGAATAACACAAATACCCAACAAAGAAAGAAAACTTCAGACCAATCTTACTTATGAATTTCAATGCAAAAATACTCAATAAAATTCTCACAAAGTGAATCCAAGAACACATCAATACAATTATCCATCATGATCCAGGAGGCTTTATTTCAAGAATGCAGAGATGGTTCAATATGTGGACATCTATCAATGTAATCCACTAAATAAACAAACTCAACAACAACAACAAAAAAAAACTGACATGATCATCTCACTAGATGCTGAGAAAGCATTTGACAAAATTCAACATCCCTTCATGATAAAAGTCTTGGAAATATCAGGAATCCAAGGCCCATAACTAAATATAGTAAAAGCAATATACAGCAAGTCAATAGCCAACATCAAACTAAAAGGAGAGAAACTTGGAGCAATTTCACTAAGATCAGGGACTAGACAAGGCTGCCCACTCATCCCCTACCTATTCAATATAGTACTGGAAGTCCTAGCTAGAGCAATTAGGCAACAATAGGAGAGATACAAACTGGAAAAAAATAAGTCAAAATTTCACTATTTGCACATGATATGATAGTGTACTTAAGTTACTCCAAAACTTGCACCAGAGAACTCCTAAACCTGATAAACAACTTTAGTAAAGTGGCTGGATATAAAATTAACTCAAACAAATCAGTAGCCTTGGTCTACTCAAAAGATAAACAGGCTGAGAAAGAAATTAGGGAAATGTCACCCTTCAAAATAGTCATAAATAATATAAAATACATTGGTGTGAATATAACCAAGCAAGTAAAAGATCTATATGACAAGAACTTCAAGTCTCTGGAAAAAAAAATTGAAGCAGATCTCAGGAGATGGAGAGATCTATGCTCATGGATTGGAAGGATTCATATAGTAAAAATGGCTATCTTGCCAAGAGCAATCTACAGGTTCAATGCAATTCCCATCAAAATTTTATCCATTTTTTTATTGGATATTTTATTTATTTTTCTTTCCATGTCATCTCTTCTCCCATTCCTCTCCCCAAAACCCCCATACCCTATACCCCATCCCCCTTTCCTATTTCTATGAGGGTTTGCTCCCACCATCCTACCATTCCTGCCTCCCTGCTCTGGAATTTGGGAACACTAGGGAATCCAAACTTTCAGAGATCAAGGCCCTCCAATTTCACTGATGTCTAACAAGGCCACCCTCAACTACTTATACAGGTGGAGTAATGAGCCCTTCCCTTTGTGTTCTCAGACTGAAGGTTTAGATGCTGGGAACTCTAGTTGAGCATTTTGGTACTCCTGAGAAGGACCAAAGAACCCACACTTTGGTATTCCTTCCTTTTCATGTACTTCATGTGGTCTATGCATTGTATCTTAGTTATTGTGAGCTTTTGGGCTAATATCCACTTATCAGTGAGTGCATACCATGTGTGGGTTTTTTTTGGGGGGGTTACCTCAATCAGGATGATATTTTCCAGTTCCATCTATATGTCTAAGAATTTCATGAAGTCATTGTTTTTAATAGTGAAGTAATACTCTATTCATTGTGAAAATGTAGATATTTTCTGTATCCATTCCTCTGTTGAAGGACATCTGGGTTCTTTCCAGCTTCTGGCTATTATAATATCCAAAAAATGGATAATAGGTCTGGCAATTATAGTCAAGCAGTCAAGACTTTTTGTCAACAATTTATTATGGGGATTTCATATAATCCTCAAGGACAAGGTATTGTGGAAGAGGCTCATGGAACTTTATAAAGACTGGTGAGACATACTGTTGTTGAGACAAAGAATGATGCCGACCTGCGAGCTAGCTGAGTGTCCTGACAAGGGTGACTGGGGAGCTGTATTGGACACATGTTACTGACCCACCTTTGCTTGACTATATCCCAGATGGGACAAGCTGCCTTGCCTTAAGTTTTTAGACCTTGTAGGATAGAGAATAAAAGACAGATTATAATGTTTCTTGTATCCTTCTTAAAGGTGACCAGCTATTAGAACTCAATTATGTACTGATCTAGAAATCAATCCAATATGAAAAATAACATCTTGAAGACTGGATCTGGACTTTGTCACAGACATACTTGGAAGCTAGTTGTAGCTCACTATGATGTTACAATAGCAAGAGATAAAGTTGAGACAGGATCCGGATTTCAAAAAAGGGTTACTGCATGTTTTAAGGCTCTTTTAATTGTCAAGAGAAAATTGGTTTTGTCTCTTCTACAGTATTTATTGTAAGTTGCATTGACTAAATAATTTCCAATTGTGTGAGTGTGTTGAAACCTGGCATGTCTGTTATGGGGGTCTATCAACCAGTTTTTGTCTCACTGCCCTGAGTATTAAAAAACTTGATTTTCTGAAAAAAGCTTGAAAGTGCTGGAAGAAGTGAGTTAGACTTTAAGCCAAAGCAAGAGGGTAGCAGGCTTGATTATTGCTGGTATAACAGCTTTATTTCTATTAATTGGTAGCACCACTGCCTCTGCGATAGCACTGACACAAAGAGTTAAGACAGCTATTTTTATTAACCAGGTAGCAAAAAATTTATTAATGTATTGAGTATACAAAAGAATTATTCAAATTATCTATAGGAGGTCCAGGGTTCAAGAGTCAGGAGCTATCCCATGTGTCATGACAAATATCATTGGCATAGTATTACTTTTGAAATTCACAATAATTGTCATTATAATTAGAAAAAAGTTTAAAGACACCTGAAGAATATTTGGCATAATCCTAATGTGTGTGTGTGTGTGTGTGTGTGTGTGTGTGTGTGTGTGTGTGTGAGAGAGAGAGAGAGAGAGAGAGAGAGACAGAGAGAGAGAGAGAGAGAGAGAGAGAGAGAGAGAGAGAGAGAGAATTAATTTTGAATAGTGAGATTATGAATTTAAAGAATGCTGCTCTGTTGAACTTTGGTGCTGCAGATAATGCCAATAAAATTGTTCATGGTCTGAAGTCAGTATTTCCATTTTGGTTAAATATCAGGAATGGCATATATAGCTAGATCAGGCTCTCTCTTCTTGTCCTGGGAATACTTTTATTCCTGCCCATTGTGTTAAAGCTTATCTTCAACAACATCAACATGTTGGCAGCCAAAGTACATGGCTTGAATCTGAAAATGGACTCCCAGCAGCCCATTTCCTTGTCCTTGGCCCATGTCAGCTTCTTGCCAAGCAGCCCTAAAGGCTCTCCACCTCTCCACCTTTTTTATTTCATTAACAAAACTGAGCCTGTCTTAGGTCATTTCTTACCAATCATGGAATATGCATTATCCAAAGCAATGCACTTTTCTCTTAGGTTGGTAAGGCTCTGTGCAGAATCTTACCTGTCCTTGGATTGCCAGCATGTGTTTGGTGGTCCATTTTCAATTTCAAGCCTTGTAATTTGGCTGCCAACATGTTGATCTTGTTAAAGAAAAACTTTAACACAATGGGCAGGACTAAAAGTATTTCCAGGACAAAAAAGAATAGCATCATCAAGCTCTCTCGATATAGATAGATGATAGATAGATAGATAGATGATAGATAGATAGATAGATAGATAGATAGATAGATAGATAGATAGATGATAGATAGATAGATAGATAGATGATAGATAGATATAAGTATATATAGATAGATATCTATAGATATCTATAGATGATAGATAGATAGATAGATAGATAGATAGATAGATAGATAGATAGATAGACAGACATATATATGCTAATCTTGAAACTTGACCAAAATAGAAATACTGACCTCAGGCCATGGATAATTTTATCTGTAGTATCTACCATATCAACACTCAGCAGAGCAGCATTCTTGAAATTCATAATTTCATTATACAATGTTAAAACATCCAAAGAGATGTCAGAATTATGCCAAATATACTGCAGGTCTTTAAACTTTTTTAAATTATAATGACTACCACTATAAATTTTAGAACTAATGTGAATGATATTGTGTTAGAACAAACAAAATCATTTAGAACAAATGATATTTGGCATGACACTTGAGATGACTACTTAAACTCTGAGCCTCCTTCCAATAATATGAACAGGATAAAGAGAATTAATCTGTTGTTCCAAATGCCTATCCAAATTCTCTTGTATATTCAACACATTAATAACATTTTTTGCTAAATGATTAACAAAAGTGGCTGTCTTAACTTCTTGTGTCACAGCAATTCCAGAAGCAGTGGTGCTAGCAATTAATGTAATTAAAGCTGTTATACCAGCAATTAATCAAGCCCACTACCCTCTTGCTTCTGATTAAAGCCTGACTCAATTTTTCCAGTACTTGCAAGCTTTATTCAGAAGACCAAGTTTCTGTGATACTCAGGACAATAAAACAAAAGCTGGTCAATAGACATCCATAACAGACATGGCAGGTGTCAACACACTAACACAATTAGAAAGTGTATAATCAATGCTACTTATAGTAAATACTGTAGAAGAAACAAAAGTAATTTTAACTCGACAAAAGAGCCTTAACATATGTACAAACAGTTGTTTGAAATCCAGATCCTGCCCCAACTTTATCTCTTGCTAACATAACATCTTTGCTAACTTCCAAATATGCCTCTGAAAATGTCCAGAACAAGACTTCCAAATGAATGAAGATTGTTATTTCCAATACTGGATTGATTTCTAGAACAGTGCATGATTGAGACCAAATAACTGGTCACATTTAATAACAATACAAGAGTCATTTTAGCTTCTCCTTTTGATTCTCTGTTCCACAAGGTCTAAAAACATGAGGCAAGACAGGTTGTCCCTTCTGGGGTTTAGGTAAGCAAAGTTGGATCAGGAACATATGTCCACTACAGCTTCCCAGTCTCCATTGTCAGGGCACTCAACAAGCTCATAGGTCAGCATCATTCTTTGTTCTGGCATCATCATTTCTCACCCATGGTTCTGGCAGTCACCAAGCTCCTTCAGCATCCTGCAGAAAAAACACAATATGCCCTCTTCCCCATATTAAATACCTGATCAAAATTATGCCATATTGATTCTTACCATTCACTATGCATAAGTATTCCTAGTTGTAGACCATCATAGACACTCAAAAAGAAGTTTCCTAGCATCCAAAATTTTTTTAGAAATTAAAATGAAAGAAGAGAATTTAAATAAATTTGTAGTGTACAGGGATATACCTTCCCCTTTTTTATTTTATGAAGACGTTGTATTAAAGTTCTATGGGCCCATTCCACACTCCCTTGTCCTTGACACTTATGAGGAAGCTTAGTAATATGGGTAATATTAAATTGCTACCAAAAAGTCTCAAACGCTTGACTGTGATAGCCAGTTACATTATCTGGTTTTTTGTTTCTCTTTTCTTTTTTTTTTTTTTTAATTATTGGATACTTTATTCATCTACATTTCAGATGTTGTCCCCTTTCCCAATCTCCTTCTGGCTGGAAAACCCCTTATCCCATCCCCCTTTCTCCTACTTCTCTGCACCCCTACTCATCCATACATTCCGGAGTCCTTGTTCTTAAATTTCCCCACACCAGGGCATCCAACCTTCAAGGGACCAAGACTCTCCTCTCTCACTGATTCCTGACAAGGCCATCCTCAATTACCTATATAAACGGAGCTATAGATCTCCTCCATGTGTGTTCCCAGGCAGTTTAGACCATGGGAGCTCTGGTTGGTTGGCATTCTTGCTCTACCCATGGGGCCACAAGTCCCTTCAGCTCCTTTGGTCTTTTCTCTTAACTCCTCCATTGGGAACCCTGTGATTAGATCAGTTCAATGATTAAAAGCGAGCATCTGCCTCTTTTATGTGTCAGGCTCTGGAAGATGCTCTCAGGAGACAGCTATATGCACTTCCTGTCAGCATGCACTTCCTGATATCAGCAACAGTTATTGCATATGGTGATTGCACCTGGGATGGATCCCCAAGTGGAGTACTCTCTGGACAGTCTCTCCTCCAGCTTCTGCTTTTACACATTGCTTTAATTGTACCTATATGTGATTTGCTTTCTTTGTACAGGAAGTACTCTTTGAAATTGGAAGAAAATGTTACACATAATCATGCCATCCTAGAGCTGCCAAAAATTTCTTTCATGGCTTTGTACATAGAGGATATTATAATGTCCATGGGTTTTCCTTGCTCCCTGAATTCAAACATGGTATTTCCTGGCACAGCTAATTGTACAAAAAATGCAAATGTGCCTTCGCTATCCAAGTACTGTGATTAAATGCTCATGACAGCTATGTCATCTAGTGTTTAGCCCCAAAGATCAAATGCCTCTGTAGATATACTAGAAATGTCCAAAGAAATCACAACTCACTGGATAAAGATCCAAGTAGTTTTGTTACTCTCAAGCATATAAACTCCTCTTCTGCCTTCATTGCCCTGAGTCCTATCTGGTTGAAGTCTAGGTTTTTAGGCCTAATTTCCTGTACTGCCAATTTGAAGCCAGTCATGAAATCAGCCTGTCTCTTCAAAGTTTATCTTTGAAGTCTTGAATTAAGATAAAAGTTTAAATGGGGGACCAAGGCTATGCACATTGAAACAATCTTGATGAACTTACAGTTAAGTCACAGTGACTCATCATTGACTGGGATTTCAAGTCTCACATTCTATAAGGAGGTTAGACCAGTTGCTGGAATTGTTTTAAATCTCTGTCAGAAAGTCATGTTCCCTCTGTAGCTGGTACTATTTCCTTCTCCCAGCATGAGATTCTGCCATCCTTAGGGCCCATTCTTTTAAGTCTGATAAGCAGATTGAGAGATACGAGCCTATCTTTAGAATCGTTTTATCTGCCAGAGCCATTAGAGAAGAGGGACTGGGGGTGTTCACAAAGATGCTTTCTGGA